>CM053266.1:18505141-18557126 GCA_028583415.1 Protea cynaroides
ATATAAATGAATGAGTAGCTCCTGAATCAAAGAGTACGCTGGCGGGTACGCCATTGATAGGTACGATACCTGTGATCCGTTTTTACTTAGTCTACATGCTCAATAAATTCTAATTATATCCTTACAAGTTTCGGTCATACCTGTGACCACATCGGGCGATGCGGTAGCATCCTCTGATGTAACGGCATATACCCGTCCTTGATGTAGTTGCTTCTTGGGTTTTGGGCATTCTCTCGCCATATGCCCTGGTTGGTTGCAATTATAGCACTTCGGGTCTTCAAAATTTGACTTTGGCTGTGGTTGAGCTGCTGCAGTAGACTTTGGTGCAGTTGCAAAATTCTGAGGACGAAAAGGTTTATACGTCCTATTATTGCCTCTGTTGTAGGAGTTTCCAGCTGGTCTAAATACATGGAAATAGAGGTTCTACAGCTCTTAACCTCATGGTTACCGGTTCTATCGAGTATATAATGCCATTGATCAAGGCACTATAAGAATAAATCTGGAGAAGATTTCATACATCCGTATATCAGGTATAAATCAGTAGATGTACGCTCAACATGATTAAGCATTTAACTGTTCATTCAGTTCGTATCTCGGTTCATGTTGTCGATCATGAGAATGGTGCAGATTGGTATAATCAGGACTAATACTAAAGAAACAATATATGTAACTCCAATTGACAGGTTAAATCAAGAAGGTATCCTGTCAAGACACGAGAGTTTAAAATCTGGTATGTGCATCCTCTATAATCATAAGAGTAAATCAATAATGCACCGCATCCTATATAAACATATCTACTTACATGGCCATTATCCTATTATCTCTGTTTGTATTTAGCCCGAGATCTTTTCCTTTATCTCTACAGGGGTTTTGGCATTACTGGCCATTTTCCTTCTTCCTCTGTCTTACATCGAGTTTCACATCTTGTGAGTACCAACTCGGTATTCCAACTTTCTGCTTTACAGAAGCTCCCTTCTTGCTACTGTACTATATCCTTGTATACTTGGATAACTACCCAACTTATAGATAATACCCTAAATTATTTGTTTATTAGGATAATTCTTGGTCTTCTCTTTCTGTGTGAGTATATATATATGGTTCCACCTTTTATATGTACATTATCGTCTTGTTTAATTTCTGTCTCAACCAACACAGGAGCTTACAGTGTGTTTATATTAAAGCTTTTACTTTTATCCTATCTCAGTTCACAATGGTCTTGAATGCGTGTCAGTTCGGCGGGCAAAGCCTGAGATGCTCTGATACCAAGTTGTCACACCCCGATTCCGCACACTTCAGAATGGTGTGATGAACCGCCAAATAACCAACGGTTCAACCAGGATCTCTTATAGGCTATCCCCGCGTTATCCAAACTTTACACGCATCCACAATCATAATCAGAGTAATACACAATAGCGGAAAATTTATAAATAATATGAACTGAGTACTAGAATGATACCCATAAATAATATCAAATTATTCCGTGTTTAACTAAGACATAAATAGGTAAATACCAACTACATGTCTTATACATCCAAATAAGAAAACTGTAAAAATATCTAATCGAATACACACGAGTTGCACTCGCAAGAGGAGTCGTGTGTATCGTCTTCAACTCCAACATCCATAGCTGCTACAGTTCCATACGCTGACAGGTTCATATAATCTTCAACAGTATATCCTGCATCATCAACTAAAAATATTCGACGTCGAGGGGTGAGCACACAACACGGCTCAGTGAGTAGCCAAAACAATGCAACATTACATATGCATGCAAAAAGTCAATTCATATCTTTGGTCTTGGTTTATAGTTTGCAATGTGCAATAGAAAGGTTGGGTGATCAAAGGTTAACGTTTATTGATACCGCCTCTATACACAGGGTGTGGAAGCCCGCCCGAAGGTTAACGTTTATCGTCGTCCCCATCCACCCTACCATAACATTATACAACAAAGGTTAACGTTTATTGCTATATAATGCTATACCAACACGTAAGCCCCTGTTAGCGAGGGCTTGCAAACTGGGCTCGCTACTAACCAATCCTAATGCCAAACAAAGGTATCCAAGGCCTCACCCCAAAGATCCCTCGGAACATCCATAGAGATAGAGCTAAGGCCCCCGGTAGAGTCGAGACTACAAGGACCGAGGCCACCTCCCCGATACTCTACGACATAATAGTTCCGCTAAGGTAATGGCGATACGACGATGCCAATGCACAAGACTTGAGTTAGAGATAGAGCTAAAGTGCTGAGACCCGCCAAAGGTTAACGTTTATTGACGTTCTCATCACACCTCCCCTGATACTCTCTCGCATCAAGCACACCAACCACACACATACAATCACATGCCTATTCCTATCATCAACATCATCATCATGTTATAAACCATAAAGTAAATATGCATGAACAAGTAATAGAAATATTGGATGGCATGCTGTATGCACATTACAAACATATTCGCATAGAATCAAACATGGCATAGGACTCAAGAAAAGAAAAACAGTTTATTATTAACCAATTTAGTTTGGGGTTAAGGTTCCTCACCTTAGCTTGCTAATAGATATTTTCCAAGCTTTCGATTCACTGTTATAACGGTACTATAATGCTAGCAAACCTAACAAAGTCGATAGAATTTAATTAGAATTAATTTAGAATTTAAAAACCATTCTCATTAACCGAGGGTCGATGCTAGGGTCGATGCTAGGGTCGATGGGTCTATCGACCCTCCCAAAGATTCTGAACTTCCCGAATGCTAAGGGTCGATGGTCTGAAACACCTAGGGTCGGATGGTCTATCGACCCTCGGTGCGACCCTTGGTACACTCTGGTCCAATTTCCACTTTTTAATCCATTCTCCGTGTTTGGGGTCCTATGGCTTGCTTCCTACGTTCACTCAACGTTCATTCCATGGTCTAGAACCATGTATGATTCATCTAGATAGCTTTCGTGCATCCTCCCATGGTTTTCCATGAAAACCTAACCATGGATGGATGGTTTGGTTTCTTCAAAATCCTACACTCAATCATATCTAACCTAAGGTCTGTAGAAACTCATGGAATTAGTATCCATACCTGAGAAGATTACTTTTCTCTGCAATTTCTTTCTCCTTTTTGCTAAGCCTTCTTCCTAACCTCCTTTCTTCCTCTTTTCCTTCTTCTCTCTTTCTCTCAATTCAATTAGGGTTGTGAAAGGAGTGAATGTGGCTTAGGGACGTCCTTTAAATAGACTAAGAATGTCCTATAATAATCCCATTGAGATTTGGAAAGAATCCCAACCGAAAATTAGGAAATTTCCTAATTTTAGTTTCGTCAGAAACCGAGGGTCGATGGGAGGGTCGATGATCCCGTCGACCCTAGGGTCTTAAGCTGTCCGACCCTCCCTCAAAAACTGAGGGTCGCTCTTTCTGGTTTGGGAGGTCCGACCCTGCTTAGCCGGGTGTGCGACCCTCCCCTAGAATTAAGTGTTTTTGGGTCGATTTCATACTTGGGATCTCGATCTCCTTCATGCCCTTGGTCCATTTGACTCGACCATGATGGGTAGACCTGGTTCAAGGTGGTAAGACCGGGTTAGATTGACACGGGTCTTACACCTACGACCCTGCCTACTCGTACCCTCTAGCGAGCGCGAGTAGAATGCAGACGATCGTACGATCGGCCTACCCCCGCCCACAAGCAGGCAAAGGTAGCATGTCGATCACAATTGACACTGCCTGTTCACACCCACAAGCAGGTGCAAACAGCATGCAAGTGTTCAATTACTCGGCCCACCCACGCCCACAAGCAGGCAAGGGGAGCAGACCGATCAAAATAAACACTACCTGTTCAACCGCTCCTTCTGGTATTGCCGACATGCCCACTAGCCCATGTAGGATGGGCAGCATGCCGGCCCCTACGACCCTGCCTACTCGTACCCCCCAACGAGCGCGAGTAGCATGCAAACGATCGTACGATCGGCCAACCCCCGCCCACAAGCAGGCAAAGGTAGCACGCCGATCACAATTGACATTGCATGTCCACACCCACAAGCAGGTGTAAACAGCATGCAAGTGTTCAATCACCCTGCCTACCCATGCGCACAAGCAGGCAATGGTAGCACGAAGACCACAAATGAAGCACGCGAACGCATACGCAGTCGGTACGAGCGGCGAGGACAATAGTCGGAAGCATACCGAACTCGTATCTGCCTACCACGGTCCACAAGCAGACCATGGTAGCACGTAGACCATACTCGTATCTGCCTACCACGATCCACAAGCAGACCATGGTAGCACGCAGACCATACTCGTATCTGCCTACCACGCAGACTATACACGAATCTGCCTACCGCGGTCCACAAGCAGACCTCGGTAGCATGCAGACCATACTTGTACCTGCCTACCACGGTCCAAAAGCAGACCAAGGTAGCATGAAGATCATACCAGTATCTGCCTACCGCGGTTCATGAGCAGACCTCGGTAGCATGCAGAGCCTACTTGACTATACCTACACCAGTTCACAAGCAGACCTCGGTAGTCTGACCGTGGCATCAAAAGAAAGACAAAAGCAGGTCTCAAACATCCAACTGCTCGGAGATACATCCGACCATCCTAATGACAGTCATTTTGAGGAAGAATCAAGTGTTCTCGACCTGATCAGCAGTCAAGCCGACAACACTCACGGGGTAGGGGCACCTTTGCCATTTCTCAAAACAGAACCAGCGCTCGGACCGAGCCGCACTCAACATTGTTTGCACTTCAACATTACTACTTAATCGTCCTCGGCCTACCAGAGCACCGAGCCGACAACACTTCCGGGGTAGGGCAGTCAATAATGCCTTAGCCATTTTTATTACTTAAGTATTCTCGGCATACCAGAGCGCCGAGCCAACAATACTTCCGGGGCAACCGCAGAATAGGAACCAACACCCGAAAAGAAAGAAAGAAGACAACAATATGCTTTATTAATAAAAGTCCAAGAAGGGCGGTCGTACAATTATACATGAAAAGAAAGAAAAAATACAAGTACATGTATACAAGGACGACTCGGAAGTCCTCAAGACCGGTTCTCCTCGGCGGTCGGGTCTACGGGACCCTCGGAAGGCAGCGGAAGGTCTGGGAGCTCTATGATCGGCGTCTGAGGCACCTCGTACGGAGGGAGGTCATCCTCCTGCATACGATCAGCCTCCGTAGGAGCCGTCGGCTCCACCTGATCATCCTCGGCCACGACCGGGGTTTCAGTCATCGTTGGCTCCACCCCAAGCACCTCGGCCATGATCGAGATCTCCGACCAGTTGAAATCGATGCCCTTTTCCACGAGCTGTTTCTTCAGATATTTGACACCCCTCATGAAAAACCCACAAGCGGCCTCCTCCACGTCCTCCCCATACTGAGGAGACGATCGGTACTCGGCCACAGCTCGATCCAGGGCCTCCCGGTGTGCCTCTTCGGCCTTGGCCAGAGCCTTCTTGGCAGATCTGGCCTCATCCTCAGACTTCCGGAGCTTCTCCTCCAGGACCAGCTTTGCCTTCTCCGCAGCTTACAGGTCTTCCTTGATTTTCCGCCGCTTGTCCTCAGCCGACCGAAGCTTTTCCTCCGCCTGGTGCACTCTCTTGTGCTCCTCGTCGAGAACGGCCTCAGCTTTGTCCAGCGAGGCCCGAGGGTGACCTTCTCTGCAGCAAGGCCCATTGGTTGACCTCGGCCAGAAGATTGCTCGTCTGCACAAAAATTATACGACAGTGTCAATACGACAAACATAACAACACAAAAAAGAGAGAAAAGAAGAAATTGGCTTCGTCTTGTCGGGTCAGCCTAGGCGCCGGCCTCGTCTTGTAGATGTCAACTGGGAGTTCCGTGGCCGAATTGATCTTCTTCTTGGGCGGACTCTCTGGCATGGGCCCCTTTGTAAGACCCGTATCAAACTAACCCGGTCTTACCACCTTGAACCAGGTTTACCCCATCATGGTTGAGCAAAATGGACCAAGGACGTGAAGGAGATCGTGATCCCAGGTATTAAATCGACCCAAAAACACTTAAATTAAGGGAAGGGTCACATACCCAGCAAGGGAGGGTCGGACCCCCCAAGACAGAAGGTCAGACCCCCAGTTTTACAGAGGGGGTCGGACACTTTAGGAATCAGGGGTCGACGGGATCATCGACCCCCAGTTGCCTCCAGAAACAGAAATTAGGAAAGTTTTCTAATTTCGATTGGACTCTTTCCAAATTTCAATGGGACTTATTTTAGGAATTTATAATCTATAAATAGGACGTCCTTAAGCCTCTTTCACTCCTTTTACAACCCTAATTGAATTGAGAGAAAGAGAAGAGAAGGAAGAGAAGAAGAAGAGAAGCAAGGAAAAGAAGAAAGCAAAAAAGAGAAGAGTTGCAGAGAAGGAGTATTCTTCTCAGGTATGGATACTAATTCCATGAGTTTCTACAGACCTTAGGTTAGATAATGAAGAGAGTATGATCTCGGAGAATCCCAAACCATCAACCCATGGTTAGGTTTTCATGGAAAACCAGGGGGAAGTCATGAAAGCCATTTAGGTGAATGAATCATGGTTCTAGGCCGTTAAACATGTGTAATATGGACTCTAGTAGCAAGCCATAGGACTCCAAACACGAAGAATGGACTGAAAGCAAAAAAATCAACAAAACCCACAGGGGGTCGCATGGGGGGTCGATGGCCAATCGACCCTACCAGATCCTGAGCATCGACCCCCAGTGTTCGAGAAGTCCAGAATAGGGGTGGTCGCACCAGGGGTCGATCATTACTCCGACCCTACCTCCGACCCCCAGTTAACAGTATGATTTTTAAATTCGGAATAAATTCTAATTAAGTTCTATCGACTTTGTTAGGTATTTTAGCAATATAATAACAATATAAAGGTGATTCTAAAGCTTGGAAGAGGATCTATTAACAAGCTAAGGTGAGGGAACAAGACCTAAATTAATTGGTTAATAATAAACTGTTTTATTTCTTGAGTCCAATGCCATATTGATTCTATGCGTGTATGTTTGTATGTGCATTCAACATGTCATCAAATATTTCTATTATTTGTTCATGCATATTTACTTTATTGTTTATAACATGATGATGATGATGATAGGAATAGGCATGTGAATGTTTGTGTTTAGCCAGTGTATATGGTGCGGGTAGGGATGGTATCAACCGGTACTTCGATGCCATTTTCATCGGGGTATATTGTGCCATAGCCTATTCAAGTCATGTCCACTGACGTCATCGTATCGCCATTATCTTAGCAGAACTATTATGTCATAGAGTATCAGGGGAGGTGGTCTCGGTCCTTGTAGTCTCTGACTCTACCAGGGGGCCTTAGCTCTATCTCTATGGATGTTCTGAGGGATGCTGGGGTGAGGCCTTGGATACACTGTTTGGCATTAGGATTGGTTAGTTGCGAGCCCAGTTTGCAACCATAGCCAGCAGGGGTTTACTTGTTGGTATGGTATCAACCGGTACAGCCATGACCGTTTGTCATGGGGTGTATATTGTGCCATTCTGGGTGCATGTGGGGCGACAGTGCCGTTTTCATTGGGCGTTTCCACACACTCGTGTATAGAGGTGCGACGACCACCTATCCTTTCTATAGCACGTTGCAAACTTTAAACCAGACCAAAGATATGATTTGACTACATGCATATGTATTGTTGCATTGTTTTATTTGCTCACTGAGCCATGATGTGTGATCATCCCTCGACGTCGAATATTTTTAGTTGATGATGCAGGTACTACCGTCGAAGATTATATAAATGCTCCAGTGTACGGGAACGTGGCGACGATGGAAGTTGAAGATGAAGTGGATACACATGACTCCTCTTGCGAGTGCAACTCATGTGTATTCGATTAGATTTTTAGTTTTCTTATTTGGATTTATTAAAGACATGTATTTGATATTTATTTATGTCTCAGTTGATACAGAATAATTTGCTATTTAAATATTAGAAAAAATTTCATCTACACCCCATTAAAGATTGTTAACATCATCTACACCCATAAGAATGCAGAAACATCACCTAAGTCCACTTAACTGACGGAAATCACTAAAATTGTTGAAATACAGTTTTACCCTTCATTTTTGTATTTTATCTTTTTAATTTTAAAAAACTTAAAAGATTTATTCCAAACAGCCTTCTTCTCCGGCGAGTTGGTGCGTGGCGAGCCTGCCAACTCCATAACCTGCAACGCCTGATCGCTATTTTAGTTGGATCCATAACCTGCAACGCCTGATCGCTTGCGTTGCTTCTCGCCACACACCAGCTCCCGCTTCATTCTTACTTTCATCAGTAAGATTGATTTTGTCTGTTCTATGAGATAGCTTTTCCTGCAGACAGTATAGAGCCATGGACTACAGAGAGAAGCAAAGAAGGAAGGTGAGATCGAAAACTTCTTTTGAGGGAAGGTGTCTGCAAGGCCGGTGACTGATTTTTGATGGCCGTCGATTAAAAGGGTCGGATTCAGGCGGAGTTGCCGGAGGTTAGGGAAGAAGAAACCCATAGACGCTGGAGGTAGTCGATCTCAGGCATCCTTTCTTTTCTCCATTTTAGGGTTTCTTCTGTGATTGATTTCTGGAGAAATGAAACATTTTTCCCCAAATCTTGCTCCATAAAATCTTTGCCCGATAACATTTCCAGATTCTCTACTCTCCTCTAACTCAAACACCCTCCTCTCACCATCTGTCTTCCCACTTCGGAGCAGTCGACGCGTCTAAGAGTTCTTCCTGAGCGGAGCAGTGGCGATAATTGGCAAGGAACTTTGAAATCCCTACAATCAAGTTGCTGATCACCTGTGAAGCAACCACAAATCCAAAAAAGCACAAACCAAACCACACTAAACATAACCGACCAAATAAAACCCCTGTGAAGCAATCACAAACCCAGAAACACAAGAACTCCACCTTCAAATCTTTCAGAAGTAACAGACCCAATTCTCCCTTGATCCTCTTATATAATCCATTTTATCGTATTGAAGTAATCAAATTCAAACCCCATATAAATCCAAATCTCAATCAAATAGAGCATTTTTTTTTAAGTGATAATTTCTTGAACAACAATTACCAAGGATATTGGAGGATTGAGAGGAGACAGGGCCAAGGATCCTCAAATCCCTCGCAGGAATGGAAGCCTCCTTGATGATGGGATTCATATTGCATTCGAGCGGCTCACCCTGACCAAATCGATCGAAACGCATCTAGAGCCGTGACCACCAGAGTTTAGACTACTCTTCAATGGTTGCTTCTCGCCACGCACCAACGCCTATATGAATCTGACTATGGAGAAGAGCAGAAGAGTAGAAGAGCAGAAGAGCAGAAGAGGAAAGGAAGAAGAAGGGTAAAATGGTATTTTATCTTTACTCTACGAGTAGTATTGTCCATGGAAAATTTTATTTCAGTTGACGTCAGCATCTAACGAGAATTAACTGACGGAGTGGACTTCTTTGATTACCACAACCAAAGTTTTGAGACCTAGGTGATGTTTTTACAAACTTGTAGGTGTAGATGATGTTAACAATCTTTGATGGGGTGTAGATGAAATTTTTTCTAAATATTAATATCACAGTAGATTTTCAGTTCATTTTACTATAAGACTTCCGCTATTGTGTATTTACTCTGATTATGAATGTAGATGTATGAGGTTTAGATCAGCTGGATACCATCTGTACGAGATCCTGGTTAAACCGTTGGTTTGCTAGCAGTTCATCATACCATTCTGAAGTGTGTGGAATTGGGGTGTGACACCCTTGCCCTTTGCCACGGCCGTCGCCCTCTGCTCCTTGTGAGGAGGCGCGCTCGCTGGCTCGCCCACCGACTGGACCCCCTTTGCAGCATCGGCCGTCCGCTTGCGCAGGATCCGAGCAACAATATGATCGTCGCCAAAGTTCACTGTAATGAGACAAGAGACGACGATTAGTAACAAAATTAGAATAACAGCAGTGTACAGTCTGAGACCTACAATTAATAAACTCACCAAGGAGGTCGTGCTCGGCCAATTGCACGGGATCCACGAGGTCGGCATAGCGCACCGTCTGCGCTGAACCTGTCTCTCCTCCGTCGTCAGAAAGAGGACTTTGTTGAACCCCGTGGCGTCGACCACCAGCCAAACGTTCGACAGAGGGAGAGCGGGGACGCCCGTGGGAGGGCCCACGAAGAAAAATTTATCCTTCCACCCGTGGATGGAAGAAGGCTTTTGGGAGATGGCCGGGAGCTTCTTTGCGCTCCTCTGACTAAAAAAGTACCACTCGGTCATGGAGCGGGACTCGGTCAGACTGGCCAACTGGAAGAGTGACCGAAACAAGTTCACGGTCGGAGTCTCTCCCATTCGGCGAACAAACAAGATGAAGGCGTATATGCATCGCCACCCATTCGGAGCTAGTTGGGAGGGGGCGATGCGGTAAACTTAGAGAATTTCTACTACTAAAGGGTGAAGGGGAAATCGGAGCCAGGACTTTAAGACGTGCTCATACACGTAGATCTTTGACTTATTCACGGTACAAGCCCGTTCATCGGGGGAAGGGAGCCGAACCCAGACGTCCATCATCGGCTCTACGAGCTGGTATGCCCGGCAGATCAATGACAAAGCCGGTTCGGTCCTAATCTTACTCGGCACCCTCCATGTAGGGAGTGCTTCGATAGAAGGGACGGATGGTCGGCCGCCTCTCTAGCGAGAAGCCCGTCGAGCTGAGGTGCCAGCAGGACGACTACGCTCGTCGGCCTCAGAGGAACTCTCCTCGAGTTCCTCCTCTGGAATCGGATCGGAAGCCACAAGGACGGCTTATGGAAATTTTTGGACGATGGCCTCTGCTCCTTTTTTTGTCGACTCTGTGGTCTAGGACTCGAACTCCCGGCTAACGGAATCTTGAATCCGTCCCGAAGGTTCGGGAGCAGCGGAGAATCCCTCCATTGAGAAGGATGATGACCTTTCGGAAGAAGAGGTCCGAGATTGGGTCATTCTCTCACTCACTTTCACTCTACCGGAGGGTGTAAAACTATTGGACGAATGGGAACTACTAAGCATGAAATGGCAATTAAAAGGAAGGAAAAGAGGAAGAAGACTTACTATTGGAAGAAATGGGACTCCGAATGCACGAAGGAAGCTTGAAGACTCGATGAACCAGGAAGATCCGACTGCTCTGAGGAAACTCCGATCGCGACTCAACCAAATGGTCAAATAAATGAATCAAAGGAGTATTTATAGGCGTTGCGACCGTGAACCGTCTCTTCGGGTTCCGACTACATGGCTCAACGCCATTAGTCGTTGTCTGCCACGCCGGATGAGACGTGACAGTCTGACGTCACACGCAATGATGGCGCTCCTTCTCGAGACCATCAGATCGATTACAGCCGTCCGATGCATTCGACCGTTCAAAGACGAGCGGCTATTGATACCGCTCCTTCTCGAGGCGCACGCCTCCTGGTGGCCGTCGGATCAAGGTGTCGATCTGCGTCACTTCGAAGATCAACGATCGAGAGCAGTTGCAGAATTCAAGTTTAATGCCTCGAGCCTCGTGCATCCATCAATCTTGCAGACGGTTGGTGACAACCGTCTCCCACTCAGACATGAAGTCCAATCATAAGAGGAGACATTCGGAAGCAGCTTATACGGCCATCGATTTTGCAATCGGCCTCATACGGCGCATGTTCTCGACACTTTGTTTAATCTTGTTGCACTATCGAATTCGTTGTATCCGACAGCGCAAAGGGCATCTGTTAGGTGGGAAAAATCCCATCCATTTAAAATCTTACACATTGCAAGCTTCACCTTCGGAGCCGACCGCTCGGAGTCTTACGCTCAGCTTATGAGGCATTCGGTATCTTACGCTCGGCCTTTCATGCGCCCGACAGGCCGCACTCGCCCTATGCCGTCTGGTCATCATTATCTACGGTAGTGCTCGGAGTCATAGTCCTACCCGGCTACGTTTCCCAGTCGGTAGTCAGAGTCCTAATGAGATTATGCTACGTCCGAGGAGTCCTTCTCCCAGTCTGATACGACACCGACTATTGCGGTCTGCGATTACTCACACGTTGACATGTGTCAGTCCCAGAGCTGACCGACCTAGCTTCCTTGGCTAAGGTCTCCTACTCCTACTCGGAGTCTTCCACACTGGTGTCCCTCAGAGCGACACGTGGCAATCATATTGGCAGTCTACTCCCCTGAGTCCTGGTACCTCCATGCTTCTTCCTAATCTATAAGTAGAGGACAATCCCTCAAGGTAATCTCTTACGCACAAGTGACTAGCTCGCAATATCTCTCTCTCTCTCTCTCTCATTCATCATTCTCGCACGCTCAAACTCTTTCATCGTCCCACATTCTTTAAACTGGAGATAGCTTTCTGCTATCTCTTGACTGTTTACATTGGGAATCTGACTTAGGCATCGGAGTGTACCCGAGGCTTAGGCGCCCAACTCCTTTGTCCCATCTCTGTGGTTGCAGGTAATTCAGAGTGCGGATCGACGGGCGATTTTCAACCGTAACACTTGGATATAGAGATTTATCTGAATTCAATTGTCTCCCATAATTTTCCTTATTAATTAAGCATCATATCAACGGAGGTCAAGGAATGTAAAAAATTAGAATGTTTATCTAGAAGTAATTCTTTTCCTTCTTTCAAATTCGATACAATGACGAGCTTTTGTTTTATCTAGTGAACTTGGGTTTAAAGGATCAGGAGTAAATCTATGGTAACCAATCCGACTATGAATTGAATTGGACATATGGTTGTTAGTTGTCAGGTGATCCGAATACATGGAAATAGAGGTTCCACAGCTCTTAACCTCATGGTTTATAGGTTCTATCGAGTATATAGTGTCATTGGTCAAGGCACTACAGGAATAAATCTGAAGAAGTTTTGATACATCAATAAATCATGTATAAAATAAAAAATATGTCCTATCAAGGCACGATAATTTAAAATCAGGTATGTGCATCTTCTATAATCATAAGGGTAAGTCAATGATGCACCGCATCCTATATACACTTATCTAGTTATATGGCCACAATAGATTTGATCCCTTGCTGAAAATGTCCGAGGCTTCATTTTCAGAAAATATTCTTCTACTCTTGTCGATCATTCTGCCATGGTGCAGCTATCCCATCCATCGGTGGCTGATAATGATAACCACCTTGATACACTACTTATTGTGTACCAAGCTTCTGCACTGGGGTATGCATTACTAGGACCTGCTGTATGGTAGACACTGTGTTATGGCTAACGAATGCTGAAGGTACAGTGTTACTACTAACTGGTACTGTACTTGGTCTGATCCGAAGGTGTTGGTGTAGCATTGGCAACTTGGGTAGTAATTTTCATGGTAACTTGCATAACCGGTATAATTTGTTGTTGCTCTTGCATTATGTCGGACCAAGTTTGTTACCACCGTGGTCAAGGCATTTGGTGGTCCAGGTAGATTGGCTAGAGTGGCCTGATTGTTCATCCCCTTTGACTTGCTTCAGTCTGATTATCATTATTTGGCATTTGCTCAAATGATTCTCATTATCCGTTCTCGACCCAGATAGTGGTGGGATCAGGTTACAACCTCTTCTTAATGCTCAACGATGACGGATCAACGTGTGATAGATCTCACTCCTAGTCTCTATATCATCCAGGAGTATAGTTTTATCTTCTTTTATAGCTTATCTTGTTTTTGGTATATGGTCATGGTTCTCCTATCTCTGTTGGATTCAGTCCGAGATCTTTTCCTTTATCTTTGCGGGGATTTAAGCATTACTAACCATTTTTCTTCTTCCTCTATCATACATCAAGTTTCACATCTTGTGAGTACCAACTCGGTATTCAATTTTTTGCTTTACAAATGCTTCCTTCTTGTTACTGTACTATATCCTTTGTATACTCAGGCAACTATCTGACTGTTAGACAGTGCCACATGTTATTTGTTTATCAGGATACGTTTAGATTTTTTTTTTCTTTTATCTATATATACATATGGTACCACCTTTTATACGTACATTATTGTCTTATTTAAGTTCTGTCTCTACTAACACAGGTGCTTATTGTGTGTTTGTATTAAAGCTTTTAAGTTTATCCTAACTTAGTTCATGATTCTTGTGGAAGTATTCAGGTTTGATGGGCAATGCCTGAGAGCTCTGATATCAAGCTGTCACACTCTAATTATGGACTAACCAGTGGTGTGATGAATCGTCATGAGAACCAACGGTTCAAACCAGGATCTCGTATAGGCTGTGCCAACCATGTTAAATCAAAACACATTCCACATTAATCAGAGATAATAAAGTAAATAGCGGAAGTCTTATTAATAATGAACTGAGGTCTAACATGATAAATAATTAAATAATCCAGTTATCTCCAAGTTTCAAAACATAATTAATACCTATTACAAGTATCAAAATACGAAAATAAAACACTAAGTGTAATCACAGTGGAAACACTCGCTTAACGAGTCTTGCCCGTCCTCCACAGCTTGCACATCCATAGTCGCTACATATCCATACGTTGGCGTATCCATAAAGTTTTCAACAGTAACACCTGCAACATCAGAAACTAAAAAGAATTACGCACACGAGGGTCAGCTCTCCAACTTGAGCTCAGTGAATGAACAAAACAATACGCAAACATATGCTTGCATTCAATTCATATATTTGGTCTGATTTTAAAGTTTGCAATGTGCTATAAAAAGAATTGGCGGCCACCGCACCTCTATACACATGTGTGTAAGCCCACACAATGGATCAAACACCATTATCGTCCACATCCACCCCACCATGGAATAGAGATAGAGCTAAAGTGTCCGGATTACACACCGCCAACACTTCCCCTGATGCCCTACCCATACCAACATGTAAGCCCCTATTGGAGAGGGTTTGCAAATTGGGCTCGCAACAAACCAATCCTAACGCCATCTAGTGTATCTAAGGCCTCGCCCCAACATCCCTCAAAACGTCCATAGAGATAGAGCTAAGGCCCCCCGGCAGAGTCAAAGACCATAAGGTCCGAGACCACCTCCCCTGATGCCCTACAACGTAATAGTTCTACTAAGGTAATGGCGATATGACGATGTCAATGGGCAAGACTTGAGTAGAGATAGAGCTAGAGTCTGGTGACCAGGCTAAACCACAATGTCACGTCCTCCCCCTGATGCCTCATTCGCATCCAACACACTAACCACACACACAATCACATGCCTATTCCTAGCATCTAGCATCATCATCATCATGTTATAAATAGACAATAATAAATATGCATGAATAGAAATAACATTAATATTGGATGACATGTGAGATGCACATTACAAGCATACAAGCATACAAGCATAAAATCATTCATTGCATTAGACAAATAAAATAAAACAGTTTGTTATTATCCAATTAGTTTAGGTATTGTTTCCTCACCTTTGATTGATGTTTGTTCTTCTCCCAAGTTTTGAAAGTCACTTTGAATCTATTGAGAATCTAAACAATTAATTTATTTAAGTTACTGTTCAAGTTTACCAAGTTACGATGGTCAAAAATCATATCTGGTCTCAAAATATACTTGTTGTTATCGTATAGTCGATACCCTACGGTCGATCCTATGGTCGCAATATATGCCACCGTACGACGTACAGTCCATACCCTATGGTTGCACTATATGTGACCTTACCTTCTACCATACGTTTCCTGAATTCTTCCTGAATGGTTGTGGTCAACTCTCTTCTCATCCTATGGTCAACCATAGCTGTGACATATGTAATCAGGTTAATTTTTACTTCTCATACAAGTTCCTCCTCTTGGCTCATAAATGGGATTCATCCTAAAATCATCCTATGGCATTTAATCACAGTTTATCCTTATCAATTATCCTTACCTTACTCTCTATGGTTTCCGATAGAAAACCTATAACCGAATCATTGCATTAGGTTCCATATATCAATTTGAAAAGAACCTATTCTATCTGATCTACCCTACATAGTTAAGTTCATACCTTAAGCTTGTTGTAGAGAGAAATAACTCTTCTTTTCAAAACCTTCCTCTCAGCCTTCTTCTCCAAATCTCCTTCTCCTTCTCTTCCTCTTTCTCTCTTAGGTTTAGAGTTTCAATTTGGATTCTAAAAGAGTGAAAGAGGCTAAGGGATGTCCTTTATATAGAGGAAAACCTCCATATAGAGTCCTCTTTCAATTAGGAAAGAGCCTCTCTCAAATTAGAAAAGTTTCCTAAACACGTAGTTGGTTCTGGGTTCGTACGATCGATCGTGTGGTCGCATAATCCGTCGACCATACGTTTTCAAAACAGTCGACCATACGTTGTACGGTCTCAATATGGTCGACCATACGTGTGACCGTACCCCTAAAAAATGCCACCGTACATCCAAAATTTATTGATTTTTAATTTTTGACTGGTTGCTTCCACACAAACTTAAACAGTCAACTACACCAACTAAATTTGACTTGTTGCTTACCTCATCTTGTGGTTTCTTCATACAATTGGTTCACTTGAGTAGATTATGATGGGAAGACCGGTCATGACATGAGAACGTAAGGTTAGACCGAGTTCGTGGCGTGCGGGTCTTACAGACACCCCCTCTATAGTTGAGAAACTACACAGAATTACCTTGTCTTTACAAAAACTACATAGACTACCCCTCTAACAATACTTTCATACATTCTCACCCACACTGTTACTTACAACTTAACGGGAGAATGTCAAATTTTTTTAAGACAAAAATACCCTTAAAAAAGCAAACAGAGATCTGTGTTGTCTCTTTCAACGAAGCTTCTCCAAAATCAATTTCTCTCCAAAACAAAGATTTGTTCCGCTCAAATCTCATCTCCGATGTCGTCTAAATCTATTAGTTTGAGTTTCTAAGTTCTTTTTGAGCTTAGCAAATAAGTTTGGCCCAAATGCCTTTGAGTTGATCATCTCTGGTTTTTTTATACACTTCTCGTTCCGCCATGGTTTCATTAGCAAAAGATTCTCAATCCAATTAATTTCTCTCAGCAACGCAATCTCACTATTCTTCCACTTCCATCTCTTCTCTTTCACATTCTAAAGTTCAAAGGACTCCAGGTCGATCCATGTGAACGATTCGTTCCAGTTTCTTCCAAAAAGATGCTGCCGATGGAAATTCCACTGTTGTTTCTGAGAACTTGTCGGAATCCATTATCAATTTCAAATTGAGAGAGCTCGCTGTGGACAGAAACAAGCCACTCAAGTCCTCCAACCACGAATTTGATCTCCCTGATATCTCCCAAGCTTTATCTTATTTCTCTCTCTCTCTCTCTCTCTCTCTCTCTCTCTCTCTCTCTCTCTCTCTCTCTCTCTCTCTCTCTCTCTCTCTCTCTCTCTCTCTCTCTCTCTCTCTCTCTCTCTCTCTCCTAAATATATATATTATATATATTTATATATATATATATATATATATATATATTATATATATATCTTCCCAAACCCTACCTTCTCTTGCCCTAAAGTGTTCCCTCCAACCACAAATCTGATCTCCTTGATGATCACATTCAACATATAGTTATGGATTGACACTTCTCATCATGGATCATTCTTCAGGGAGAACAGATTTTTCAGAGGAGAAGAGAAAAACTACTATACCAAAACCTAAATTCCATGTAGGTGTGTTGATGAAAACATTTTTCTCCATTTTACATCAATACATAAGATGACATGCTTATGAAATTTCTGTTATAAGTTCTTCAACTAGAAGCATAGATGAGATAAAGGCGTTCAATTTAGCAAGAAATTCAGTAGGCAGGCCAAGGAAAGAATCCATCAAAACATCATCAATAGGATCCACGACAGCCACACCAACCAATCTGCACTTCCCTTTTCTATCTAACCTCTCTCCTCTTCCCCTTCTCATTGTTCCACTTAATTCCCATGATGACAAAATAGATTTATGAACTCATGTTTTTCCTTCGTTTACCATAATTGTCTCCTATGCATCTTATATCAATTGAAATTTGTTTGTAGAGAAGAATCAAAGAAGAAAGAAAATAAAAAAGCCCTAAATTTGGGGGAAGAAGAAAGAACCTAAAAAGCCTTAAAATATATGAGAAACCGACAAAGACTTTGGTTTGTAGAGAAGAATAAAAAACCAGAAAGCTTCCCTCTTCTCTCTCGTCTTCAAGCTCTCTCTTTGTTCTCTCATCTTCAAGCTCCCTCTTCTCAGAAAACTTCGGTTTGTAGAGAAGAATCGAAAATCAGAAAGTGTTTCTGCTTCTCTCTCGTCTTCAAGCTCTCTCTTTTTTCTCTTGTCTTCAAGCTCCCTCTTCTCTCTCGTCTTTTCTCTCGTCTATGTTTCCTTTTTTTCAGACCATGAAGAAGTTTGAAGAATATGTTTCTGTGTTTTGCGTCACACATTCTTTCTGTATTGGTTTTTGTATCACCATCATTGGATGGCTGCCTTTCCACTTGGTGGCCATCCAACGGTGTCTGCCATCTCTCTTATGCCCGTACGCATAGGAGACAATTCAGATTGCTTACTTTTGGGTGAACTACAAATTAACAGTACTGATCTCTGTTTGCTTTTTTAAGGGTATTTTTGTCTTAAAAAATTGACATTTTCTCGTTAAGTTGTAAGTAACGGTGTGGGTGAAAGTGTATGAAAGCATTGTTAGAGGGGTAGTTTGTGTAGCTTTTGTAAAGACAGGGTAGTTCTGTATAGTTACTCAACTGTAGAAAGGGTGTCTGTGTAATTTTCCTTAATTAATTTATTTTTCTTTGTGAAATCAATACTTTCAGTTCTCCGCAAGTGTGTTTCCTATGAGTCCAATCCCATTCTCAAATTGTTTTCTTTATTCTGATTTCAATTGCATTAGGATACTCCAGCAGTCCAACCATAGCTATCGACTGGACATGGATTTCATTTTCTTTTCTTTGGTTCAATTGTATTCTTTCATCTATCCTCTTTTTCATTCTTTCCATCCATCCAAATAAGTTTCCTGGACTACTCAATCTGATTTCAAATCTGGAAATCTGCTTCATACCTCAATATTGATCGATTTCAGTACTTGGGAAATTCTCAATTTTTATTCTTTTACTCATTACTTCGATACTGGTTTGGGAATAGTTCTTGGGGGCATTCTATTCCCTATCAATTAATCTGAAGTTCCCAACCATCTGTAACTAATAGCAAACTAGGATTCACATCCTGTCCTCCCAGAGGTTCGAGAGGAGGGGGATGCCCCTGTTCACCCGAGCCTTCAATCCGAGCTAACACCCCCTATCGGCTTAGCTTGTCGGCTAGGTGTCAGCTCGAATGGAGGGCTTGGATTCACCCGAACCCCACGTGTCGGCCATCTAATGGGGGCGTCCCCCCTCTTCCCGAACCTCTAGGAGGAGAGGATGTGGATCCAACAAACTAACTGATAAGTAGGACTGGCCTTATGTAGCCATAATACCATTGATTCTCTTTAGGAAATTTAAAAGCAGAGAATATTATATCAACAATTAGGACATTAGCCCATTACACTCTTGTGTTCCTTAATATTCTGCACCGAGTGGGTCCTATTGTTTGAGTTAATTTTTATGGTATGCAATAATTTATTAAAGTTATAAAATTCTAGACATAGATACATCAAATCTATTTCTTATTCTATAATTTTTTTATTGTAGTTACCAAGCAAATTTTTATTTTTGACCAAAAATGATTTTCAAAAATTATTTCAAATAAATAAATAAAAAATAGAAATAAAAATGGATCCAATCTAAACCTTAATAATTCAAAACAGGTATTTTAATGGATGGTGTAGTGAAGCCTAGTGAGATGGAAGTGTTATAGTCTCCTCTGCATCCTGGAGTAGTTTAAATTAACATGGATGCAATTTTATCCCGGGACTCTTTACATAGTGGCGTTGGTTTTGTTTGCAGAGAATACCGTGGTGTTCCGATCTTTGCAGCAGCAGAAGATCTTTGCTTTCTGACGTGGAGGTTGGGGAAGCTCTTGCTATTCGCTAGGCTTTGTTAATGGCGGCTTCCAAAGGTTTTACGTCAGTACAGGTGGAATTTGATAGTTTAGCAATTGTAAACTTTATAAATGGGTGACAGTCCTATATGGATGTGTATTTATTTTCGGTTATCGAGGATATTATTAAGTGTTCGGGTGGTGAAATTTCTATTAGTTTTGTGTCTCGGCAGGTGAACTCGGTGGCTCATGAGTTGGCCCAAAAATCTTTATCTTGCTTGGGTTCGCAATTTTGGGATGCTACTTGTGCCTGGTTAACTGGTATTTGTAAACTGGATTTTCCTGGTCTCCATGATGTAAATGACATGTTTTTTGAATAGATTATGCATTTACCAAAAAAAAAAAAAAAAAAAAAATTCTAAACGAGTAAAGAGAAAACTCCAATGTAATGTACTCACTACAATAGAGGTTTTCTTTTTTTAAAAAAAAAAAAATGAGAACTTCAGATCTGACCGACATGAGCGTCTGGAGCATAGTTATTTAATTCGAATTCGGAAATTATTCGGAAGGAGAATAATTTGGAATGAGTCGCTTCGATAATTTAAGAATTCGGTCAAAGATGCGGACTTAACATAAAATTCGAATTCGGTTCGGATCGAGAATTATTCTTTTGTCTAAAAAAAATTCAGATATTAATTTTTAATTATTGGTGCTCCTATCAATCCATTATTACACTTGCATAATATATAAGTGACATTAGAATAATATTTAATTTATAAATAATAAAATAATAAATAATATATGGGTATGTGTGTATAACGGTGAATTTGTTAGATTTCATTACAATATATAATGTGGATCATTAGATTTTATTATGATTGCAATACTAATCTAGTGGAGCTGATGTTCATAAAATCAAATATTTTCATAAATTCATTCAATCATTTTCATGAAATCCATCTATTTTCCATGTTCGTTAATTACTTTCTCATGGTTATTATAATATTTATTTTTAAATTCATATTTAATCCCGATTGAAAAACACACAAAAGTGATAATTTGCTTTGTATTATGGTATGATTTTTATACTTTAATTCTATGTTTTCGAATGAAATTAATGATTTGTTTTATATTATGATTTGATTTTTGTACTCATATTTAATCTCATATTGAAAAAAAAAAAAAATGAAATTAATGATTTGTGTTATATTATAATTTGATTTTTAAACTTATAATTAGTCTTAAATTGAAAAAGATACTAATAATTATGGTATTAAGTTTTTTTTTTTTTTTCAAAAAACTTTGTTTGAGAATAATAGTTAAGGCATTAAGTCCTCCATTATGATATTAATAGTTTTTTTAAGTATAAGAATTATTCGGTATAATTCGGATATGAAAGAATTATTCGTGATATTTATTTGTGGACAAAAAATGCTAGAATTTTAAAAAATCATTAAATATAATTTGAATTCGAAAGAATTATTCGTATTATTCAATTTGAAAAAATAATTCGGGAAAAAAAAAGGGGTAGTGGTTCACGAACAATTCGGGGAGAATTAAATAACTATAGTGTGGTAATTGGTGGAATCAGTGAAGTCAATAACAAAACCAATTACCGGTGTTTCAACACCCCTAAGAAAAACCAATTGATAACCACGAAGTAGTTAGCATATAAATTTTATTAGGGTGAAACTTATTATATAAAATTAGCGTGTGGGTAAGGTTCCTACTAGGAGAGTGGGTCATGGGGGCTGTATAATCTTAGCCATTGTTTTTTTTCAATAGTAAAATTAAAATTTAGGAGTGGGTCCCTCTTTTCATCTTCGGTGTTCAACGTTAACCCTGGTCATCAGATCTATTTTACCACGATTTACCAGACCGGATCAGCTGCTGGTAAATTCAAATGCAAGCGTGTTCTTTTTCTTTGGTAAAAGATCGGATGCACATCCTTTTCTCCTAGAGGTTCAGGAAGAGAGGGGGCGGCCCTGTTAGATGGCTGATACCTAAGTTTGGGTGAATTCTAACCCTCCATCTGAGTCAAAAAACTGAACGGATTCTAACCCTCCATCCGAGTCAAAAAACTGAACGGACAAGAGAGTGTCGATTTGATGAAAGACTCATATTCACTTGAATCCTAGGCGTTGACCATCTAACGGACCGCCGTCTCCCTCGAAACTCTGGGAAAACTAGAATTGGATACGTAAAAAAACCACGTTTGGAATCCAAAAAAAGCAATTGTTGAAAACTGGAAGTCTGGAATGTAGGTCTAACGTGCGCTTACGTGCAGCTGAACCGGGAGTACCGGATTCGAACCGTAGACCTAGTAAAAGCCAAGTCTTTGCGTAACATGAGCTCCAAAAGATAACAACCAACAAGTGCTCGAGATCATAAATCAACGGTCTGAAATTGTTCATGAGATCTGAATCTGTAATCTTTCTCTCTCCAAAGGAGAGACCACTTCTAATGGGACAAGAAAATTTTCATAACCGACCACGAAATGTGGAAGTGATGTGAGCCGTCCATCGTCTTCAATCCTACGGTTGAAAAGTATCCACTGGAACTTTCTAGAAACCAAAACCAACTCTGGTTTCTATATAAGGAACTTTAAAGTCTCCAACATTTTCTAAACCCTAGCTCCAGTTACTGCCTCCGGAGCTTTCTCCCATAATTTTGTTCTTCTCTGCTCTTCGTCTGTTTCGAATTTGTTTTTGTTAGATTCATAACAATGGCGGGCAAAGGTGAAGGTCCGGCCATCGGAATCGATCTAGGGACGACATACTCTTGTGTTGGAGTATGGCAACACGATCGTGTTGAGATCATTGCTAACGATCAAGGGAACAGGACTACTCCTTCGTATGTTGGTTTCACCGATACAGAGCGTTTGATCGGAGATGCGGCCAAGAACCAGGTTGCGATGAACCCGATCAACACCGTCTTTGGTAAGTTTCATGCTATTTCCATTCTTAACTAATCTAGATCTTTTTTTTCCTTCTTTATTTCTTGAGTTTTGAACATCCGTAGGGCTAGGAAAGCTGTATTTGCACCAGATCTGGTTTTCTGATGTTGAAATATGTGTACTATTTCCTTGTTATCGGGTATTCTGTTCCTTGGATACTTTTGTTCTTCAAGTGGTTCTCCTTTTGACTTGCTTTTGGTAGAACTGTCTCGATATATCCTTCCTATTATGTTTTGTAGAGCAGGCTTCTGTTTTCTTTTGGCATGTCGTGGAACAGTAGATCTCTGTGGAAAACGCATTTATGATCCTTTTTCTTCCCGATTTAGTAATGTTGGTCGTATTCAATTAATTTGGATGTTTGGTTTTCCTGTCTTTGCAGATGCGAAGCGTTTGATTGGGAGGAGGTTTAGCGATTCCTCTGTTCAAAGTGACATCAAACTATGGCCCTTCAAGGTTATTCCTGGCCCTGGTGATAAACCGATGATCGTGGTGATGTACAAGGGAGAGGAAAAGCAGTTCGCTGCTGAGGAAATTTCTTCTATGGTCCTCATTAAGATGCGTGAAATTGCCGAGGCTTTTCTTGGTGCTACGGTGAAGAACGCCGTTGTCACAGTACCTGCCTACTTCAATGACTCTCAGCGTCAGGCAACTAAGGATGCAGGAGTCATTGCAGGCCTCAATGTGATGCGAATCATCAACGAACCCACGGCAGCTGCCATTGCTTATGGTCTTGACAAGAAGGCAACCAGCGTCGGTGAAAAGAATGTCCTCATCTTTGATCTCGGTGGAGGTACATTTGATGTTTCTCTCCTTACCATTGAAGAGGGTATCTTCGAGGTTAAAGCCACAGCTGGAGATACCCACCTTGGTGGAGAAGACTTCGATAACCGGATGGTAAATCACTTTGTCCAGGAGTTCAAACGAAAGCACAAGAAGGACATCACTGGAAACCCCAGGGCTCTCAGGAGGCTGAGAACATCTTGTGAGAGGGCGAAGAGAACTCTCTCTTCCACTGCTCAGACCACTATTGAGATTGATTCCTTGTACGAGGGCGTTGATTTCTACTCCACCATCACCCGTGCGAGGTTTGAGGAGCTCAACATGGATCTGTTCAGGAAGTGCATGGAGCCTGTGGAGAAGTGTTTGAGGGATGCAAAGATGGATAAGAGTTCCGTCCATGAAGTTGTCCTTGTCGGTGGATCTACTAGGATTCCCAAGGTGCAGCAGCTTCTGCAGGATTTCTTCAACGGGAAGGAACTCTGCAAGAACATCAACCCTGACGAGGCCGTCGCTTATGGTGCTGCAGTTCAAGCTGCAATTCTCAGCGGCGAAGGCAACGAGAAGGTGCAGGATCTTTTGCTCCTGGACGTTACCCCTCTTTCCCTAGGTTTGGAGACAGCCGGGGGTGTCATGACTGTCCTGATCCCCAGGAACACCACCATCCCCACAAAGAAAGAGCAGGTATTCTCTACGTACTCGGACAACCAACCCGGTGTGTTGATCCAGGTGTACGAGGGTGAGAGGACGAGGACAAGGGACAACAACCTGCTGGGCAAGTTTGAGCTCTCTGGGATTCCTCCTGCCCCCAGGGGTGTTCCTCAGATCACGGTCTGCTTCGACATTGACGCCAATGGTATATTGAATGTCTCTGCAGAGGATAAGACGACTGGTCAGAAGAACAAGATCACTATTACCAACGACAAGGGCAGATTGTCCAAGGAGGAGATAGAGAAGATGGTTCAGGATGCCGAGCAGTACAAGTCTGAGGATGAGGAGCACAAGAAGAAGGTGGAGTCGAAGAACACCTTGGAGAATTATGCTTACAACATGAGGAACACTATCAAGGATGAGAAGATCGGATCTAAGCTTGCAGCGGCAGACAAGAAGAAGATAGAGGATGCCATTGATCAGGCTATCCAATGGCTCGACAGCAACCAGCTTGCTGAAGCCGATGAATTTGATGATAAGATGAAGGAGTTGGAGAGCATCTGTAACCCAATCATCGCTAAGATGTATCAGGGTGCGGGCGCTGACATGGGTGGTGGTGATATGGATGATGATGCACCTCCTGCTGGTGGCAGCGGGGCTGGTCCCAAGATTGAAGAAGTCGACTAATTTTTTTACTTTTGAATTCCATCCATTTTTCTCTTTAGTTTCGGTTTTTTGTTTTTGGGAATATACTTTTGCGATTGTCATGCACTTTTTGCTATAATTTCTCTCCTTATTTCGTGCCACACTGTTTATTTTTGATTGGTACGGAAAGACTGAAAAAACGAGAAATAGATTTAGGCGGTATGTTTAGTTGGTAATCGGCCAAAATCTACGTCTCTTATTTTCATGTATTAGGTTGATTTTGTTGCCCCAAATTTGGAAATAGATTTTTCAATTCCACCAGGTTTTTGTAGACGGGTTTTTTGGGTTATTGGGTGGAGCTGAAATTTTATGAATCCGTGGGGACATCAACATCTTTTATTTTTGTGTCAAGTTTCAGCAGAAATAATATTGATCAATTTGTAAAATAAAAGTTTGAAAATCTGATAGAAAAAATATAAAAATCCTATTTTTAACTGAAAATATAAGGGAAAAGGTAAGAACCACAGAAATATAGGGGTATGATAGCGGCAGAGATGGAATCTCATATACAGGGTAGGATTTTTGTGGAATCTCACACCTTCGAATCCTTGAGCTGGTGTAGTTAGTTGCTGCTCTGCTTTTATCTTAGGCCCGGTCCATGCTCTGCTGATTCAATTGTAAGTGTAGGAATCCTTCTCCGATGGCATGTAATAGTCCAGACTCCAGATCGATCGATGTTGTGGGGGGTTTTCATTGAGATGAGCTGTACTGCTGGCTGTTTAGGGCCATTGCTTTGAGGCGTTGCAGTGCTAAGGGCGGTCGTTGTGCTGGAGGATTGATTATTAGGAATTTCATGTGGGCTCCATATTTTGTTGTTGAAGATGTCATTACGAGCTAGAGATCCGAGAGAACATGATGGGCTGTTTCGTGAGATGCAAACCATATAGCATGAGCTGTTTCATGAGAACCTGATAGAGATGTGAATGGATTGAAGAGCTTGCAAACCACATAATCTGAATCGGAACCCAAATTTGTCAGGTGTAATTTGAATTTGAATTTAATTTGTAATTGGATATATAAAATTTGAATTTGAATTTGAATTTGAATTTGAAAATTTGAATTTGAATTTGAATTTGGAAATTTGAATTTGAATATTTGAATTTGAATATGAATCCGACCCAAAATTTGTGGGATGTAAATTCAATTTGAATTGGAATTTGAATTCAAAATGTATGTATAATAATAACCATAAAAAACCACAAAATTACAATTTTATTCTCTATTCCTAATTTTCATCTTACAATATATAAAAACTCAATCAAGGAAGACGTGCATCTTACAATTTTTATTTTAAGTAATGAAATACATTTTTTTAAGCTACATGCGTGGAAACCATAAGGCTACATTGTTCATGGAAACTTAATTAGAGCGAGTTGAGTGGTAACAACCAATCCATTTAGGTGATATTCAAATTTGCTTCCAAATCTGACCCTAACTATGCGAATTCACATCCTAATCCCATTGTTCGGATTTAGATTCCCCTTAATAGATGCAAATGCAAATCAAATTTGAATTTTAGACTATCGGCTTATATCTCTAACCCCAAATTCGCTCCAGAGTTTCACCTATGGCAAACCGTAGGCGCATGCTAGCCACATGGAAGATTTTGCTTTCAGTAGTATGTAGGTACCTTAGATTTGTTGCCATATGCAATTTGGGATAAGGATATAAATGGATAACTGAAAATATGAATCCAATTCAAATTTGCATCTGTTTAGAGGAATCCAAATTCGATCAATTAAATTCGGATTTGAATTTGGATAGTAGAGGTCAGATTCGGAAGTCAGTTAATCAGCCAGGATTATATCCGCTCCATTTAGTCTAGTAATAAGACGCATATTACCTTAGTTTTAGAGTGCTAAAATGCATATAGTCATATAATGTTTTTATATAACTATTTAAGATTTCATCTCTTACTTTCTCAGGGTAGATTATATATTTGTTTTATACTAGGGTTTTTTCTCATTTCTTGAAATTTTTATTCTAATTCCATTTTCTAGATTCGAATCAAATTTTAACCGAATATCTGAATATCTGGTTAAATTTCGAATTGAGATTTGAATTTGATTTTTATAAATCTGTCAGATTTTGGAACAGTCTTAATTCGAATTCGATCTATTTACATCACTGATCTGGGATGGTATTCTAGTTGAGGTGGCCTGTGGAATTCGCTTGCCGGTTTTCAGACTTTGTTTCTTGGTTCTGAAGTAGGTGATAGGCAGTGGACACAGACAAGACTCCATTCTTTGAAGGACCCCAAACTCTAGTGTCTCTTATTGGGAAAATGCTGAGCTTGATTTGTGGAATCGCCTCAGGATTGGAGAGATGGAAGAAAGATTACAGCAAGTCCCTCTTCTAGCATCGATTTTCTACATTAATTATGTCTGCCACCCAAATTTGTGTAACAAACTAACAATGCTCTGGTTTTGGGATCCACATCGTCTCCTCCCTGAGATTTGGGAGGAGGGGCGGCGACCGCAGTGAATGGTCGTCACGTGAGTGTCAGAATTTCGACCCTCACGTGATGACCATTCACTGAGGTCGCCGCCCCTCCTCCCTGAAATACAGGGATGAGACGATTTGAATCCCTGTGTTGGGTGTTGAAGCCTGAAACCCCTGGTAAAGATGATACCCAGTTTATCTTTCAAAAAATTTATGAGTTCCTGTGCCAACTACCCACAACAATCCATCTAGCAAGACCTTTCGGCTTTCAAGAATACTGTGCCTTCCCTAGGAGGGGCGTGGGCCGACAATAGTAGTGAAGAAATCAGATCGAGGGTAGTAGATGGCATTGGTGAACTTTGCCCACTTTGGAGTTTGGATTTGACTACAATCTCCATGCCACCTTTGATAGAAGTGCATGGATATAGAGCTTCGAGTTTTGAATCCCAAGACCTCTTTTTTTATTTTGTTTTGCAGAGACATAGCCAAGACAACCAATGTAATTTCTGCTTCTCGTCTCATTGACCCCATAAAAAGTTTGCCAAGGTTCAGTGAATGTGGTTATGGTAAGAAAGACGACAGCTTAAAATGGGAACATATGTGGCTGGAGAATAAGGATGTTAGTATTGGATAATATCTAATGGGGGTTGATGGTCGGATCCGCATCTTTTTCTCTCAGTGGTCTGGGCGGATAGTGGCAATCTATCCCGATAAATCCGTTAATAGTCATAAATTTCTCAGGAATAGTTCACCTGTTTATACTTATTTTGCCATCACTGTTTATATTCAGTGGATCCCACACTTAGATATAAATCCCACATCATATCAACGGTGATGGATTCGCATGAAAATTAAGTATATATACATGCAGGTGATCTGAACCCGCTCCCTCCCATGCGTGCTTCTTTGCTTCTGATCTCTGCTTCCATGCGTGATTAGCTTCTGGTTTTCTTTTTGTGGTTGCTGTTTCTCTTCTATCCTCGACGCAGCCCAGTTCCCTTCTCTGCTGTTGTTGTGCAAGATATTATGGAAAATATGCTTCTTACATTTCCAAGCTCCTCTCATCAACACCCACCAGCTCCCAACGAGTTTAAATCAGATGAAGCTTCTGCTTTAGAGAAAGAGAATAATCAAAAGTTTTCTACGGCAGATGACGATTCGTTCATTGTCGAAGAAGATGATGATCTGGCTACTCGATTCCCAGCCTATCTTACTCTTATCGGTAAGATCATTGCTGGTAATTGGTAAACAATACAGAAGACAAGCCGTCACTGAAGGATTACCGACTGCTTAGAATCTAAAATATGGTGTACAAGTGACTTTTTTCTCCACAGATATTTATATTTTTAAGTTCAATCACGAATTCGATCTGTTAAAGGTTCTCAAGGATTCACCCTGGTTAGTCACTGGTGATCTTGTTATCTTGGAGTGTTTGAATAACAGAAAACAATGGTGTTGCTGCTGAAATTGGTATTGCTGATGTTGCCTGATACTTGAAACACAAAAAGGATCTCCGGAGGTCGGACTGGGCAGTCCGGCGACCACTCTGACGATCAAGTCAGTAACAGAGCAAACAGTATAGAGTTACGAGAGTTTGTAAGCTCTTTAAAGGAATGGAGTAAGGTTTGAATATTCTCACCTATGACCATGGAGTGATTATATAGACCATTGTACGTCTTCTGTGAGTGAGATACACCATTAGGTAGTTGAGATTGAGAAGGTAACATGTCTCTGGGAGACTTCAGCCAGTTACACTCTAAGATCGTTGGATAATAATCTCGCGGCTAGAAATTGACTTGTCTACCTATTTCTAAGGAGACCAGTGAGGGTTGCTGTCAGTGGAGGTGGTGGCTAAAGCACGTCTCTGGACTCACGTCCTATTCGACTCCTGTCCTATTCCTATGTAGAATGTGGGGAGTAATTGCTTATCGATAACATCCCAGCAACTGTATGCTGAGTACTTATGAACTTGACACCTAGTAAAGCGCACGTCTCCTTAGAAAGATGGAGTCGTCGTAAGAGTGACATGTGTTCTACACCTCTTCATTGGAGGATAGGATATGCTATTAACAAACGGATTGATTCGGTATTTGGATTGACATGTGTTCTACACCTCTTCATTGGAGGATAGGATATGCTATTAACAAACGGATTGATTCGGTATTTGGATTCAAATACATGGTGTCTCTCTTGAGTTGATTACTGAAACTATGGCCCAAAAATTATTGTCAAAAGTTGCTCCTCCTAAAGCCATGTTAATCAGCAGCACAGTGGCCGGAAAATGGATCCCCCACTTGCGTGGCCGTATCACCCTCCCAATTGCTCAGCTAGTGAGATCCTCTTTCCCTGTTAAAAGGAAGTTCAACCAAGATGACATAAGTATAGATCAAGTATGAAAAACTCTCAAATTTCTGCTACTTTGGTGGATGAATTGGTTATGAACAAGATAATTGCGAGTTTTTTTCAAAGCTTGTGGAAACCATTGTAGCCAACACGGTGTGATCTTGAATCGTATTATTCTTTAGCTCCAATATGCAAATTCAACGATGAACTTAGAGGAGCTATTCCAATGAAGGATCAAGATCGCCTGTAACACTTTGGTGCAGTAGTTCTGATTCTAACCATTAAGAGTGCATCTGGAGATGTGACTGATACACTCTCAATGGTCAAGATACACTCCGTTATGTGGCTGATGCTATGGGTGATTTTTTTAAATGAAATCAAACCGTGAATCGAAATCAAACTGAACCGTTTAAACCAAAATCGTGAAATCTATTATTAAATGGTTTGGTTTTGGTTTTAAAAATGAACTGTTTAGTTAAACGGTCCGATTTTGATTTTAGAAATGAAACCGTTTAAACCGACTATTTATAACTGTTAAAACCGACTAAACCTTTACTTTAATCTATTAGTATTAAATGTCTATATTTGTAGAAATAAATTATATTTTAATATTTTCCTAACATACTTTTAAATGGTACCAATTCTCATATATGATTAAAATTATTTTAATAATTTCTTTTGCTTTCCCTCTACTTGGTTCCTAACTCTCTTCCTCATCCTATTGGCAACGAAACCGTTTCAAAATCAAAACCGATTAATAATCGATTTTGATAACTTGAAACCGTTTAATAAATGATTCGATTTTGGTTTACTCATTACACACCGTACCGAAATCGAATCGTACCATTAAACCAAAATCACACCGTTTAACACCCTTAGTTGTGCTGTTGATAGGTATACGCCTTAGATTAAGAAGCTACCTGACAAAGTCGGGTTCCTATTAAGTACTATTTAAAGCCAAAGGTGTTCAAGGCAAACCGCATACACAACTGCTGTACCGGTATCTCAAACAAAAATTCTCAGATTCAAGGAATCCCACACATGATTCAAGGTATCGGTATTGGATCCGATCGATTCCTATTGGTTCTGAACATGCGCGGTGCTAATACGATACCAATTCCAATCATATTTACAGGATCTGATTGATACTGTACGGGATTGGTCGGACCGGCCGATCCAGGCTTTGTGTCTAAAAACTCAACAGAAAGCTCAACTGTTACAGTGATTTTCAAAAGACGGATTTCTCCAAAGCCGGTGCCGATCAGAGCTTGGTCTGCCAGAACTATAAACCCAAAACAGCCGAAGAGTTTCATCTTCCAACTCCAAAGTCCACACTCCAAGCTTGCAGCTAACCTCGGCCTCGGATTTCTCCCAATCCGGCCATCTGATGGACTTGATATTTGAAAGATATGATCGGTTTTTTGTGATTCTTCCATTCCCCAAGTACCGATCTATGCTTCGTCAACCGGAAGTTCAGATCTGATTCACACGAAAATTGCACTTCCAACTTCAGCTTGAGATTTCTCAGAAATATCACATCATCTGGTGGACTTGAGATTTGGCGGTTAGGTCGGTTTTCTTCAATCTTCAAATCCTCCGGAGCTTATAAAAAATTTTACAGCCAGGATTTCCAGATCTGAAGCATTTTTTCTGCCATCTCCACTTGCCAAAAACACAAAACTCATCACACACTGTTCCAGATATTGTGTGGAAATGAATCTGGGTGTGTAAAACACTGTTTCTTTAGTGTGCCTACGCATTTGAGCCTCGCCACTGCAATGAATCATTGTAAGCGGGATGTTATGGTTGATAAAAAATGTCGCCGATTTTGGGGCGCATTCTTCTGGTCTGCCCTTTTGCTGGTGCTGTCTAGATCGGATGTAGCATGTAGGTTGACTTTTGCTGGTGTTAAAACCATTTTACATATTTTTCTAGGTTGCCTTTTTGCTCCTGTTGTCTACTTCCGATGTACCTTGACTTTCACTAGTCTTGAAACCATTTTACATATTTTTCTTAGATGGAAATCCTCTTCTCGTGCTCGGACGGCTGGCCTTCACTGAGACTGGGTGTGCATATGGTGATATCAGCTATGATCGCATGATTGGCCTTCACTGAGACTAAGTTTGCGTATCAACACATGAGTATATGCACCGGATGAAAATCAAGACTCGACGACTGGAGACAGTTTGGATCCATTCTTCTAGATTGCCCTTTGGCTCGTGATGTCTAGTTCGGATGTAGCTTGACTTTCACTTTACCAAGTGATGTGGAACCGTTTCTTCATGACTGGATTCAAAGTTGGATTCTTCGTCCGATAGGAAAGCATGCTGAGTCCTTGTGTTCATTTCTTTGCTGGTTTGTTAGGGACACGAGGTGGTTATTCGCTCAGCAAAACGAATGTTCAATGAGTTCCACAAGCTATCTTACCACAGCCGAACGACACCATAATTGTGATGGATGCGGATCGCGAACACCTCGGATTCTCCTACATCTGTTGTGATTGGCAAGGTCACCGCGCTTTGCAATTTTAAAACCTGCTACATTTGATCGTTCTATCGTTGGGGAAGGAATGGCGATTCGATCAACATTACTGGAGACTATTTCCAAGGGTTGTAAACGTTTGATGGTGGAGTTAGGTAACACAGATTGTTTACCATCTTCACAACAGTTCCAAGAGAGGTCACCTTTGCTTATCAAATCGATCCTCGGAGAGATACATTTACAACCCTTTTTTATATTGTACTTCCGAATCTGTTCCAAGGGATTTAAACAATCTTCGCATTCTAGCAAAAACAACCCTCTCCTTTCGTTAAAAAGAAAACAACACCGCTCCAAGATTCCCAACTGTCTTGGTAAAAGGATTCAGCCGTGTTAACTATAGCTACCAACTGATCCATAGTCACTACAGGATGGCACACTTCATTGCTAGGGAACCACCTCTTTGTTCATTGCTAGGGAACCTCCCACCTCCCACCTCCCACCTCCCACCTCCCACCTCCCACCACCCCCACCCCCCCAAAAAAACCAAAATGGAGCTCCTAGGTCAGGTCCTCGTCAACTACCTAGAACTGTAAGCTTGGGGTTAAATCAGAAATTTGATTTGATGCATTAAAAATGGTTTCTCCGTGAGGACATTAGTATAACCATAACCTACATTACATTACTGTGTAGAACATGAATACCCATGCCACACAAAACATAGATTCTCCCTACAGTGACTCAAACATCCTACATCCAAAAAAAGAAAAAGAAAAAAGCTAGACCCATCATGAGATGTTTTTGTGGAAAGAAAAAAAGGAAGATGTTGCTCAAATCATTGTCTCATACAAACTATGTTTTATTAGGATATAGAGATCGAATTGAAATGCAAACACAGTTGTATCTACATTGAATTTCAATCCATTAACATCCCTACACAGATAAACCCTGCTGCTGAACAAGTTAAGAAATATATCCAGTTCCAACAGCAGACAAAGACTACATATACATCCACACTGAAAGCTTGACAACACAGCTATAGATGCCACAAGGGTTAAAAAACTACTAAGAGCAACTCATACTCGGGATCAAGGATCAAGTATATACTACATCCAGAACAACACTACTGGACCCAAGAACTACAACTCCTTGAAATGTTCCCATTAATGCATATAGAATAGTTCTCCATCAGGGTAACTAGAGAGTCAAGTGTGACGGCAATCTTTTAGTCAACATACAACCAATGTCTGCAAAAGACTAGACATAAAGAAAAGGGATAAAGAAAATAAGAAAGGAGTGCCAAAATCAGAATTCTTACCATTAACTTTTGCAGCTCAGGAGCAACCCCAATCAGAAGCTAACCAGATGCATAAGAACAAAGACCCGAGCAATTAGTGGCAGCCAGAAGGCAGGAGTGCCAAATGCACAGTAAGGATTCATAGATTTCATTTTTATGATACAGAGTTAGTGAACAATAAAAACCGAGCATAGCAATCACCCTTACATTTGTCAAATCAATGCCTCTTTCAAGTCAGCAGCAGCTCATTGGTTCCAAGGTGTGGGCGAAGGCACACACGGACCTCATGTTCTTCTGGACCGACACGGTGCTTTGGCACCATAATCTCCAGCACTGTCCCAGTCTCATCATAGTATGCTTCTAGTTTGGCATCTTCTGGAATTCGGGTTGCAAGAGGGATTTCCCTTATGAATTCCCCTGGAGGACAGTGTTCAGGTGATGGATCAGTTAGCTTGAATGTCCTATCATGCCTCTTGATGAATGGCATGCGGGCTGTACTAACACAGGATATCTTTACAATCCCACGAGTGAGAGTATTCCTCCAAGAAACCTTCACCCTCTGAAGATCTGCAAAGGGCACACTAACAACGATCAAGTATCCTTCACCATCCTCATAAATGGTTTTTGCAGCTGTGACTGGTCCATATATGTTCCTCATTACACCACTGAATTCGTTCAACCAGGGTGGCTCAACCGGGTGGACCTCCATATCAGAAACTCGATCAGAATGTGAATTCATAGGCAAACAACAATCATCATCATTCCCATGTGGGAAGAAGTCTTTCCTCCGTTTATTAGGTGAAAGGTCCATCACATCGCCATTGACATGGTTAGAAGGTTGGGTTGACAAATTCAGACCAGACCCATTGAGCAATCTCTTTTGATGGTGCAGGTTAGTTTTTAGCGGAGGAGGTGGCCTCTCAAGCTCAAACTCTGTGTTTGGAAGGTTCCTCCATGCACCAAAATCACTAGCTTCTTGTGGAATGGTGAAGTTCAAATCCCGCCCTGTAAGTTCTATCCATCTTTTCCGCTCCTCCTCATCAATACCCACAAGATTAGGTGATCGAACAACCTCGATACCATGCACGCACTGAGGATTAGATAGGCCCCTATAATGCTTCCTCTGCATTCTGTGAGATCGAACAAAACCCTTATCCACACTGAATGGGAAAGGCCGCTCCCCCTGCCGAGAGTGTCCATTCATGTAACTCCTAAGCTGCATCTTACCCAATGCATTCTCAGGCCTTTCCTTGAAAACCCACATGTACATGTTCTCCATATCATGCTGAACCAGGAAAACATCAAGCTGGAGATCCGATTTGTCGAACCCAGTAACTCCATTGCTGTCACGGGCGATCTTCCCTTTGGATTTCTCATTCAAAACAGGTTTGAAGTAGAAGCTGAAGAAAAACCAGGCACCCCAGATGCTATCTACCCGCTTAGCGCATTTCCGGCCAACCTTGGGGAGATTGAGGAGGGTCTCCGTTTCATAGATCTGAGGACCAAGCCCGACATCTAGAATGTCACAAGGGTCAGGATTCCACGGTTGGGGCGGCGGGCTACGTTCAGCCGACAATGGCAGATTGATATCGGGCGGTCGAGAAAGGATGATCTGCCTATTCATCTCTCGATCCAATTCATCATGCGAGTTGGCGCTTGAATCCATGGATAAGAGAGTGGATGGGTGATGGTTCTCCATGGATAGCGTTGTGAGAAGAGCTTCCCCCATTTTCCCTTGTCTCCTTTAGGGTTTTTCTTGCTGGTGGGGGTGGAATTTTCCACCAAAGTCAACAGAAGCACCTCATAAAGATCTTCATAAATCAATCCCAGAAAAGACCCACCAAATAAAACCCTAGATTCATTAATCAACTACAACATCCCCAGACATGAGCGTTGAAAAATAAAAATAAAATGGCAGAAGATTCAGAACCTCCGCTAACTCAGAAAACAAAAACCTTATAAACATCAAACGAAGGAAGTCAGCCTTTACAAAAGATTAAATCTTTTCGATCTCCACCCCGAACAGAAAGAGCCCCATAGTAAACCTTACAAGATAAAAGAAATTAAAGATTTCAGAAGCCCAAATGGAAACTGATCCGTAATTTAACCCTAGAACCTCCTGAAATCCTCCAAAAACAGGAGGAAAATACGTTATCAGAGCGATCAAATCCATGAGGAAGAAGAAATCTCAAGACTTGAAAAGGGTGACATCCTATAAATCCCCAACAAAAACCTAACCCTAAAAGCGAACCCAGATAAAAATCGGAGGGATCTTTGGAAGATTACCTTTTGTGATAGGCTTTGAATCCACGAAAACATAGTCGTTCGTATGCGATCCTCATCTTCTTCAACAATGTCGTTCCGTCAAAAGAAGCAGAAAGAGAGTCCAATTGATTGAGATTGAGAAATAAAAAACGATAACGGGACTCTGTTTAAGTTGAGACGGGATTTCGTTGGAAGTCCACCTGCCCCGGTTTCCACCGCCGTCTGGAAAAACGCCGTCACTGTTACTTAACGGTAAGCAATAATAAAAAGTCAAAAGATACGTCAAACAAATAAGAGGACTTGATTTGCGATAACCATATTTCCTCTCTTCACCTCTCATACTCATCACTGCCTAGTGGTGGTGGACCTTATCACCAAACTGCACACCAACACGCAACCAACACGGAAACCCCTTTCTCTCTCTCCCCCCTCCCTTTGAAAAGAGGGTTTGCTTTTCATGTGTAATGTCTTTTTTTTTTTCTTTCTTTTTTTTCTCTTGGGCACTGGTAATGCATAGGAAAAAGATCGTATCCTGTTGTCCAGTCTTTTCGATCGTAATCTAGCAGTTGGAGTTTATTCAGTACGTGTGCCTTATCAATTCTAACCGTTGGATCATGACTGGAATCCCTCTGACGATAGGAGAGGATCCAAACCCTAAAAAATGGACGGCGTAGACACTGTCTACGTGGATCTATTTGTTGCATGGTATGAGAAATTAGAATCGAAATTGGATCGTTGATTCCTATTGATTCGAAGTCAATTGATATTGATCCTGATTCAAATCTATTCTGGTGAGTCTTGATAAGGTTTCTAGGGTTCTGATGATTCTATCTAACTTCTCATCGATGAAATCATATCAGAATCCATCATCGTAATGGTCGATTTGATTTCGATTGCACACCTTAGGTTATGTTTGGTATACATGTTGGAATACATTCTATGTCAATAACACGCTTTGAAATAACAAAAACATTATTTGATTTGGGTTTTCATTTTTGGATAATGAAATACCTTAGAGATCTTAGCTATTTTAGCTCATTCTAGATTTTTGAGTCTAGAATGAAAGTGACTGGTTTTTTAAACTGTTCTCATTATATGTTAGGAAAGGATTCTTCATTCTGAAAATGTATTTCTAAGAATGCATAGCATACGCAGCCTTAAACTATGATCAATAGGTCTACCTCTGTTCAAATAATTCCAAGCTTCTCTTGTCATCACCAGTTCTTTTCGGCTATGTAAGGGAAGGCCTTGGCTATTCGATTAGCCCTGTCATCTGCTTTATCGGATGGTCACAAAAGGATTGTGGTAAAGTCCGACTACAAGGATTTTATTCAATCTATATTAAACCTGACTCACATCCCAAATTTCTTCATACATCCGATTATTTCAGATATTGTGGATCTGGCCAAATCTTGTGAGGATTGTTTTTTCTCCTTTATCCTAAGGGAAGCTAATTATTTAGTTCATTCCCTTTCAAGGAAGGCCATGACAATTTCTGGGCGTTTAATGAGAATAGTTTACCTGCATGTACTTGTATCTTTCTTAGGATTCTATCACTGTTCATATTTAGTAGGTCCCACACTCTAGAGGTGGGTCCCACACCACATTAACGGTGATGGGATCCCATGGAGGGTACTTGTACATACAGGTGATCTGAACTCGCCGTTCACCACTCCTTAATTGGTTGATTGATTCTTGTATCGATCAATGACACATCAGTTAATTTATTACTTATAGGCAAACAAAGAAGAAGATCTACATACGTATAAGTGTGTGTGTGTGTTCATATAATCTATGTTCATAGAAATATTATTAAATTTGCATTATGAAGTAATTTCTTAACAAGTTGACTCATCATTAACCTAAACAAATGCAAGCTTATTCTATAAGAAATGAGTCTAGAGAGGAAGTAGGATGAGCATTCTTACCTGCAACCATTGAGTAAAAAAATGGTGAGATATATAAAAATATGATTGGCCTAGTACGTGTATTACACCTAAGTACCTCCTTTCTAAATTATATACCTAATTTCCAACCTTAAATTATATAAAAATTTGTTTCCGTATGCAATAATAGAGTTGATATCATCTTCATCTTTTGTTGAATAAGCTTCAACGTAAGGAATCTTTTACCTTTAGTCTATCTTTCTTTCACTATATATAAACATGGAAAATCTTCTTCTCATCAAGCATGGTGGCAACTGGCATGCATGGTTCTAAATATCGGTATCACTCCTTGTATTAATTCTGACTGCATTATTGGGATCGGTCTCTGATCAGATCTTTGGCTGGATCAGACAATCTGATCCTATATTATTCTTTTGTCCTTCTCTCTCTCTCTCTCTCTATATATATATATATATATCTTTTTGCAGCTACTCAAAGGATTCTGGCAGCTTCGGCCTTTTTGGGGGAGGCTCTTCCTGTTTGGGTTGGTCTTACATATGCAATGGAGCATGGCTTATCATCGTTGGTGGTGGAAACTGATTGTGCTTTTTTAATTTCTTGTATTCAAGACTTGACTATTCCCTGTCCCATTAGTGTTCAGCTAATGAGAGATGATATTGTTACGCTTGCAAAGCTTTGTAATGTTTCTTTTGTACTTATTTTTAGGGAGGCTAACTATGTGGCGCATACCCTAGCTTGGGAAGGAGGTGGTGTCGTTTAAGATGCACCACCGGCCGAATTTCACTCCCTGACTTCAGAAATTGTGTTTTGAAGAAGCCTCGGTTGTATCTTCTATTTCAGTTAAATGACTTCTGAGTTACCATATATATATATATATATATATGGAAAATCTTCTTGTCATCAAGCATGGTGGCAACTGGCATGCATGCATGCATGCATGGTTCTAAATATCGGTATCAATCCTTATATAAATTCTGATTGCTATTTTGGGATCGGTCTCTGATCAGATCTTGGGTTGGATTAATCGATCTGATCCGATATTTTTCTTATTTTTATGCGATAGGTGACATTATACAAGAGAATTGGTTGTCATATGTCGACTATCGATGGTTTTTAAAAATAATTTTAATTTGTTAATATTTATAACCAAGCCAAATAAAAAATCGGTTCAATCCAAAAAATCAGAGGATCTATTCAATTATACCAATAACTAAGACTATGGTGGCAAAGGCATTGCAATCATGATTTACATATTCTAATGCTAAATCTGCATGTTAGATATAAGGTTTACTTAAAAAAAAAATATATATGTAATAGAAAATGATCTAGATTAGTCACACGTCAACATTTCAGTCTCGATTCAATTATTTTGCCTTCCATTAATGATATTTGTTATGCAATATACACCACTCGAATCAGATTGAAAAAAATAAAATGTGAATAGCCAATTAATAGGGGACCAATGGGGTTTCTCGTCCACAAAATTTCGCTCCATTTGAGTAGTCATCGAGCGAAAACAACACGTTATTATAAAAATCAAATGTCACCCATGTAGTGATAACACGTTAAACACATACATTAGAATAAGCAAGATTAATCTGCATTTAAGTGTGGAGATGCATCATGAAGTTATTGGACCATTGTAATAGAAAAATATAACCCTTTTTTTTTTTTTTGTGCTAAGGTGAACACACCATAGTGGTTGTTCCAAGAGACCATTGGGTGCATAGTGGGCCCGATAGGGAGGTAGATATAGAGGTGGAAAAATGGGTTGCATAGCATACACTCAATGGAAGGTATGAGAGGGGATCACTCGGCCTCTTGTACTTGTTGACAGTCACCACTGCGCTATAAGTGCTTCCCCAAATCTAGAAAGTGAGAACCTGAGAAACCAAAAGGAAGGGGGCATGAAATTGTTTAAAATTGTTTGGTGGATAATTATAAAAGTGATTAGGGAGTTTGTGGGGTTCTTAATCATTAAGTCTCTCCACCAATGCAAGTGTGCAACCATCGCCGCGTCTAGGGTTGGGTATAAGTAGGTTTTAAATTAAGGCTTCAAAGCCTGCACCAGATAGACTGATATTTGCTGGTTTTGTACTGAGTTGTCTTCTATCGGGGGAGGTTATCAGGATAAAGCCTAAAGGGGATGCATATCTCTCATATACATGCTGGATATGTGTACAAATTAATATTTAATGGATTTAATAATTTTGTTTAATCTTTGTTCATTGATTTCATAATTCGTAGTTCATAAACATATTGGTTGATTCTAAAGTCTAAAGGGATGCTTAAGTTAGCTATTTTGTTTTCTAATTAAGTGTATACTTTATATTGTTTAGTAAAAGTAATTTGCTTAGAAGCCTACCAACATAGTTGGAAGTTGGAACCAGGTTTGGTGGCATCTGTGACCCATGATCATATGTAATGTGTATCATCGTAAGCCTAGGAGACCCTAAAATAAAGTGGTAAATCTTTGTCTATAGACAATAACAAAAGCTCCTCATACGTGAACCACCCTAAGATGGTAGAACTGGGGTTGTCAGTCAGTCCATCTTAGTCAAGCTTTATTAGTCTCCATCATTTTTACATTTTGCCGCACTGTGGCCATCAGTTTAGCAAATTGCGTCCTCCATCAAATGGGCATGAATACTTTTATATTCAGTCAGGTCACTCTCTATCCATAAATATCGATCCATACTAATAGGCACTCTAACGGCCATGCTGTAATGCATACATGCCAACTCATTCTAACCACGGAGACAATTAAAAGTATTTAACCAGTCTCTACTATAGGCACTGTCAAGGAGGTCATGCAACGATTAACAAATTTAGCACAAGCATATAAGAAATCATGTTGAAACTATATTTGAAACATCATAACAATTTCAAAATTCTTCAAAGTATGACCATGCATTTGTTTGAGATAAAAAAAAAAATAAATAAAAAATAAAAAGAAAAAAAAGAAAAAAGTCTGAATCAAATGCATGGAAACTAAGGCAAAAGAAAAAAAAAAATCAATGATAACAACTTGCAAAGCATGAAAACAAGAAGAAACAGAAATATACAACTCATATAAGAGTGGAAGAATAAAATTTGATTACGACCTATGAAACTCCAACTCTTAAAGCACAAACCATTTGAAACAACCCCCAAGCAAAGGTCCAACCTCTTGTTACCATAATGATCTCATCTTTTGCTCTCCGGCCAAGTGCACATGGTAGAAGAGTGTGAATGATCTGTCATGGTAGGTCTATAATCAATCGGTTCGGTTGGACAATCGATGTGCCACACCCTAGCACCATGAGTACCCATATAATAATTGGTCTAGGCCTAAGCCCAACATGTTTATTAAATAGACTGGTCTAGTCTCGGGTTTCACCGAAGCTGGCTTGAAATTGAACCCCCTACAAGGAACTGTAGTAAATTTTGGGATGATTTTATCTACACGTACATGTACTTGCACTTACAATTCGGAAATGACATTTGTCCCACTTACTGTTATTTACCATGCTTGGAGGGACATGTATGGAAGCAAAAAAAGAATAGGTGTCATTCCCCGACCGTTTTTGTAGAAGGACTAAAATCATAATTTTGCATGGTGCTCTTTTTTAAGTTAAGAGGGAATAGTTCCATAAGCCACCAGCTTGAGGGAATTTCCCAAGCTATACCAATCAATGGATAGAAATTGGTATTGTCACTTTAGGGGCCTACAAGGTCAAGGAAGAAAGAGAAAATATCAAGAGTGAGTGAGTTATGTGAGAGGGTATAAATAAGAATCCCCAAGCTACTGGTTTGGGGATCTTTTTCCTTTAAGCTAAAATATAATTTAGGACTGTCTAAATTAATGACACCTCTTGAGGTGCATTCATAACATGTAATCTTCTTTTGATTGCCCTTCATTTTATTCCTAAAAATGTTTACGTCGGATATTAAGAAGGTTTTCAAAATAATTTGAAAGTATATTTATCATTATTTCATTCTCAAAAGTTGTCACTGTCTCACTTGTGTTTTGAGTACATATGTGAAATGATTGGAATTTACTTATTTGAAAAAAGAAGTGTGCTATACCAATAGGGTAGACAAAATATTGCAAATTATATTTCACACCTTAATGATGTCAATAAAAAAAAAATCCCATATCCCATACTTTTTTATTTTTTGGTAAATAGAAATTTATTACCATAAAAGAGATCACCAAAAAAAAAAAAACAACCCCAAGAGAAGGGGGCAAAAACCCAAAAGAGAGCACACTGAAACAGGCTTTAAAGGCAGTTCAAACAAACCAACAAAAGAGAAGACTAGAAGAACACACACCAAAAATCAAACACCACCAAAGGACTACTCTTGGAAACAAATAAAAGAGCACCCGGGGAACACACCAACCAAAAAGAAAATCCAATTAGATAAAATAGGAATCCCAAATTGAAAAAAGAAAACACAAATTTACTTGTCTTCAAGACGATCGGGAGACCTTCAAATTAAGGAGGTTCTTTTCAGATAGGAAGTCAAGACTTTTTCATGAAGCTCAAATGTTTCACTATGTTTGTCACTCGAATGAGCATGAAACCACTTCAAAGGAAACAAAAAGACCTCTCGTTGAACTCTAGCCATGGAGGACTCTAGACCTCCCTCAGCGAGGGAGGGATCAGACTCCACATCTGACTCAAGGGCTTCTCCTTCATCTTCCTCATAGCAAGGAAGAGCCAAAAGAGTCCCTTTGGATCCAACAACAATAGACAAGACATTAAAATTAATAATAGCCAAGGATCCTTGGTTGACAAGGGAGTGGGGTTACGGGATCCTATGATATCATCATTAGAAGAAGTAGCATAACAACTAGTCTACAGCAATGGAGATGACAAATTAAACCAGGGGAACCTCTTGGACAAAGGCCTAGCCCTCAGGTATGAAAAAAGTTCGAAATAAGGGTCCAAGAAAGAGGGGGTTCTGGGATTGTCCAATATGAGGGGTGGATTAAGAGGATTTGAAGTACGTGGGGGTGAGGGAGAGAGAATGTTGAATAGGGGAATGAAAAGGGCCATTGGCCAAGGTAGAGACAATTTTCCATAAGAAGGGTATAACTTAAAAGAGAGGGAAGGGACTGGAGGGTCATTCGCAAGAGATCAGCCAAAAGAGGGAGATGCGTTGACTGAGGAGATAGAGGGAAGGTTGGGAACAGAGGTTGATGCATCAAATAAGGCAGTAGGGAGAGAACAAGGGAAGGATGGAAAAGGGTTCGATGATTCACAGGACTCTTCCTACCACAAAAGGGGGGAAATAAGGAAGAGGTCTAGAAGGGAGCTACAAGAGGGATATATTAGGTGAAAGGATATTACCCCTTGTCCTTGTAAAACCTAGGAACAAAGCTTTCTTATCCACAAATGTGTAAGGGTCAACAGCCAGCTTCAAGGGAATAACTAGATTTTAACATGCAACGCCAATAATTTGAATTCAAATTTTCAACCAAGGGAACCTCTTGACACACATCTGTATTCAACTCAGGATTCCCAAAAACATCAACAACATGGTTAATGACCAAAGATGGAAATTGGGAGCAATTGATGTAATCAAAAGACCCCTCATCAGAAACGTGGCCAAACGGATTTGATGCAAGGTTGGGGTTCGCATCCAAAAACTGCACCAGGGGGGAAAAGAGGCCTTAGCTCGCCTCCTTGATCTCTTGCTCCCAATAGAGGAATGAAAGGGGCCATTAGCTAAGGTAGAGACAATTTTCCATAAGAGGCATCTAACTTAAAAGAGAGGGAAGGGACTAGAGGGTCATTCGCAAGAGATCAGCCAAAAGAGGGAGATGCGTTGACTGAAGAGATAGAGGGAAGGTTGGGAGCAGAGGTCGATGCATCAAATAAAGCAATAAGGACAAAACAAGGGGAGGTTAAAAAAGGGACCAAGGGTTGGTAGGATTCTTCCTACCACAAAAGGGAGGAAACAAGGAGGAGGTCTGGAAGGGAGCTACAACAGGGATAGATTAGGTGAAAGGATCTTACCGCTTGTCCTTTTAAAACCAAGGGACAAAGCATTCTTATTCACAAATGTGTAGGGATCAGCAGCCAGCTTCAAGGGAGCAACCAGATTTTGACATGCAGTGCATAATTTGAATTCAAAATTTCAACCAAGGGGGCCTCCTTACACACATCCGTAGTCAACTCAGGATTCCCATAAACATCAACAGCATGGTTAATGACCAAAGATGGAAATTGGGAGCGATTGATGCAATCAGAAGACCCCTCATCAGAAAGGTGGCCAAACGGATTTGATGTAAGGTTGGGGTTCTCATCCAAAAACTGCACCAGGGGGAAAAGAGGCCTTAGCTCACCTCCTTGATCTCCTGCTCCCAATACCCTTACGCAATTGCCTAAACCTTGGAAGGCTCACAGAGTACCTTAGCACCTATACCCAAAAGAGAGCTTGCAGCATAGGAAGGTATAGCCTTGGGAAACAGGTCATCTTCAACCTCTGAACAACTAATCAGATGAGGAAACTTGCTCGCATGAACACCATTGTAACGACCCCAAACCTCGGATAAAAAGGAATGGGTCAGCCCTTCGGAGGCACACTGGTAATACGACGTGAGGTTCTTTTCTAAGTCCAATGACAAGCAACTCCATAACTACATCCATTTCCAAAAAAAAATCCATCTCAAGCCCCCTAATTAAAACTAAGGTAATTTATTTAGACTAGTAGAAAATGCTAATATCCATTTAATCACAATCATAGTAATTCTTTCATAATATCCCACATCTCAAATCCTCTAATCCAAACTAAAACATATACTTAAACTTGTGGTAACTACTAAGACCATTAACGTTACAATCAAAATATTTCATACTCCAAGTCCCAAGTGGCTACAGCATAATGAAAGGCTCTTCGAGTTTAACCATACCAGTAGACTGTTATATTTACATAACCTTTAATACAGAAGTTTTTAATTTCCTTTACATAAGCACAAAAATAAGATAAACTTCACAAAATATACTTATGGAATTTACATCACTTAAATTGCCAAAATAAAATATCAAATACATTCACAAAAGTTGTCTATTAACAATAGATTAAATCATTTCTGGCAATGGACAGCAACCCATCTCCCTTGTCCTCTCTGGCATTACCTCGTTTGATCCGATTGCATACTGTGTAGGTTCATCTGAAAATTTCATCACGCTGATAGGTGAGCTTAAAGCTCAATGAGAAAAATTCATATACTAATAATATAACTGCACTCACACATCAAAACAAATATTAAATAACTCAGATTATGAAATGCAATATTTATAACATAAAACCATTTGGATTAAAGTTCCATGACAAACAGGTGTACAAACAAGCTTGAAAATCCCAATTCTTTAAAGGGAGACTCAAGTACCTACTTTTTGGATGGGCAAACCAGTTTCCACTTTTCAAATGAAAACCAGGCCATCCACTTTCACAATGAATGCCACAAGTACCCACTTTTCGGATGGATAACCTACAACCATGCTTGCACTCCTATCAGTCATCTCCCTTTTCCATTAATATGGTGTTAGGTAGGCATCCCAAATCTGTTTGTAGGTCTCAATTCTCAATTGAGACAAACAAACTCCAAAGTTGAGCAAAACTTGTCCATCACCATATATGCGGTTCACATATGTGTGTGCTAGGAGGTTTTCCTAAACATGCTTGATCAATCCAAACTTAGATGGAAGGGTCAAGTACTGTTTGGACCACCACCCAACATCTACACCTGCTTGGGTACCTCTAGTAATCTAATCCTACCAAAGGAACCCCTCTTGGATAAGTTTATTATTCCTTTAAATGATGAAGATGGTACACAATGCATGTAACTACCCAATACATAACAGTATCTATATTCATACTTATTTAAAAATATTCATGTTCTCACATTTATAATAATTTAAGCAAGACAGTCTGTAAGAATCAATCATTCAATATTATATGTTCATATTCATTCATCAACATTCATATTATCACATTTAGAATAATAGAGCAATATCAATTCACATGGAAAAATACCAAATATTTCATATTATCACACTTGCAATATACAATGCATATAAGTTCACCCACAAAGTATAAATCATCCATCCATATATACAATTGCATTACTAGTAAGTGAGAGTCACTTACCTCTATCTACTACTTAGAAATACGTCTTCCCAAGCACCTCGACCATGAAAATATTACCTAATAAGACAAATAACTTTGTTCCAATCAATTCCTTTGTGAATGCCCAAATTCTAAATTTTATGTATCCATATTGCCCCAAAATTCCTTTTTACTAATGCCTTTCAAAAATTTCTGCAATTTATAATTTTATTCATAAATAATAAAATAGAACCAATCACTATGATGCCATAAATTTATTTTAAATTCATCTTATAAACGCATCTTAATATCCCTAATCTCACCCCTTATCTATGTTGTCCATAGAACACAAGAAACACTTCATTTTGGGCAAACCTCCTTAATATCGGCTTTTAAGAATAGTCTATGTAAATCATAGTTCTAGAGAGTTTTAAAGAAAGACTTTAAGGTTCAAAAACCTTGCAAAAGATACATTTTAAATCCCTCTTAAATCCCCTCAGAGCATCTTTTGGGGTTTAGAGACAACCCCTATCAAAACAGAAAAACATGTTGAAAAAAGGAGCTGCGGTAGATGGGTGTAGTGGATGAAACATATCCCATCAGTTGCACGCACTTATCAGCCGCACGACAACAGAGGCCCTAAAACAGCCCCTATTTCAGGTTTGAGTTGGGTTTTGGGGTTTTGCCTTCAACCCCACTCACCCATATCCTCTACAAACACCTTCTAAACATACTTAAAGTCCCAAAATCATTCTACTAAGAGTTATATTCATCCACATGCAATGACAAAACTAAATGTTACATAAACATCACTTCCTTCCCATTACATCTCAAAACTTTCTATCAAACCATTCTTAAAATTAATTACCTTTGCTGTCCAAGGTATTTGTGAATGATACTCCTCTTGAACACTTCAAGAAATCAATCTTTGAATTCACCTATTCAATTCATAGTGCTTAATATCATAAGGTAAGCATATGGGAATTTAAGTCCTACAACATTTCCCCCATAGACCACTTACTATAGCTTACCTTTACTATCCAGAAAACCTATGAAAAGTCATTCTTGGAAAACTTATGGAAATTCAATACTTAGAATTTCTTATATAGAAATCATTAAACATAGCATCATTAGATAACATCCTAAGCTTTTAATCCTTGAAAAATACTCCCACTACATTCTAAAATCATCCCAACATCATCCCCTAGGGTCCTGGGAAGAAACCTCAGAAGAAACCAATTAAAAACACCCAAAAAGGGGCAGGCGGTTGATCAACAGGGGCTGGGTGGTTGATCAAATTAGGCCGATCAACCGCCTGTCAAGTTGATCAGCTAGTTGTTTCCAGAAGCTTGAACTTCTTGTTCAACCCTTCTTGCTTCCCAACTCTAGGACCTTTGTTAAACACTCCAATATCATCGTTTAATGCTTTTAAATCATACCAATGCATCTCTAAACATCCCCACAAGGTCCATATCTAACTAAATCAAAATAGCATTACCTTTTTTTAAGAGAAAATTTCAGCATTGATGTTAATTGAAACTCTAAGTTTTTAGAACTTCTTATAGAAATTCATAAAGCTTCAAAACCATTGTAATAACTAATTTAGATGCTATTCACATAGCTTTGATCAAAATAAAATCATTTCTCCTTAGCTAATAATCCATTTCCAAGGTCTATAAACCATGCCATTAACATTTTAAACTTACATGCAACCTCACTCTTGATCATAAGAAAGATAAAACTCACCTCAAATTTGGTTTGATGTTCACCAAAGACCAAATCCTCAATACCCCAAAGCTGATTTCGCAATTTCTCAAGCTTCACTAATTATAGCAGTTCCTCTTGTTCCTTCAACCCAAACCGAAATGCCAGAAAGCTTCCTTCTCCTACTAGCTTTAGATTTCAATAGTTTCTTCCCTTAGGATTGAAACCTTCCTCATTGTATTTCTCCAAGGATCTCCCACAAACTTGCTATCACAAAAACAAGAACAGCCTTCCTCCCATGTCAACGAATTTTCCAAGTTAGTGAAAAATTGCTTGAATTCTAAATTTTCACTTTTATACATTTTCATCATTTTATTTTCTCTAATTAATTCATTTTGTGAAAACTCTCTTATGCCCCTACTATTCACCCAATGCATGGGTTTGGTGACCATGCTTGTAGGGAATCCTAATAAAATACTTAGACTTTTATGCCCTTCCTTTATGCCTTTTCTAACACATGCAAGCACTTATTTTTTGCAAATCTTGGTACCCATTTAGTTTGGGGATCAAGATTGCCCTCCATTTGAATCCATTATTACTACCTAAATTTAGGGACCAATATTGCCTTCCATTTGATCCATTATTACTACCTACCCTCATCAATAGGAATCAAAAACCAATATCATCACCAAATCATATCATGCCACCTGGTTGTTATGCCAACTAGGATTTCCACCTCACCATGTCCACCCAATAGTGGGTTGACACCTCATCTCTCTTGCTTACTAGGCATACACCACCTCAACACCCAATGCATGAGTGCTCGTTCATGCCATGTGACTTGCCATGTCACCATGTGGGATCCACTACACCATTACAAGCTAAAAGTAATTAAAATGCCCCCAAAACTCCCCTTTTGCTTGTAGGAGGTTTTGAACTCTTTCTTGACCTCTTTTTTTCACAAAACACAAACCAACCACTAAGCTAAATGGGTTATGTTTGCTTATTTTTTTCATTTCTATTATTCTTAAACTACTATATTGAAACTCATATACACAATCATCATATTTATGATAAATGCACATAGGCTTCCAATAATATCATATCAATGTATTAATGAAAAATACAACAACAATACATTACTCATTAATTAAGATAACCCAATTTTTATTTACCCAAAAACCAAAATTACTCACTTACCCTTGGTTTGTTACTAAATATAAACAAAGCCTAAGCATGATCATCCTGGAACAAGTATCTGACAAAGGTAAAAGTTCAATTTAACCCCTACTGTGATACCTAGGGTATCACAACCATGGACCTAAGAATCAGAAGGCTGCGACTGTAAAACCCGCACCCAGAAAACCCGGCCTAACTTGAAGTTTCTTGTCGTACCATTGTTTTCCACTGCCAACAAATCTGACCAGGGTTTTCCACCGCTGACAAATACGACCCCATGTTGACTCGAGGATTAATTCAAACCAGGAAGGAACCAATTGATAACATTTTAAAATTTTACACTTAGTGCTCTTAAAACTAGGCACCGATCGCGACAATAGGTCTCGAATAGTCCAAGCCGGACACCTTGATCGGTAAAGCCTAAACAGTATGCCTGTGAATGCTAATTTCAAAACTCCGTTTCAAAGTAGTGTGGGAATATTCCCCGGACCGAGGGACGACCCCAATGGGTCCCACTTCACTCCTAACTGAATTAGAGTTAGTGGAGGAAGTAGAGAACCTTAGGGACTCCTCAAGATGTTAATTGGTAGTCCCCTTATAGTCTCCCATTCCCTAAGGAGTTTTACCTAAGAAGGAGACTCTAAAACCATAAAAGCTTATCCAAAACATACTCTCTCTCTCTCTCTCTCTCTCTCTCTCAAAGTACCATCCCTAAACCTAAGTTTTGACGCGTTCTTAGAAAGAGGAGAGAGTTAGAGGAAGAAGAAGGAAGCTAGGAGGAAGAACTACCTTAAAGATCACCAATGAGTTTCAATATCATCAACAGTCAGTTTGAAACCACTGTAAGTAAATCCTATCTTACTTTGTAATGGATCTTAACCTAGGAAGGATGGATGAAATCGTGGATCATCAACCATTAATGGAGCCATTGTCCACTGATGGCTGAGCATCAAAGAAAATTCCATCGATTTTGACTCCAGTAGCTACCTTATAGAAATTCCAATAAGACAAACCTAGCATAATTAGTATATGGATTAATGATTTCGTAAAGCCTAGAATAGGATTGATAATCCCACAGTGATGTCAGGCCATGGGATCAACAATGGAACTCCATCACAAGAAATCCATTGTTGGAATCCCGGATGAATAAAATCCCAGACCAACTCCTCAGAGGAGATCCGGTCGCAACTTATCGATCGCGATATACGCAACCGAATTCATGACCGGATGCATTCAGAAAGCATCTGAAAAGTAACCGGCCATGACATCCGATCGCGATACCTGTGACAGGACCCACGATCGATTGGGAACAGAAGGGTTCCCGAGAGCAACCGGCTTCGACACCAGTCTCGACCAATCAGAACCTGATGGTCGCAACTAGTTAGCCCAGGAAACCCTGTATTAGGCTGAATTTAATATACAAAGTATCTATTGAAATTCATATACAACAAATGACTCACACATAACCAAGAGTGACCCTTTGACTGAGAATAACAACTATCTTTAAATCTCAGGTGAGGGAATAGAACCCATATCCTATGTGTAGAATGCTTTTTATCTTGTTTATGCCTGTGAATGTATTGAATTGATTATGATAACATGTCATCCAATAACTGCTCTTGCATGCATTTGCATTTATATTATGAATGTTGTGAATGTATGTGAATGTGAATGTGAATTGTGAGAGTTGGTGAAACTGTCGAGGACCGTAGGATCCGACTCACTTAAATGATGACTTGTAATGTTCTCGCACTCTAAGCGGGATGACAGCATCCACAGGGGAATGTCAGATGGACTGGGATTCCTGCTGGGTGTATGGGGAAACTACAAGGGGTGACATGTATGATGATGGCTAGTGGAATGACCCATGTATGTGGGCCAATAGGTGGTTAGGTATTAGTAAGGATGGAGGAGGAGGGGGAGGTGTTGGAAATATTTGTCATAGCGTCATTGGCCAAACCTTTTCCCTATCACTGTCTATCTTGGGAAGATGCATGGGAACACAAGGGTTTTTAGTGTAGGCTGGCGAGTATCTATTATCTCCTGTGTATGGAGGTTATTGTCACATCCCAATTCTGGTCTAACCAGATTAGTGTGATGAACCGTCAATAAACCAACGATTTAACTAGGATCTCATATAGGTCGTACCCACCATATCAAACCACACACACATTCCACGGTAATAATTAGAGGTGATAAAAAAAGAAACGGAAGTCTTACAGATAATGAACTGAGTGTCTAACAATGATAATAAATAATTAATTCGATTATCTCCAAAACTCAAGACATAAAAATAATTAATCCATTATATGTTCCAATAATCAAATATAGCTAAACTAATCGAATATGCACTGGTTGCACTCGCATGAAGAATCATGCATCTCCTCCGTTAATTCCCCGTCCATCGCCGCTACATGTCCATACATTGGCACATTCATATAATCTTCAACAGTAGGTCCTGCATCATCAACTAAAAGTATTTGACGTCAAAAGGGTGAGCACACATCATGGCTCAGTGAGCAAACAAAACAATGCAACAAATATATGCATGCATTCAATTCATATCTTTGGTCTGATTTTTAAGTTTGCAATGTGTTATAGAAAGGTTTGGTAGCCCCCACACCTCTATACACGAGTGTGTGAATCCGCCCAATGGATCAAACACCATTGTCGTCCCATATGCACCCACCATGGAAGAGAGATAGAGCTAAAGTGTCCGGATCAAACACCGCCAATACTTTCCTTGATGCTTTACCCATACCAACACATAAGCCCTTGCTGGCGAGGGCTTGCAAACTGGACTCGTAACTAACCAATTATAATGCCAAATAGTGTATCTAAGACTTCACCCCAGTATCCCTCAATACATCCATAGAGATAGAGCTAAGGCCCCCCGACAGAGTCAGAGACCACACGGTTCGAGACCACCTCCCCTGATGCCCTGCAACGTAATAGTTCTGCTAAGGTAATGATGATACGACGATGTTAGTGGGCAAGACTTGAGTAGAGATGGAGCTAGAGTCTGGTGACGAGGTCAGAGACCACCATGCCATGTCCTCTCCCTTATGCTCCACTCACATCCAACACATCAACCACACACATACAATCACATGCCTATTCCTAGCATCATCATCACCATCATGATATAAATAAATAGAATTAAATATGCATGAGTAATAATAGAAGAAATATTGGATGACATGTGAGATGCACATTACAAGCATACACGCATATAATTAATCATGGCATTGGACTCAATAAAAGTAAACAGTTTGTTATTAACCAATTAGTTTAGGTCTTGTTCACTCACCTGTTAGCAATACTCGATCTC
>CM053266.1:18557626-18596026 GCA_028583415.1 Protea cynaroides
TTCTAAAATATATTATGCATAATAGCTTCCAAACAACATTTTATTTTTGATGAAAAATGATTTTCAAAAATGCTTTTTGATAAATAGGTAAAAATGATGCCAAAAAGAGCCTAATTAGTCCCCTTGTATTTGGTATTGGATTTCATTTCCATGAACTGCTTATGGAGATCGAATGATTCTTAATGAAATCATGTGGTTAATTTTGATTCATTATTTGTATTTTGTGAGGAGATTAACTGTAGGAATTACAAAAAATTCATTCTCTTGTGTGATTCGATGTTGCCTGGGCAAACTAAAACCTAGAGGCCGAGTTAGATTGGGCTTTTGAGGATGCCCCTGTGCCCAACAAGCTAATTAGGAATAATGATGATATGGGCCCATGAAGGTCTTTTAATTAGACGTTTGGAGCAATTGTTGGGTCTCTTTTTGATCACTCTGTGGGTTTTAGACCACAATTGAGGGCCAAGATCTTCTGTCGCGTTACTAGTTTGTAAGGCCCATATAAGCCAAGAATAAAATCTGGAACTCATAAATGAGCATGCATCAACAATTTTTACAGTTTGACTGAAAGAAGAGTATCAGTGTATTGAAGCCAGGGTTTAGTGAACAGATAGGATAGACTGATTCGGCTAGATCCGGATCAGGATCTGCCGGGCCGACTCCTTGTACCACTGCAGTCGTGTCAGCAACCTCCATGCAAGGGCACTCCAACTTGGGATCAGATCGGAATCAAAAGGGGCCGATCTGATCCCACCTTGATTGAGGGTTGTTGAATGCAAAGCCTCATAGTTAAGAGTCAGGACTGATCCTAAAAGAACAGATGGGTTTAGCATGGCTTTTTGTTCATGAGCCTTTAAATCTTGGGTAGTGTTTGGTATACATTATTGGAATATATTTTTAAAAATACATTTCTCTAACATAGAATGAAATTACTCTAAAGAGTGAGGAATTTATGTTCTGGGCTAAGAAGAAAAGAATGGGCTAAAGTGCGTGTTCTAGAATGGGTTGGTTTGCTAATTCATTCGGGGAGCCAAGAACGAGAATGTATCCTAAATACTGTTTTTGTCATCTCAAAGTGTGCTCCCGACCTACTACAATACATTCTAAGAATGCAAACCAAATGCAGCCTTGGACTCCAGGTGATGGTTTGAAAAAAAGGAAACTAAAAAGTGGTCCATTAGCAATCCAGAATAAGAACAAGCAAAATAAATCCTATAATTGCCTTTCGGGAAAAGAAAAAGGCTGTATGTAATGCCGGTGTGTACGATATCTCCCGCATTCTCTCTCCTCCCTAGTATATGGTTCCTTTTTCCCACAAACCTTAAAGACATCCTTCCCGTGCTCTCATTGGCTTGGTATGTAGATCCCCTAGTCTATGATTTTTGTTTTTTTGACTCTGGTTACCGAATGAAAACTATCACCCTACCTTTGACACCTAAAGGTTGTTCTCTGCTCAACAAAATACTCTTCTAGATTTTTTTTCGTGGTTGAATGATGCAATAGCCTTTTCACATAGGATATTTTATCCCCATAGATTGCCCCAACAACAAATTAAGTGATTGGCCCCGAGATATGTCTCCCGATATTGTGTTTGGGTTAATTATGGTAACCCTAGTCCCTACCAAACAACTAAGAGAACAGAGTTCGGATATGATTGTTTTCGTTAATGGGAGGAGCCAATCTAGCTCATATCTATATATAGGACTCTAGGCCCCTCTCTGTCTCAATGATTGTCATAAAAGCTCCATTGCTGAGACACATTGTGGGCGATCAAGAAAGAGAAACCTAGGCCCCCATTTGATAACACTCCCATTCCTAGTGTCCATTGATTCTGTCTCTTTGGGAGTAATTTGAGAGTGGAGGATACACAGTATCAACTTTTCTGCCAAAAGAGCTCATGTAGTTCTTAGAATACACTTATTTGCGTGCAGTTTTTGCTAAGTATAGTTCTTTATCAATAGAGCTTGGTCGACCGACATCGAGGGATTAGACATCGATACGGCCTCTAGAGCGGTGGCTCGAGGCTTGTGGCTTGCTTGATAAGGGAAACAGAAGAAGTCCTTCAAAGCCCCCATAAGCTAATTAGCAGACCGTCGTGAGGAGAGACTATGTCAACCTAAAGATAGCAACGAGACTCCTTTAACAACCTCCAGACCCTTAGCACAAAATCCTGAGTATCAGATCATGTACGATTTTGTGATCTATGATCACCCTGCCTTTTCTCAAGAGAAGTTATAGAACCAAAAAGAAAGAAGGTCGGTCCAATTCCAAGCTCATAGGGAGTGAATCAGACTCCATTTGACTTTAGGATCCCAAATTTGAGAGTTAAAAAAACTAACCTCGTTGCTCCAAAGCAAGTGCAATAGAGCTAAAAAAGGGAGTTGGGCCAAAACGAAGGCTTAACTGCCGCCGCAACCTTCACCACTACCGTCCACCGCTACCAGCACCAGCATCACCACCCATAGACCCCATTAACACCACCATCACCAACACCAACACCACCACCACTACCACCACCACCACTACCTTCACCACCGCCAGCACGCAACCCCACCATCACCATTACCACTGCCACCACCATCAGATCTAAAATCGATTCCAGATTCATTTTATCAAACAAGATTCTACTCTCAATAAGCTCTATAATCAGATCTAGAGTAGCATTATCAAACAATATTCTGCTCTCCAAAAATTGACTCTAAAGCAGAAGCAGTAAAGTGATCTAAAGCAAAAGCAATGGATTAGGAGCAGGAGTGTTATCAAACGCGGCCCTAATAGCTCTGCTTGTTCATCGCAGTGATTACTCAATGGTAGTAGTCGCTCAACAACATATGTCGGTAAGTGGTATGGACTCTTTATGTTACGATGGTTTGATTCATGAATGTATTGGTAAGATTTTGTTTATGTTTAATGTCTAAAGGTGAAAACGCTACATTTCTAGGATACATGACAACACAATTTATGAACAATGAAAGGATTATTGCTTGTTTCTACTTCTTTTGTTGGTTCATTTGTTTCAAAAAGAAGAAGAAGAAGAAGAAGAAGTAGAAGAAGAAGAAGAAGAAGAAGAAGAAGAAGTAGATGGAGGTTCATTAATCATTATCCTATCCCTAACTAACGAAGTTCAATTATACAACTAATAGGGGAATAACAACCTCACCAATCGGATAAGGAAATGTGTCGAAGTATGAGCCCTAACCGAAAGAAAACACATGTTTAGCTACGTGCAAGCTCACAAGGAAGCCACCGCAGTGGTAGGCTCCGTAAAGGAGTCAACCCTACAATCTCAGACCGATGATCATGGACCCGCTCAGATTGCCTACGTTATCCCATTCTCGGCATCATGTTAGCTGATGAGATCATCCACGAGCCAAGATCTTGGAAACTGCTCTAGAAGGATCTTGATAAGTGTGTGATTTTTATATTTTTATTCCCTTTATACTATGCTTTTTAATGTGTTTTATGTCTTATTGAACTGAATAGGTTGAATTTTATTAACTTAGCATATTTTAGAGACATTGTAAATTAATTGTTAAAAGATAAAAAAATTCCAGTATCCTTAATATTGACATTCTGAGATTCATGTAGGTTTTTGACATGAAAAGAGTTTCATAATTGAAAAGTTGTCTTCAGTAAAGTTGTAGAGGACGTCTCAACCTTTTCGGAATAATATTATGAAAAAAAATCCGAGTTCGTTTGGGTCTCCAAACGTGACTTCAAAGTCTGACACAAAAATCTAATTGGATCCGAATTGGAGTAGCCCTCTGATTTGATTAAAGCATTCAATGGTAGATGTAAATTCCATAAAGAGTTTCCTAATCAAGTTAGAAAATCTAAACGTACAATAGAAAAATCCAAATAAGAAAAGAAGACTCTACAATTTTAGAATTCTAAATAGAAAAGAACTCCTATATGAAGAAGGAATCCTACACAAAGAAGGAGTTAGAAGTCACAAAGGATTGTCATGTTTTATATATAGAGCATTAGTGTTAAGATAAAATCTCTCTCTCTCTCTCTCTCTCTCTCTTTTGTTGAAAATTTTTCTATCTCTGAAAGGATTGTAATGTCTAACTAATTTTCTTATTCAGTTCAAGGAGATTTTGAAGCCCAAATTCATGTCAATGGTGTAATCTCTATTCAATAACATTGTTATTCTTCTCTCTTTTATTGGAATTACTTATGTTATTCTTTTCTCTTTAATTATGATATTTGTCTGAATAACTCAGTAATGGCCTGCTGAATTGGTTAGATTAATATTAATTGCTAGATCTAGAATCTGTGATACATAATCATCCTGATTCTAATCACAAGTAGCAAACAGTGGTAGATGATTATGTCTAAATTTTTGTCTCATCATTGTGAATAATATAATCTAAGTTAAATAATCCCCGCTTGTGGGTGATTATTGCTTAGATTAATCTGTTTTTCATCCTCTTAATGCTGCCATTGAATTAAACATTGAGAGCTTATTCAGTGTTGTTCAATGGTTAGATCTCTCTAAAGAGCTTGTTTCAATTGAGGTACTTAAGGGAAAACTTGGGTAATAAAGCTTATTGTTATCTAGGATCTTTAATTCTAATTGGAAGAAAGAGATTAATGTTGCAATTAATTTTACTCATTGCATGTGTAGGTGGATATTGAACCAATGATTGAATTTTCTCATCTAATTATCTTTCTATTTAAATTATGTTTGTTTACTTTCACTTTGATTCAAACAACCAAACTCTCATTCGTTATTGTATTTACCTAGCATTAATTAGTATATTTAGTTTGACTAGAATATAAATTTTAATCAATTCATTCTCTGTGGGATCGACCTTTGCTTATTCTATTTACAGTTTATTAATCAGGTCAGTAAAGAAATATTTAATTAAATTGGTGCATTCGACACAATACCAGTTCTCTAGAAGATTTGCATCCAAAGGCTATTAAGCCCACCTACCCATGTCTGATCCCGACTTCAAAGGATTGAATCGTGGGTTCACCCACTCTCCTTATCCAACCGCCACGACAGCTCATGAATGGCAGTGTAGAGTTGATGATATGTACGAGATCAGCGGATGTTGCATAGATCGTGCCAAAATCCTTGCCACTCTATGCCCCCTCTATATATAGAGCCTAATTTGAAGGTAAACAGATCGAATTCTTAATAACCTTACACTCTTTCTCTTTTTCTGACTGCTAATGGCCATAGGGTATCTGAACTCGTCCTCACTGTTGGGTTGCACCTTTACACCGCACCGTGTCCCCCCCGGGCCGATAGATTAAAAACTGCACCGAGCTACACTATTTAGTAAACATATTGGGCTTAGACCTGGATTGATTAATAATAGGTCGTTTACGGTGCAGAGGTGTAACCTGACGGTCACCCGACCTATTAAAGACTGAGTTGGCATATACCAATTAAAGACCGACCCAGACCAACATAAGTTCCATTTTTATTTTTTCCTCCCACTTTTGTCTCCCATTTGTCTCAATGCCAAATATAGGTTTTTAATTTTTTACTTTGTCTTTATCCCTCTCTTCTACTCTCTCTCCTCTTGAAGTTCAATAGACTTAGGCAAACCCCTCTTGTTCGTCTGCTTTTCCTCATCTTTCTCATTCTTTCCTCTTGAAGTTCAACAGACTTAGGCAAACTGGTGAAGTCACTCCTATTCATTTGCTTCTCCTTGTCTCCTTCGTTCTCTCCTTTTAAAGTTTAACATGTTACGTAGGGATAGGGCCATATTTGGTCCAGCCCTATGGGAGTATTTGGAATTGATCCCATATAGAAGTTATGAGCCTATATGGAAGTGAATTTTCTTTATTAAAAATTAGATTTGAAATTTGAAATTCAAATTTTAAATCTCCTTTTAAATGAGTTGGTGGGAAATTGAAAAGATCCACTTTGGAAATAACAAAAGGAGTTATTTCTTTGAAGGAAAGTAATGAGATTTATTAAAAAAAAGAATGTGAAGTCTCTCTTGGAAGAGCTATTAACATTGTTTTAAAGTTCTCTTTGAGATTTCTCTTGAAGAAGAACAAGTGCAGATTTTCATCAAATATTCTACCTCAAGTTTTTTGCTCTTTCTTTCTCACACTCTTATATTTTACCAATGGATCGAAAAAGCAATGTGTGTTTTTCGATGTTTTGTCTCCAACTGATTGGAAGATTGTTTGGGACTTCTCGAGGTAAAAAAGTACCATTAATGGTGGTTGAGAGGTAACCTTTATATTCCTCCAAGTTCTTTATTTATGTTACATTCTCTTGTGATCCTCAAGCTTAGGTACAAAGCTTGAGAAAGCTTAGGTTTTTTGTTTGTGTTACATTCTCTTGTGATCCTCAAGCTTAGGTACAAAGCTTGAGAAAGCTTAGGTACAAAGCGTGAGAAGACTAAATCTTGTAATCCCATTATCATTATAGTGGAAGTTTTTTGACTGGACTAGGTCTCATGATTTTTTTTCCTTCACATTGAAGGGTTAGCCATGTAAAAAATATTGGTGTTGTGGTTGTGCTCTGTGGATTGCTTATTTGTTCTTTTTATTTTATTTCTTGACTTAATATCTTTGATTCACACATAGACGAGAAGTATTTAGTTCCTAACAAGTGGTATCAAAGCTTGGTTGCTTTTATTCGTGTGTGAATTAGAGATGCATATAAATACATCTTCTAAGATGATTAGTTTAAATGAAAATAATTGGTTGATTTAGAAAATCAAGATTGAAGACCTCATCTATTCAAGAGACTTATATTTGTCAATTGATGGGATAAAGAAGAAATCAGATACTATGTCCGAAGATAATTGAAAGAAACTTGATAGGAAAGCTGTTGCTTGTATCCGACAATGGTTAAATGATACCATGTGTCAATCGAAACTAGTGCAAATTTTTTGTGAAAGAAATTGCACAATTTATATAAAAGAAAATAGCTGAAAATAAAGCTTTTTTGATTAAAAAACATGTTAACTTAAATTTAAAGAAAACGGTCCAGTTGTAGAGCACTTGAATGAAATTTAAAACATTGTAAATCAGTTGACAACTATGAAGATGATACTAGATGATGAACTACAAGTATTGTTATTGCTAAAATCTTTACTTGACAGTTGGAAGACTTTAGTTATCTCTCTTAGCAATTCAGCACCTGAAGGGATTGTCACTATGAGCCAAGTTACAAGCAGTTTATTGAATGAATAAATGAAAAGAAAATCTTGAAATTCCTTCCACCTACATGCATTAATTATAGAAAAATAAGGAAGATCAAAACACAAGAAAAATCATAGTCGAAGTAAATTAAGAGGAAGATCCAAATCAATAAAACAAATTATCTGTTTTTATTGTAAGAAGCCCAGACACATGAAGAAGAAGTGCCGAAAGCTCAAAAAAAGAAAAAAAAAAGGTGGTGGTGAAAATAAAGAACAGCAAGAAACCACTACGATTCCTTCAAATGAAGTTTTAATATTCTCTATCTATGGTAATGGTGGTTATGTTAGTACAGCTTGTGATGAATATAATTGGATCATTGATTCAAGAGCATCATTCCATGTCACTTCATATAGAGATTCTTTACCATGTACAAATCATGAGATTTTAATTCGGTAGGGATGAAAAACAATGGTGTTTCTAAAATTATTAGAATGGGTGATGTTTGCATCACAACCAATGTTGGTTATCACAACCAATGTTGGTTGGAAGATGACTCTCAATGATGTGAAACATGTACCAGATTTCAGGTTGAATCTCATCTCAACTGAAAAACTTGATGATGAAGGGTATGAGTCACAGTTTGGCAATGGAGTATGGAAGCTGAAAAATGATTCTCTTATTATGGCAAAATGCAAGAAATGTTGCTCTTTTTACAAGACTGAGCCACGATTATCCAAAGATGAGGTGAACACTACTTTTGAAGACTCCATCAGATTTGTGGCATTGATGACTTGGTCATATAATTGAGAAAGGTTTAGAGATTTTGATTAAGAGAAATTCTCTTCTAAATCTCAAAGGTACGTCTCTTACTTTTTGTGATCATTGTTTGGTTGGAAAGTAGCATAAAGTATATTTTCCACCTGCTAAATTTAAAAAAATACTGAAATTCTTGATTTAGTTCATTCGGATGTATGTGGTCCCATGAAAATAAAAATTCTTGGTAGTGTTTTGTATTTTATTACATTTATTGATGATGCATCTAAGAAAGTTTGAAGCTTTGTTATGAAAAGCAAAGATCAGGTGTTTGGGATTTTTCAATAGTTTCATGCCTATGGTTAAAAGAGAAATAGGGAGACGACTCAAATGCATTCGTACAGACAATGATGGTGAGTATATTGTTCAATTTGAAAAATATTACAATGAACATGGTATTCGGCATGAACAAACTGTTCCCAAGACCCCTCAACATAGTGGTATTGTAGAAAGAATGAACCGTACTATTATGAAAAGAGTTAGATGCATGCTCTCATATGTAAAGTTACCAAAATATTATTGGGGAGAAGCTACAAATATAGTTATATATTTAATTAATTTATCTCTATCAGCTCCCTTGAATAGAGATGTTCCCCAAAGGATATGGAGCAGAAAAGATGTTTCCTATGGACACTTGAAGGTATTTGGTTGCAAGGCTTTTATGCATATCCCAAAAGATGAAATTATCAAACTTGATGACAAAGCTAAGCAATGTATCTTCTTGGGATATGGAGATGACAAGTTTGGTTATAGGTTATGGGATCCGATTGAGAAGAAATTGATTAGAAGCCGAGATGTGATTTTTTGGAAAAACCAAACATTTTTAGATTTTGATAAGGAAAAACTACCAAAGATAATTGTAGATGAGCTACCAGAATCCCAGTCACCTTGACCCATGCATGAAAATCATGAACACTAAGCTGATGAAGAAAATCAAGATGATGGTGATGAGACTCCTCAAATTGTTAATGATTCATATGCAAATGATGAGGTAGATAGTAATGTTGAATAGGGTGTGCAACCTCTTCAAGAAGAACCACCTTTGTTAAGAATATCACAAGGAGATAGAGCACTTTCATCATGATATCCATCAATAGAGTATGTTACATTTACTGAAAGTGATGAGCAAAAAATTTTTAAAAATGCTATAATGCATAAGCAAAAAGACTAATGGAAGAAAGCTATGCAAGAAGAGCTTGAATCCTTGCATAAGAACAAAACTTATGAGTTGGTTGAGCTATCAAAGGGTCGAAAAGCCTTGAAGAACAAGTGGATGTACAAGTTAAAAAATGAAGATGACAAAAAGAAAATGAGGTATAAAGGCAAGGTTAGTTGTTAAGGGATTTGGGTAGAAAAATGGTATTGACTTTGATGAAATATTTTCTCCCGTTGTGAAGATGTCTTCTATTCGAACTATCCTTGGTTTAGCTGCTAGTCAAGACTTGGAGATTGAGCAGTTGGATGTCAAAATAGCTTTCTTGCATGGTGATTTAAAGGAAAAAATTTGCATGAAACATCCAGAAGATTATGTTGTGAAAGGCAAAGAACACATGGTATGCAAGTTGAAGAAGAGTTTGTATAGGTTGAAGCAAGTACCAAGGCAATGGTATAAGAAGTTCGACTCATTCATGATGAGTCATGAGTTACTAGAACCACTGTAGACCATTGTGCTTATTTAAAAAATATTCAAATTCTTCTTTTGTTATTTGCTTGTTATATATTGATGATATACTTATTGTAAGTTAAGATATTAACTTGATTAACAGGTTAAAAGGGGAAATGAGCAAGGTCGTTGATATAAAAAACCTTAGACATGCAAAACATATTTTGGGCATGACAATTAAGGGTGATAGGAAGAACAAGAAGTTGTGACTAGCACAAGAAAAATATATTGAAAAGGTGCTTGAAAGGTTCAAGATGAAGAATGCTAAATCTGTGAGTACACCATTGGCCAATCATTTCACATTTAATGCCAAATCGTCTCCAACCAGTGATGAAGAGAAAAAGAAAATGAAGAATATTTCCTATGTATCAATAGTAGGAAGTTTAATTTATGTTATGGTATGCACTAGACCTGACATAGCACATGCCACTGATGTTGTTAGTAGATACTTAGAAAATCCAAGTAAGTCACATTGGAAAGCTGTAAAATAGAGTTTAAGGTATCTAAGAGGCACTTCCAAAATGTGCTTAAACTTTAAAAATTCACAATCAATGGTCGAAGGCTATACAGATTTAGATATGGCAGGTGATTTAGACAAAAGAAAGTTTACTTTTGGTTATTTGTTTACTTTTGTAGGGAAAACCATCTCTTGGTAATCAAAACTGTAAAAATGTATTGTACTTTCAACTACAAAAGCAGAATATATTGTTGCTACAAAAGCTTGTAAAGAGATGCTATGGTTAAAGCATTTTTTTATAGAGTTGGGCTTGGAGCAGAAAGAGTATGTGGTTAGGTGCGATAGTCAAAGCGCCATTGATTTAAACAAGAATGCCACATTCTATTCTAGACCAAACATAATGAGGTGTAGTACCATTGGATTCGAGATGTCCTAGAAAATGAGTTGATGAATATCACCAAAATTCATACTGATAGGAATCCGTCAGACATAATGACGAAGATAGTACAAAAGGAGAAGCATGATCTATGTAGAGCTTTGGTAGTTATGGATAGCATATGAGTTTTCAGTGTGGGGGAGCCCTCCTCATGGGTTTGGAGGGGGACTTACGTTGAGATTAGGTCATATTTGGTCTAGCCACATGGGAGTATTTGGAGTTGATCCCATATGGAAGTTATGAGCCTCTATGGAAGTGAATTTTCTTTATTGAAAATTGGATTTGAAATTTGAAATTCAAAATTTCAAATATCTTTTTAAGTGAGTTTGTGCAAAATTGGAAAGACCCACTTTGGAAATAACAAAAAGAGTTATTTCTTTGAAGGAAAGTAATGAAATTTAGTGGGAATTAATAAGGAATGTGAAATTTCTCTTGGAAGAGCTATTCACATTGTTTTAAAGCTCTCTTTGAGATTTTTCTTGGAGAAGAACAAGTGTAGATTTTCATCAAAGGTTCTACCTCAAGTTTTTTGCTCTCTCTCTCACGCTCTTATTTTGCCGATGGATCGGAGAAGCAATGTGTGCTTTTTGATGGTTTTTATCAAATTGATTGAAAGATTGTTTAGGGCTTCTTGAGGTGAGGAAGTGCCATTAATGGTGGTTGAGAGGTAACCTTTGTATTTCTCCAAGTTCTTCGTTTGTGTTACATTTTTAAAATCTTTGATTTTATTATTATGGACAACATTATTTTGCTTGTCTATTATAACTGGTGGGAATCCAATCAAGGATTGATTGATTATCCCTTACCAATTATAAACCAAATCTATTCTATTATGAGATTGGAATAGATTTGATATACAGTTATTATAAATATGTGATAGGGTCCTATAACCCCTCTCTATGTGAATGTGAAATCAAGAAAGGGACCCATACCCGTGAGAGAGGAGGCTGTAGAAGATCTCTGCTGAGAATCAATTGAAGACAATGTTGAAAATCAATCTTCTACGAAGAGGTATTCTCATTTACTTTTTATTTGATTATGATATTACTCAATGTGTTTTATTCTCCATATGAGATTGATTGGAATGAGTTTATTGAGATTAAAAATCCTACAACATTCTTGTGTTCCTCAAGCTTGGGTACAAAGCTTGAGAAAAATTAAATCTTGTAATCCCATTATCATTATAGTGGAAGTTTTTTGACTGGACTAGGTCCCGATTTTTCCCCTTCACATTGAAGGGTTATCCACGTAAAAAATATTGGTGTTGTGATTGTGCTCTGTGGATTATTTATTTATCCTTTCATTTTTTTTCTTGGCTTAATTTCTTTGATTCACACATAGACAGGAAGTATTTGGTTACTAACACAACAGACTTAGGCAAACTGGAGAAGCACCTATTGTTTGTCTGCATCTCATTGTCTCCTTCATATGAAAGGTAAAAACTCACATAAACTCAAACCTTTGATTCAAACTACTGAATCCACGGCAGCCCCACTTATAATCCACTGAGTACCCTTCTGAATTTACAAGAGTCACAGCATTAAATCCACAACCCAAGTAACTCTTGGACTTTATGTTGTCATTGTTGGCAACTTGACAGATGTGACAAAATTGATGAGCATTCAGTCAGAGAAATCAGGAGAGAGAATATCAGTGTAAGAGAGAGAGTGTCAGTGTAGTGGCAAAGATGGAGCAATCTTGTATGTGTGTTCTACAGTATTCTACATGTGTTTCAGATGACTTGCAATGAGTTAAATGAGATTTTACACTAAGTTTGATGATAGAGATTGCCTATGGACCCCACTGGTGATGTGGCATAGTTTCTGATGATGTGGCATAGTTTTGATAGGATTATCGGCATCTTCTGTAGTGTTGCGGCATCTTAAAGCATTACATGAAGAAAGAAGATGTAGAGAGTATGAGGAGAGAGAAAGAGGAGAGAGAAAATGTTGGTGGGTCCCGCAGTAGGTTCATGGAAATCCGACAGTGGAAAGATGTAAAGCGTCGAGTTATTTTTCCAACGCAACTTGAATCACTCAATTCCGACGTCGGATGAGAGAGATATTGTAGTTTCCGTTGGATCGCTCGAAAAAGTCCTAAAATCCAAGCTCTCGGCCAAGAAATCGTGCTACAGGGTTTATTAAATGAGATTTTTGGTTATAGACGCCATTAATACATTTGTTCAGGGGTATTTTCAGTAAGAAAAATGGTGAAGATCTTACATAAATGGTTTAGATCAAGCCACGAATTCCATATTCTGATTGGATGGCCTAGATCAAGTCGGGCTTGAGTGTCGTGAGGCGGTATGATTTTGATTCCATCGCAAGCCTTCTGGTTGGACGGAGGCTACTTAATATAATGGGCCGTGTCGCATGAAGGGGTGTCTATGATTAGGTAAGGCGCGCGTATGGTGTAGTGTTGCGGTTGATCCAGATCCAGCGAACGAGAGTTTATCCGATCGCCATTTGACGTGATGGATCCGATGGCTGAATTTATTGATTCTCTGTGCAGCCAATGACAGCTCGACAACGCAGAAGAGGCGGCGGTCTAGTGTAATGCGGACGCATGGGAACAACCTGAAAGATTCTATTTTGAATTTTCTGATTGGCTGAACTTCAAACTGACATAACTTCTTCATCCGAGCTCCAAATTGGTCCGTTCAAGTTGCAGTTTTCATATTTTTGGATGCTCTATTTATTGGGTGGTGTTGGGAGTCATAAAAAAGATGATAAAAATTAAAAAGAATATTTTGAAGGGAGACAGAAAGTTTTCTAGGGTTTCGTGTCCTGTGGGAGTGATCAATCACCAACTACCTCTTTTCTGTGCATCAATGGAGTGCTAAATCCCTATGAAAGGTCAGTAGAGATTTTATTTTTATATTCATGGTGATTATGGATTGTGTGGAAGAGATTGAAAGCCTGTGAGTGAGGTGTGCTTTGTGAATCGATTTCTATCATCACTGAAGGCTGTTGAAGAGTTCCTGAGAGCAGTGTGAAACTCCAGAGATATTGTCTGCCGTTCGAAAATAATTGATTGTGAGATTTTCTCATATCCCATCTTTTTATTGTTTTCTATGCATTGTATGCAAGTATAGGTGAAAGAAAAAACTGAATACCTATCTAGTATGGGGGAAAATTGTAAGGCATTATTATAAGCCTAAAAAAATGGTTATTTGCTTCCCGTGGATGCGGGTTAAGCGTGGTGTGTGCATTGGGTGCTGAACACTGACTGTTAAGCTTGAATCTTGACGTTGTTGCGTGTGATTCCCAGGTTGACACTGAGAGGGGGGGGGTGAATCAGTGGCCACTAAAATTCCTTTCCACTATTCGGATGTGGCCGATGCTATGCAAGTGGCTGCCAAGAGCGATGATCACTTTGTCTTTGTCTTTGCCTTGGCGACTACTTGAGATTCTCACGGGACAATCCGTCAAACACATTTCGTGCACACACCAACCACACACCCACGGGTATCCATACCGGGGCTTGGCACGCAAGTGTGTACACCGGACACGGCACCGCGGACTTCTAATGCACACACAATAACATCCACATGACACACGATATAACGTGGTTCACCAATCACTGCTGTGATGGGCTACTCCACGGGGCAATACCTCAACCGGGGTTTCGTATATACCCAATACACAACGAGAATACTATGGTTGCACCCACAACCACGATGCTACAACATCACCCGCATTCCAGCGGCCACAAGCGTATCCTAGGCACCAACCCAAATTCAGGTCAAGCACCCACTTGACCGGGCTACACAATTTTATATCAAATATTCATACAAACCCTTCCCATATAGCATGATTACAAGAAATAGGATTTGCGTGCGGGTATACCTTCAGGTGTTGCTCACTGCTCGATGCAAGCCTCTCTGAGCTAGCATTTCGGCCTCCTCTTGGGCTCCACGACTTATTCCTCAACACACCAACTCCATAGGACGCTCACAGCTGGTCCTCACATTCTCTTCAAGCTTCAACGAAGCTTTCATGGCCTCACGCTGCCCGGTGGGAGTCTCTCTCTCTCTTGGAGAAGCTTGAATGGAGGGTTTCCTTCAAAATCGCCATTAGAGGCCTTCAAAAATAGCTCAAACCACTGCCAAAGTGTTCTACTCGGAGAGAGAAGCTCGTGGGCTTTTGAATCACCTCGATCGGACTCGGACGGCCAAGATATGGCCAAAAGAAGTTCGGCCCGGTGAGATTATTCCAAATGGAATCTCCGGCCTTGATTCGGTGCGCCCGCGACGCGCCATAGCGCCCGCCCGCATCTGGCGCAAGCGTACATCGTTGTCGTCCGTTGATTGGCGGAGAGAGAATCTCCATAATCCGACCGTTGGATCGGTCGGAGAGTGGCAGGATCTCCTCGGATCCGTCAATCGGCCTCATCGGCGTCGGCCGCGATCAGAATGCATCTCGGCCTTTAGATGCGCATCTTACGCGGCGTCGCCTTTATCTCGGCGCTCCACGAATCACGGATCCGCTTAGTGCCGCGGAGTTCACCTGTTTAACTTGCTCCCGACCAATGAGAGCATGCGATGGAATCCTAGCGCCAAATCCGGCGCTTACACCGAATCCCGCCTTTTTGCAAGCCCTCCATTTGGAATCTCGCATTGTCGTGGCTTGATCCAAGCCTCCCATATGATGCTCTTTTCAAAATGACCAAAATACCCCTGTGAATGAGTGGTAATGCCACGTTAAGTCGATTTTTTCCGATAAGGTTCGGACATTTTCTTCATTCGCGGCATTTCGTCGAGCAGTTTTGTGATGCATGCCTACGCGCGCCGCAGCGCGCCAGGCGACTTCTTGGCGTGTGCGCGGCCCGACTTCTTTGCGTGCGTCGCGTGCGGGCTCTGGCTGTGCGGTGCTTGCCAGAGCAAGCCTTCGCGCGGCGGCATGCCTTCGCGCGGTGCGGCGGCTGCTGCTGCGAGGCATGCCTTGCGGCGCGCTGGCCACTTCTGGCGGCGGCATGCCTTGCTTGGCGGGGCTCTTTGCTGCGTGGCCCTGGCGTCGCGTGGCCTGCGGCGCATGCCGCCTGGCGTGCGTCTTCTTTGGCGGCTTGCTTGTGGCATGGCCACGGCATGCTTGCAAGGCCCTGCTGGCCTTGTGCCGCGGGCCTTACGCCGGCTGGCCTGGCCGGCGCCATCTTTGGCTTTGGCCACCGCAGGTGGGACCCACTGGTCCCCACCCACTCTCTCTCCTCTTTCTCTCTCCTCCATTTTCTCTCTCTCTTCTTTCTCTCTCTTCACGGGGGACAGCTATCTCACCGAGTTGAATTTTCTCATCAAGCTGGGCTTCATTCTCTTCGGTGCTTCATCAACCCGGTCCCCACTGCGTCGGAGAGTCCTCTGAGACACTCTCTCTCTTCTTTCTCTCTCAGGATAAGAGCTGTCCACTGTCGACCATGTTTCTTCTTTCTGCGGACTATGCGCTATGCTGTTGAGCTGTCCACTCATCCTTTGTGCAATCCACTCGGTCTGCTTTGTGCCTGTGACATTCTCTCTCCCCTCCATGTCATCCTGTCAACTGTCTAGAGGTTGCCAACAATGACAACACATACAATACAAAGATGCTGGCAGCATCACAACTTGGCCAAGGTTCCAACATTGCGCCCTCTCAGTTTTATGCTGGGAAAACCTAGGGTTAATATCCTTCTCTTGTTTGAGACTAAAAGTTGAGTGTTGAGTAAATACGGAGCCCGTTGGGTATTACTCTGTGGACTAGCCATCACACACTGTGGCGGTGAATCACGTAATATCCCTGTGTTCATTGTTTTATTTTTCTATTATATTTTAGAGTGCGTGGAATGGCTTGCAGGATGGGTGTGTAAATCTGGTAGACCTGGCTATGAGTGGTAGCGAGGTAGATTTGCATACGCTTGTGTGTATGTGAAAAGTTAGATCTCCATCAGCTCTAGACAGCAGTGATTAGGGAGAATTTTAAGACACTGATTCACCTCCCCTCTAAGTGTCATATCAAATTCATCAATAACTATAAAGCTTCTTCTTCACTCAATAAATAAATTGTGTGGTAAGGCTTAGCCCCTTACCTGCTTTACATAGGCTTGTGCTGGACACACTTAGATTCAACTTAGGAAAGGTCTACACCAAACCCCGATCAAAAAAAAGGAAAGAAACAAAACATAAAATAAACTGGAAATCCTCTCCAATGGCAGGTTGTATTGGAGGTTTCCTAATGAAACTCAAACTCTAAAAAAGAAAGAGAAAGTCAACATAAAATAGGACTAAATCTCTAACCAGGCACTAAACAAATAACAATATTAAAATAAGAGAAGAAAGACTCCAAACAGATCCGCATCCTCTCCTCTAACAGTTTTGGGAGGAGAGGGGGCATCCCCATTGGATGGGGTGAATCCAAGCTGTCGATCCGAGTCAACACCCCCTTGTCAGCTTAGCTTGTAAACTCGGATGGAAGGCTCGGATTCATTCGGATTCATCCGAGTCAAAGTTTCATAAATCAAGACCGATTAATTAAACATATCGATCACAGTGCAAGATATTAAATTGGTAAAGACCAGTTAAACCCAACCAAAATCGATCAATTAACACCCTATGTATCTGCTCAGTTTACATCTCTTCCTACTTCAACTTATAAATTAAGCTTTCAGTTGATCATTTCTCTTTTTTTGTGCTTGTTAATGTATAGTTTACCAAAAATTTATAGTTTATTTGGCAGAAAATGGAAACTTCAAAACAAAAATTATCTCGGAAACTATGATTTCCACAAGCGGACACCACATCTCAAAAAAAAAAAAAAAAAAAAAAAGGCTAGAAGTTGGAACCGTTTATTCTTACACCTAATTGGTAATTACTTTTCTCAGTAAAAAATAAATGATAAGTTGGCAATACAAACAGCATTTAAAGAGCATTTTTAATGCCAAAACTACTAATGGCTGTCACATCGTTTGGGAGTGACCAGCACAATCCATCCTCATCAACTTGTAGATATTTTACTTGATTCAACATTTCTTTTGCAAAGGCATGGGTTTGGTGAATATTTTTCCCTCTTTTCCAATGCTTAAGTTACTTTTCCATTCTATATTCCAACCAATTTCTTCCTTTTGTTCAATAAATCAATTCAATTATAATGAATTTGAAACAAATGATCAAGTAAATTGAATGACTCAGAGAATTAAAAATTAAAAGGATAAATTATACAGACATCCCTTTTACTGTAGTGAAATTACACAGAACTATCCTATTTTTACAAAAATTACACAGAATACCCCTCTAATAATGCTATCATACAATTTCACCCACACCATTACTTTCAACTTAACGACAGATGGTTAATTTTTTTAAGAAAAAAAAAACTCTTACTAAGTGTATTTTTGAAAATAAAAAAGAAAATAAAAAAATCACAAAAAAATATAAAAATGAAATTGAAAAGTTTTGAAGGTAAAAAGGTCTTTTTAGCTTCTAAAAAGAATAAACCCTTTTAGGTCATTTTACACTTAGTAAGAGTATTTTTGTCTAAAAAAAATTTGATCATCTGCCGTTAAGTTGAAAGTAACGGTGTGGGTGAGATTGTATGATAACATTGTTAGAGGGGTACTCTGTGTAATTTTTGTAAAAATAGGGTAGTTCTGTATAGTTTCACTACAGTAGAAGGGGTGTCTATGTAATTTACCCAAGATAAAAAGATCAAAAGATTCGCAAGGTGGGAAGAGGTAACTGATTGGATTATGCTATCTACTCCCACTGTCCGTCTTTGAGAAGACCCCCTCTCTCTCTCTCTCTCTTTCTGTGTGTGTGTGTGTGTGAAAGAAAAAAGTGAGGATCAAGACTCATGTGCAAAACGAATATATTGAGTTTCTCATTTTCGAGCATTTCAAACTGGGTTTTAAGGATAATTACACATTTGGCTTGTATTTATCAGTACAGTCATATGCACTTATGTATACTCTTCAAGAGATCTCATCATCGTTTATGGGACATAGGAACCACCTATAGAGTGTAGCATTCACTAGATATAGATGATGAAAATATCCCATAGAGGATACATGTACGTGCATTGAATTATCCCCTGTATTTTTGTCGTCTCTTTCCAATTTGATTAAGAGCCAAATTAGGTTTTTTTGTGGTTCTCTCGATGTTTCTTTGCTTCTCCTAGATGAAGATTACCCATGTGGTTTTCTTAATTCCATGTCTTAGAGATTGATACCTAAAAATGTAGAAACCTAGAGTCCATTATCATCCTTGTCTCAATCAACTCTAAGACCTGCCTATTAGAATATACTAGGTTTAGGGTTTCATACAAACCCATGACGATCTATATGAGAACCCTCGAATATAATGAAAATAACAAAGAGATGATCAATAAAGAAATACCTGTTTGTTGGAGATTGGTTTCCGTCTATCCCAGTCCGACTTTGATTTGAGTCTTCTACAACCCACTGAAGATTTCCTTTCGTTCTCTCTACATATGGGAGTAGAGAGAAATTAAACAACTTAAGTTGCAGGGACCCTGGACCTAGTATATATAATACTATCCAAAACTTAGACCACCCCTACAATAGATCAAGTGGGTTTATACTTAATTCATAATGAACTAGACAAAAATCGATCAAACTCATAATGCGAACTTCCACTAATAAATGGGTCTGATAATTAATTAAGCCCATAAAAAGATAATATCTTACGCAATCAATAGTGTGTGGTGTTAGATCAAGATCCTCTGTTCCCAGCACTTCAGATTCCTTCTCCCCAAGGGACCCTAGAAATTGATGGCGAATTCATAGATTCTACTAGTAGCTCAATATCTGAGGTGAGAGATGATTAGTTATGCAAGAAATAGTTGGAAGAGGTCTCATACATTAATGTTTGAATAATTAGGAAAAAAAATATTTTGATTGTGCAATTCTAAGAATCTTTACATATCTTAACATATAATCTGAGGACACATTTTTATCAACATGAACAAGAGGCTGGTTCTGGTTTTTTTCTCATGTTAAAAAAAATCTAGCAATTAAATCACAACCCACTTAATCGTCAAATCATCATGTTTTCTAACATTGCAATCTTACCATCATGTCCTTCATGTCAACACGAGGAAATGCAGTGGCTATCATCCACTGTGCACATATACCACTACATCTGTATGTGTTCAAAGTAAACTACAGTCACTGAATTTTCTCATATTGGCATAAAGGGCATGAAATAATTTCTATGGCATTTAGGGTTAAGGTTTTCACAATTGTCGTTTTGCTCTACTTCCTTTCTTAGGTCGTTGCTGGATCACCTCCCCTTCCCCCTTTCTTCTAATTTGTTTTGTGCGTTGTCTTTTATCTTCTCTTCTCAAAAATGGATTTTTGATGTGGCTCATTTTGGGCTTCTCAAGGTACAATGGGAGAAGATAGAGTAGAGTCCACAATCTCTTTTTTTCTCTCTTTATTTTTAGGGAAAAAGATAGTTACCTCCCCTGTAACTTACCTTAATGACACTTGAACACCCAAGTTTTAGGAAAAGACAGACGGCCCCAATTTTTAACAGTGTTAAAGTTATATTTTTTGTGGACAACTCTACCCCTGAGACCATCTTCTTCCTCTGTCTCTGCTATCCCTCTCCATCTCCCTCTCCCTCTCTCTCTCATCCCATCTTGAATGGAACGATTCTCAATAATAGATCTAAAAACGGTGTCCTACAGAAAATACAGAATCTAATGTTCCAACAATAAGTTGCTGTTCAAATCGAAGGCTATCGGATAAGTTAATAAATATGAGAAGGAAAACCATTTGCAGAATGAGAGATTGTATTTGCAGCTCGATCAACAAATTTGATGAAAAATATATGGTCGATCAACAAATTTGATGAAAAATATATGGTCGATTAACAAATTTGATGAAAAATATATATAAATATTAAAAAAAAAAAAAAGGTGAATGGAAAAATAAACCGAAATGAGTAAGCATGATACAACTTACAGAGTTAGATACAACTTACAGAGTTTCTGAATAACTTGGGAGATTAAGGCTTTGATGCCCAAAATTTTCCTTAAACTTCTGATAATAGCGAATTAAACCTATGAATCGGAATCTAGTTTCTTCCTTCCTACCGAAGCAAATTCTAGATACCTTTTTCTCAGCTTTGCCTGAGCTCCAGCGGTAACATAGGGTTTGCCTCGAGACATAAAAGCTGGACTTGCAACAAAGGAGGGTTGAAGAAGACGTAAAGGGATTCAAGCATAACGAGACTGCGCTTGTGAATTTACGAAGCATTTCCTTTCCTTGCACCCTAGAAAGGACTTACCGAGGTGAGAGTAACAACTCGTCGGACTATGGAATTGCAAGGTCCCAGTGGAAGATCGTCGAACAAGAAAATTTCGGATTTCTTGCATTCTCGCTGTTGGATATCAACGTGTTTGGTATGATCTTTTCTTGGAAACTTTTGAAGTACCAGTTGAAACTCGATTTCTCCGTGTAACACCATAATGTGCGGCGGTTTCCTCGCGAGGGCTTTTTGAGATGCTATAAAAACGTGTACTTCGAAGCTTACTGGTTTTATTACGATTTTAGGAGCATTACTGCGTTCAGATCTAGAAGCTTTTTTGAATAAGCTCTCTGTTTAGTGTCGTGGGGATTGCCTCAATGATGATACAGGGGGCCTCTAATCTCTCCACACTGCTTATTTCGAAAAACCATGCCCCCTGCAACTACAAAATTGCAGAGCTTCCCTTCTTGACTGAAGGTGAATTTCAGAAAATTGCAGAGCTTCCCTTCTGCTATGTTGAAATATGGATGAAATCGACATAATCTAGATAGAAAGATAAAGGAGTGAGAGATTATTGAGGCTTTCTTCCCTTCTGATCTGCCATTTTCTCCTTCACTTATGATCTGCATCATCTTCATCCATTATTGGAGAGACGGATTGACCATAGAGAGAGAGAGAAGGTAGTCACCTCTTTGCATCCCTCCATGGATGGATTCAGATCTCAGATCAGCAGAATGTATCTTCTAGGGTTCGGTGGAGAGGATTGAATGCAATTTTAGAAAAATGGAAGATAACGACAACAGAGAGCATTGAAATCTTAATTTTAATTTATCTGATTTAATCGGAGTATATTGCAAGAAATTTGAAAGAGACTAAATGGGAAGACCACCGCTGTTGCCCATCTTCTTGTCATTGAAGACCTCGATTTCAAGTTCTTTGGTCTTCTTCCTTTTTTTTTTCCTTCGTGGTAAAGAGAAAACTCATCGCCATCGTCTCCTTCCCTCCTTGGTTTTTTTTTTAGTCAGTCACCCTTGTAAAGGGTTAATTTGATCATTAAGGAAATATTGGACTCCCACCGTTAGCATCTAATGAAATATTCCTAAAGGCGTGGGTCTATTTGAATTTTAATAGTGTTTTTAGGGGAGGTATTTGTCTTTTCCTAAAACTTGGATGTTCAACTATCATTGAGATAAGTTACAAGGGAAGTAATTGTTTTTTCCCCTTATTTTTAATTCCCTAGTTCACTCACCTTAGTTTGTGTGATTCAAACTCATTACACTTGAATCGGTTTATTTAGCCTAAGGAAGAAATCAGATACTTACCCAAAGTTTTTTAACTTACCCCCGTTGGAATGTACAATTGAAGGGTAATTTAGAAAATTTTGAAAACTCAAGTGAGAAAGAGTGGTAAAAGTTTACTTTTCTGGAAGAATATGAAAGAAAACACTAAATAAAGGAGTTTGAGTAAATATAGAGTAAGTATATGGGTGACTTAGAAAATTTCCCAAAAAAAAAACTTTTGTAATTTTTATCTAACATCCTTATGTCTTACTTAAAATTCTTGCTATATTTAATAATTAAAATTTGGGTAAAGAGTTGCCTGAACGACAAAGTATCTTACACTCACCAATATGGGGAGGGGACGAGGGGATTCATCATTAGGGACCAGGGGAAGAGAGAGAATGATAGAAATTTGCTAGTGTAGGTCTCACTCCACCTTTCAAAGATACTTTTCACATAAACATTTTCAGTATAACTTTTATTTTACTTTTCACGAATAATTTGGAATTAGTTATACAATTATATTAATAATTACAAAACATTATTTTTTAGGTTTGAAAATTTTTACAAGGATTTTCTGATTCGTCCTACTCCTACCTCTATTACAACTTTTTTTTCTTCTTCCTTTTCAACTCATCCTAAGCGATCCAAAGTGGTTTTGCTTGCTTAGAGGCTGGTGGGTGCTTTTAAGGGTGGTTTTGCCAATAATAACTTAGTGTTTCACAGATAAAACCTACCTGGTATTGAGCCCAAGTGTTGTAAAGAAATACAAAAACAACTCTGCCATTTAAGCAAACACCAGCTTTGTTGGATGGTTGGCTCTTGTTTGATGAAGCATGGGCTAGAATGTAGGTCTTGAGAGGTCATGAGTTCAATTTTCCTCTCCCCTCAAAAAAAAGAAAAAAGAAAAAAGAAAAGGGCATACCTACACACATACACATCACATAAACAAACATAGAACCAATATCGAATAACATTATTGCACCATTGTTGCAAATAGAGCAATCACAAATCCATAATCAAGATCCAAAGTCCCAGAGATCTAGGTTAATCTTTTTTTTTTTTTGGGGTGGGGGGTTGGTTTTCCATTTTTTTGGACTTATTTATCTAATCACCCAATGGGACTTTGGCTACAACTATTAAAGCTGCAAGGGAGGGAGGTGGAGCGGGTTCCTTAAGGAGCGATGTGAGACAGGGGAGACGAAACCATGACCTCTTGGGTCCCTCTGCACATAATTGGCAGAACACCAAATACCTACACCAAGCAATTGTTCAAGATTTAAGTGTCAAAAAAAAAAAAAAATTGTTCACGATTTGCTTTGTTCCTCCTGTATTAAAAGTTGATTTTTGTATGCGAAACGTATAAAGTATATCTATAAGTTCTAGGGTAACATCATGTTTCAATACTCAATAGAAGTACCTTTTAACATCTTTGGAGTTGAGACGGTCGAGAGACGGAAGTTTTTTCTTAAGATTCATATATTTAAGTAGGGGATATAAAAACTACAGAATACCAGACAATAATCCTCAACAAATAAAATATATCTAAGGTAAGGCTCTATAGGTGACAATGGTAAGGTTCCCAGGTGACAACTAGTGGTGCATGCATCTGTCTTTGGCCGGATTCCGGGTGATGGGGGCTGGCTCAGCCACCATCCTCTCTCCTCCTTGTTATTCTAGAGACCTTCCCTTAGGTCCCCTTTAGGTAGGTAGGTGGTTTACAAACTGAAACCTAGAATCAAGTGGAGGATGAAGATCTTCTTAAATGCAATAATGAAGCTCTTAGAACTGAAGATTTTTTTTGGAGCTCTAGATGCTCTACCTGGAAGTATTGGTGACGTGAATTGGAGTGATGCTGGTTGGGTCGAGGATGACTTTCCCCCCTTTCCTGGTAGGGGTGCAGAATCCCTCCCTCCAAGCCAAAAATCTGTTGTGACATGGTGTAATAAACAGTTTGGGTCTGAGAAACCTACTGAAGAGAAGGCTGCTAAGAAGGATGTGAAGTTGAGTCTTAGATTCATAAAACCTGTGAAAAGGGGAGATGATTGGGATGGCAGTTTGTTCTCCTTCTTTAATTGAAGAATAGGTGGTTGAGTTGAAGAGTTCGTTGTGGGTTTCTTCCTAGAGAAGAGAAGCTTTTAACTATGTGGCGAAGGAACTCTTACGACAGTGGCAACTTAATGGTATGACCAAGTGTTACCTCCTCATGAATAGGGGGGTTGTTTTTAAATTTTTAGATGAAGGTGACAATAATAGGATGTTGGAACGCAATGTTTTCAATGTTGGTGGCCAACCCATCTTCTTTAGATCCTAGGATCGTCATCTTCCCTCCGGTAGAGTTGGTTTGAAGTCTATTCCTTTATGGGTAACTCTACCGGGCCTTTCGCTGCATTTTTGAGGTGAATAAGCTCTTAGTATAGTTGGTTCTGTCATGGGGAGACCTTTATTTACAGAAAGGCTCGCCTTTGCTTGTATGCTCATAGATTTTTCAAGTGAATCTTTTCCTCAAGATGTCATCACCATAGAAGATGACGAGGGTAATGTCTTCTTCCAACCAATCAAGTACGATTGGTGTTCTAAACATTACTACTACCGTAATTTATTTGGTCACTAATCTTTGATGTTTAAACCAAAGGAAAACCAGGTTGGTGGTAAGGCTAAATACCTACAGAAGGTTGGAGCTAATGTGTCGCTGTCACACCCAAAATTTACGTTATGTAAAATTTTGGAGCATATTGAACCGACACACATTTATGTTCAGTCCAACCCAGAATCTCGAAAGCGGTGCATGCCCAATCTCAACCACACCATTATCAATGTCACAAATAATTAATCAAAGTATATAAATAGTGGAGTATATTAAATCAACTGAGCATCTATTGATACTTTATGGAAAATAAATAACATTGTTTCAACTTATTCTGGTTCAGCCATCCACAACTAATAAATAAAATCATTCTTAATTCAGCCTTATAACATTGGGTCATAAACTATCACTATAAAAGTAAATGAATATGAAAGTAAATAAACTAAACTAAAGTGAAGCTTCAGAATTCCACAGCAATCGGCACAACGTCTCTTGCTTCTTCTACTTGAACACGCATGCATCACATTCACAATTGACATCATGTTTGTCTCTCTCCAAAGCTTGCACGTCCATATACGCCATAGAAGTGACAGTCGGAGCTTTCATATAATCAGCTATCGTAGTACCTGCAACATCAACTAAAATGTTTATGCACACAAGGGTGAGTTTTCTAACTTGAGCTTGTGAGAAAATAGACAGACAATAGGCAATATGCATGATCAGATTATTACTCCTAGGCAATACTATTGGTCTGGTATAATGTATGCTACAACTAAGGGAAGGATTGATCACGCTCACCAAAGCTGACCATAACCTCCATCCACGGGAGAGAATAGATACTTACCAGACTACAACAATAGCCCTAGTGTTCTTATGCATCATCCCAAGATAGACAGTGATAGGGCAAAGGTTTGGCCAATGATGCTCCGACGAACATTTCAAGCACCTCCCCCTCCTCCCCCATTCGTACCAACTCCTAACCCTTTGTCGGCCAGGGTTACATACATGGGTCATTCCACTAGGCATCATCCTACATGTCACCCCATGTAGTTTCCCCACACACCTAGCTAGAATCCCAATCCATCCATTGTTGGAATCCCAAATGAATAAAATCACGGGGTAGGGACTTATTCCCACACTACTTTGAAACGGAGTTTTAAAATTGGCATTAGCGGGCAGACTGTTTGGGCTTTACTAGTCGCGGTGTCCGACTTGGACTATTTGAGACTGGTTGTCGTGACTGGTGCCCAGTTTTAAGAGCACGAAGTCTAAAATTTTAAAATGTTATCAATTGGTTCGTACTTGGTTCGAATTGATCATCGAGTTGACATGGGTTCGGGTTCGTCGACGGTGGAAAATGTCATACCCCCATTCTGGTCTAACCAGTGGTGTGATGAACCGTCATGAGAACCAACAGTTCAAACCAGAATCTCGTATAGGCAGTGCCAACAATCCAAACCAAATACACATTCCACATCAATCAGAGATGATAAAGTAAATAGTGAAAGTCTTATTAATAATGAATTGAGAGTCTACATGATAAATAATTAAATAATATAGTTATCTCCAAGTAACCAAAATATAATTAATACCTATTACAAGTATCTAAATACGACAATAAAACACTAAGCGTAACTACGGTAGAAATATTCGCTTGACGAGTCATATTCGTCCTCCACAGCTTGCACATCCATAGCTGTCACATGTCTATGCGGTGGCGCATTCATGTAGTCTTCAACGGTATTACTTGCATCACTAGAAACTAAAAAAAAAGGGTACCGTGGGGTGAACTCACAATCTAGTTCAGTGAGAAATAAAACAATACAACAAACATATGCTTGCATTCAATTCATATCTTTAGTCTGGTATAAGTTTGCAACTGTGCTATAGAAAGGATTGGTGGTCACCGCACCTCTATACATGTGGGTGTGTATGCCCACCCAATGGATCAAACACCATTTTTGTCCACATCTACCCCACCATGGAATAGAGATAGAGCTAAAGTGTCTGGATCGATCATACACTGCCAACACTTCCCCTGATGCCCTACCCATACCAACACGAAAGCCCCTGCTGGCGAGGGCTCATAAACTGGACTCGCAATTAACAAATCCTAATGCCATCCAATGTATCCAAGGCCTCACCCTAGCATCACTCAATATGTCCATATAGAGCGAGCTAAGGCCCCCGGTAAAGTTAGAGACCACACGATCCGAGACCACCTCCCCTAATGCCCTACGACGTAATAGTTTCGCTAAGGTAATGGCGATACGATGATGTCAGTGGGCAAGACTTGAGTAGAGATAGAGCTAGAATCTAGTAACTAGGCCAGAGATCACAGTGCCACGTCCTCTCCCTGATGCTCTACTTGCATCCAACACACTAACCACATACATAATCACATACCTATTCCTAGCATCATCATCATCATGTTATAAATAGACAGAATTAATATACATGAGCAGAAATAACAGTAATATTGGATGATATGTGAGATTCACATTACAAGCATACAAGTATTGAATCATTCATTGCATTCGATAAATAAAATAAAATAGTTTTTTATTATCCAATTAGTTTAGGTCTTGTTCCTTCACCTTTGATTGATGTTTGTTCTTCTTTCAAGCTTTGGAAGTCACTTTAAATCTATTGAGAACTTACACAATTAATGTATTTAAGTTAGGGATTAATTTCTTCAAGTTACAATAGTCAAAAACCTTGTCTGGTCTCAAAATATACTTACTGTTATCGTGTGTTCAACCCTATGGGCAACCCTGTGGTCTCAATATATTCGACACACACTGTGTGGTCGAACCCTATGGTCGCACTTCATGTGGCCGCACCTTGTAACCACACGATTCTTGAAAACCACCCGAATAGCTTTGGTTGATCCTCTGGTCACCCTGTGATCGGCCATAGCTATGACCATATGAAGTTTGATTGATTTTTATTTCTCATATAAGTTCCTCCTCATGGCTCATTAACGGGATTCTCCCTAAGATCATTCTATGACCTTTAATCATAGTTTATCGTTATCAATTATCCCTAACCTATTTTCTCATGGTTTTCTTAGAAATTCCATAACCGAAATTGTTACATTAGATTCAACACATCAACTTGACGAAAATGAACCTATCTTATCTGATCTAGCATTACAAAGACAGGTTCATACCTTAAGCTTGCTAAAAAAGAGATAAAATTCTTCTTTGCAAAACCCTTCTCCAAGCTTCTTCTCCATAACTCCTTCTCCTTCTCTTCATTTCCCTCTTTCTTTCTTAGGTTTAGAATTTCAATTTGGGTTCTAAAAGAGTGAGAGAGACTAAGATACGTCCTTTCTTTCTTAGTTTAGGAAAGTTTTCAAAACTCGTAGTCAGTCTCAACATTGTGCGGTCGCACGTGTGATCACAAAATCCGTCAACTACACGTGCCAAATATGCGACCACACATGTCGGTCTCATGTATGTGGTCTCATGTGGTCGACCATACCCCTTAAAAATGCGATCACACTATCAAAATTTACTGTTTTTAGTGTTTGACTGGTTCCTTCCACACAAACTTAAACAGTCAACCACACCAACTAAATTTGACTTGTTGCTTACCTTACGTTGTGGTTTCTTCATACAATTGGTTTACTTGAGCCGGTTATAATGGGAAGACTGATCACGACACGAGAACGTAAGGTTAGACTAGGTTCGTGGCGTACGGGTCTTACAGAAAACCTTGACACGGTAAGAAAATCAAAGTTAGGCCGGATTTTTTGGGTGCTAGTTTTACAACTCCCCCCTTAAAAGAATTTCATCCTCGAAAATTTCACTTACTTGTATCCTCAAATAAGTGGGGATACTTCCTCTTCATTGACTCTTTCTCTTCCCATAGGAGGCCCTCTACATGCTAGTTCTTCCACAACACTTTGACATAATGGATATTTTGATTCCTAAGGTGTTAAACCTTTTTGTCCAAGATTTCCTGAGGCTCGAGTTCGAGTGTTAGGTCTTCACTCAACTCTAGAGGATTTGCCTCTAGCGCGTGGGATGGATCTAGGATGTATTTCTTTAACATGGATACATGGAATATGTCGTATACACTAGACAAGGATGGTGGTATTGCTAGCTGGAAGGCTACTGCTCAACATCGCTTGATGATCTCATAAGGTCCCACATATCTAGGACTTAGCTTGAGCTTCAATGCTCTTAAGGGTGAAATCTTTAGAAATATCTTATATCCCATGGCAAACTCGATGTCCTTCCTTCTAACATTGGAATAGCCCTTCTGACGAGTTTGTGCAACTTTGATTCTTTCTTTGATCAGATCAACTTCTTGACAAGTTTCTTGACAAAGTATGGTCCGATGATTCTCCTTTCTCTGACTTCTTCCCAATATAAGGGAGTTTGGCACCTTCTCCCATATAGGGCTTCATATGGGGCCATGCCAATGCTAGCCTGATAGCTATTATTGTAGGGCGAACTCCATCAAAGGTATCTTCTCATCTTAAGCTCGTTTGAAGTCGATAACATGAGCACAAAGCATGCCTTCTAGGATTTGAATGGTCCTTTCCGACAGGCCATCGGTCCCGAGGGTGGAAGGCGATCGAATTTCAGTTCAGTACCCATCGCATGTTGCAGTCCTTCCCAAAACTTAAAAGTAAATCCGGGATATCTATCTGACACAATGCTCTGTGGAACTATTTTATTCACATACAACCTTGCCAGTCTGTCCATAGTATACTGGGGTTTTATAGCTATAAACCTTGCTGTCTTCATGAGTCAGTCCACGATTACCCAAATAGCATCTACTACTCTTGGTGTTAAGGGTAAACCAGTAACAAAGTCCATGGTAATGTAGTCCCACTTCCATTTTTGTACAGGTAGTAGTCGAAGCAATCCTGAAGGGTTCTGTCTGACTGCTTTTACTTATTGATAGGTTAAGAAATTGTATACAAAGTTTGCCACATCTGCCTTTATCCCTTTCTACTAGACGGTCTTCTTTAAGTCATGGTATATTTTTGTACTCCCCGGGTGAGTTGAGTATGGTGCATTATGGGCTTCCCTCAGAATTTTCTCCTTAATATCCTTGGTTATCATCGGGATGTAGAGTCTTCCTTGAAATTTGAGTACACCATCATTTGAGAGAGTGAAGTCAGGATCTATGCTTCCCTTCTATAGGTCTTCTTTTAGTGTCATAAGGTAAGGGTCTGTTGGTAGTTCTCTTACTACTTCTGTAACTAGTTTTACTTTGCAAATAGGCTTGCGAGTTCACATATGACCTTGTTTCCTAGAGATCCTTCTGACACATCCATTTCCTTTTGTGCCTTCCTTCGAGTGCTATTTCGTGCTATCTGTCTTGGAACTGGTTCAATCCCTTCATTAAATCTTGTTAGGTTCTTTCTACTCAAAGGTCAGCTACTACATTCGTCTTACCTAGGTGGTATGATATCTCATAATCATAATCCTTTAGCAGTTTAACCCATTTTTGTTGTCTCATATTCAAGTCCTTCTAAGAGAATATGTATGTAAGGCTCTTATGGTCGGACTTGATTTGAAACTTCTCGCCATACAGATAATGTCTTCATGCTTGAGAGCAAAGACTATTGCTGCTAGCTCTAAGTCATGAATAGGGTAATTCTCCTCGTATTTCTTCAATTGTTGAAAATGCATCCCAAGCCTAGTTTTGAGGCATTAGTGTACAAGGTGAAAGGTTCACTTGGCCTTGGAGTGGTCAATATGGGAGCTGAGACTAGCCTTTCTTTCAAAGTTTGGAAACTCCTTTCACATTGGTCTGACCAAATAAATTTCTCCCCCTTCTTAGTAGCTTTGTTAGGTACGACGATCCTAGAGTAATCCTCCACGAATCTGTGGTAGTACCTAGCTAAACCTAAGAAACTACGAATCTCAGTAATCGTCTTAAGTGCTTTCCAATTTATAGATTCAATCTTATTGGGATCCACTTTGATTCCTTCGAATGATACTATGTGACCTAGGAACGCCACTTCATTCAGTCAAAAGTCACACTTCTTAAACTTGGCATAGAGAGTCTTCTCCCTTAATTTTTGTAAGACTTTTCATAAGTGTACCTTATGCTCTTCTTCATTGCGAGAGTAGATCAAAATGTCATTAATAAAAACTATCATTGAGGTGTCTAGCATATCATGAAACTCTCGGTTCATGAGTTCCATGAATGATGCTGAAGCATTGGTCTATCCAAATGACATGAATAAAAATTCATAGTACCCATACCTAGTTCGAAAAACTGTCTTAGGTATGTCACTTTCCTTGATCTTTAACTGGTGGTAAGTTCTCTAACCTACGTCTTAGTTTATCCTACTAGTTACACTTCATCTACTAGTGCCAAATCTATTTATATAGTCATGCATAAACATTTCACTTAAAGGCATATCATGAAAGGATTCATTACATACCTAATTGAATCTCGATGTTATTCCTGACATCTCCCATTTTCATGTCTCCCTTAATTGGTTGGTTACTATTAGAGAGGAGGACGACTTTAACTTCTCTTTTTATCTTTGTCTGGAACGTTTGTTGTGCCCTCTTCTGTATTTTCTTGGCCAGTAATTCAGAGTGCTTGGTCCGCAGTGTTGTCTTTTTCGCAATGCTTCAAAGGCTGGCTTGTAAGATCCACACTCTACTAACCCGGTCTTACCATGTCGTGTCAGGTTTTCTTATCATGGTCGGATCGAGCGGATCAAGTGCGTGAAGGAACCACAAGGATAGGTACGTAAATTGATCCAAAATTAGACAATTTGGAGTGTGTGGTTGCATACTTGAGCAGGTACGGTCAACCACACCTAAGGAAAATGAGACAACTCAAAAATCCAATGTGTGGTCGCATATTTGGGATGTGTAGTCGACGGGTTCTGCGACCACACATGCGACCACATGATGATATGACCGACTTCGAGTTTTAAAAACTTTCCCAAACGAAGGGATCTCTTTCCTAGTTAAATTGGGACTCTATATGGAGAGTTTTTCTCTATATTAAGGATGTCCCATAGCCTCTCCTAATTTTTTAGAACCCAAATTGAAAGAGAGAGAGAGAGAGAGGGAGAAAGAGAAGGAGATTTGAAGAAGAAGGATAGGAGGAAGTGTTGCAGAGAAGACCTTAGTTCTCTACAAACTTATGGAACTTTTCTTTGTAACAGTAGAATACCTAGAATAGGATCTTCCATTGAAATTGAGATGTTGAATCAAAGTAGGATCTCAACCTTGAGACTCCATGAGCAAATCTCAAGGAAAACCATGGGGAGTAGGCTAAAACCAAGGACTTTGCAAAAATTATGAACTAAAGGCCATAGATCAATCATAGGAAGGACCCTAATGATAAACCAAGGAATCGAATCATGAAGTGGTTGGATTGAGGATGAAAGTCGATCAAAACTTCGTGTGGTCGCAGCTATGGCCGACCACATGGGGCTCACATGATTGACCATAAGCTCTTGGGAAGGTCCCAGAGAAGGTATGGTCACATGTGTGGTCGCATGATATGTGACCACACGTATCAACCACACACCTTGTGGTCATAAAAACTAAGACCATAGGTGCAGCCACACCTACCACCATACGGTTTTAGAAAGTCTGTTTGACTCCAGATTAGACTTCTGACTACTGTAACTTGGTGAACTTGAATCCTAACTTAGAATCCATAAATTTTTTAGATTTCCAAGTGGTTCAAAAGTGATTTACAGAGCTTGGAGAAGATCGAACATCATTAAAGGTGAGAAAACAAGACCTAAACTAATTGGATAATAACAAACTATTTTATTTTATTGTGTGCAATACCATGATTGATTCTATGCTTGCTTGTTTGTAATGTGCGTCTCACATGTCATTTAATATTACTGCTATTTCTGCTTATGCATATTTATTTTTGTTTATTTATAATATGATGATGATGATGCTAGGAATAGACATGTGATTGTATGTGTGGTTAGTGTGCTGGATGCGAGTGGAGCATCAGGGGGAGGATGTGGCATTGTGGTTCAGTCTGGTCATCAGAATCTAGCTCTATCTCTACTCAAGTCTTACCCACTGACATTGTCGTATCGATATTACCTTAGCAAAACTATTACGTCGTAGGGCATCAGGGGAGGTAGTCTCGAACCGTATGGTCTTTAATTCTATCGGGAGGCCTTAGCTCTCTCTCTCTATGGACGTATTGAGGGATGCTGGGGTGAGGCTTTGGATACATTGGATGGCATTAAGTGTCACACCCCAATTCTGACTGAACCAGAAGTATGAGTGAACCGTCACTGAACCAACGGTTTATACTAAGATCTCAATAAGACCGTGTCCACTCATATAAACCATTGCATATAACCATAATCAGAATATATTTAAATACATTGGAAGTCTTAAATTAAATGAACTGAGTTCTTTATTGATAATTTAAATAAAATATCCAATTATTCAAAACACCAGAACATAAATAATTATCCTTACAATATTTGTAAATCCAACTGAAAATAAAAAAAAAAAACAAATCCAATATCCTAGAGGTACACACAGAAAGGGCATTTGCATGAAGCGTCATGCTCGTCCTCCCCTACTTACACTTCTAAAGCAGCAACACCTCCATATACTGGAGCATCCATGTAATCCTCCACAGTGTAACCTGCATCAACATCTAAAAATAGTGTGTACACAAGGGTGAGCTCAAACTTAGCTCAGTAAGAAAATCAGACAATGCAACAAACATCATGCATGGATAACATTCACATTATGGTCTGGTTTTAAGTTTGCAATGTGCTATAGAAAGGATTGGCGGCCACCGCACCTCTATACACGAGTGTGTGAATCCGCCCAATGGATCAAACACCACCGTCGTCCCACATGCACCCACCATGGAATAGAGATAGTGCTAAAGCGTCCGGATCAAATATCGCCAACACTTCCCCTGATGCCCTACCCATACCAACACGTAAGCCCCTATTGGCGAGGGCTTGTAAACTGGACTCGCAAATAACCAATCCTATATGTCATCACAGTAGGCCCTATCCCAGCATAGCTCCCTACAGCATAGAGATAGAACTAGAGTCTAGTGGCCAGGCCGGAGACCATAGTGCCACTTCCTCCCCCTGATACCCTACCCGCACCAAGCATGTTAAGATAGAAACGATATGAAAAGGTGCTAGTATGAGGAATGATCCCAGAACCCAGGCCCTTTCCATTCCACACACCAACGAAAACAATCACATGCCTAACAGTCACATCCTAGCATAGCGAGTATGCATGAACAATATAATAACTGAAAGTAAAGATGACATGCGAGTATGCACAAACACCATTCCATAGAATCACAATCATTAACAACGTTTTACTGCTATTAAATTATTAGGGTTTAGGTCCGATTCTTTTACCTGACGCTTGATTGCTAGCTTGCTCCGCGTCACAGAATCCAAACTCGCTATCACAAGGTCCTACACAATGTTAGGGTTGAATTAGAATAATTTCTTAGGGTTTATGTTGGTCAAAAAACCAATTGGATCAAATTATACCCCTCACAGTGCAGACCGATCGCAGGTACCGATCGCAAGCACCGGTCGCGGTACTGTGGGGAAAGGTGCGACCGGTATGGTCGATCGATCCCCACAGACCAGTTTTCAAGAGATACCGGTCACAGTACCGGTCGTAGTACCGGTCGCATATGGTGCGACCAGTATGGTCGACCGGTATGCCTCCGAAAGACCATCAACGCGGTTCTCGCCTTTCGTCTGTCACCCCTATTGATTCTAGGGTTTCTCCTATACATTCTAGGTCTGAGCAACGAGTTATAGTTGTTTCATACTCCATTCAAGTCCTAGTTTCGATGATCCTCAACCTAGAACTTGAATCTAGGGTTATTGACTGTATTAGGGTTTGATGGCAAATTTAAAGGTTTAGATCAATACCTCGCCTTGCATGGTATTGATCCATTCATGACTAATCTTCTATAACTCTTAACTTAGAGAGAATTTCAAGCACTTACCGTTGATTCGCAAGTAGGGTGTTCTTCGTCCAATGGCAACGACGGCTCCTCTCCCTCCTTCCTTAGCTCTTTCTCCTTCTTCGATCTCTTTCTCCTCTCTAGGGTTTGTGAGGATCAATAAAAGAGATTTAAGGAGGTTTAGGGGTCCTTAAATTGACTAGGATTGAGTTTAGGAAGTCCCCTTACGTTAGGAAAGTCCTAGGGTTCGATATTTGAAAAGTGGGACCCGCAGAGATCCATTTTTGGTTCTAAGTAGTCTGCCTGTGCAGATATACCGGTCGATCGGTACCATCGATCGGTATGAAACAATATCATTTTATGTCCATTTTCATACCTAGTTGTCATCCGTTCGTCCCATCTAGCCCGGTGATGATTGGAAGACTTGTTACGACATGAATTAAAGGTTTAGATCGGGTTCATGGAGTGCGGGTCTTACATTAAGATTGGTTAGTTGCGAGCCTAGTTTATAAGCCCTCGTCAATAGGGGCCTACGTATTGGTATGGGTAGGACATCAGGGGAAGTGTTCATGGTGTGTGATTCAGACACTTTAGCTCTATCTCTATTCTGTAGTAGGTGTATGTGGGACGACAATGGTGTTTAATCCATTGGACGGATTCACACACTCGTATATAGAGGTGCGTTGGCCACCAATCCTTTCTATAACACATTACAAACTTAAAATCAGACCAAAGATATGAATTAAATGCATGCATATGTTTACGCATTATTTTATTTGCTCATTGAGTCATGATGTGTGCTCACCCTTTCGACGTCGAATATTTTTAGTTGTTGATGCAGGTCCTACCGTAGAAGATTATGTGAATGCGCCGACGTATGGACATGTAGAGGCTATGAACGGAGAACTGTTGGAGGAAGCGCATGATCCGTCATGCGAATGCAATCAATGTGTTTTTAAATAGTTTAGCTATTCTTGATTACTGGAACATGAAATTGATTATTTTACTTTATGTCTTGAGTCATTGAGGATAATTGGATTTAATTATTTATTATCACTGTTAGATACTTAGTTCATTATTAATAAAAACTTCTGCTATCATTTATTTACTCTGATTATCATTGTGGGATGTATTTGGTTTAACCGAATGGGTACGGCCTATACGAGATCCTAGTTTGAACCGTTGGTTTTCATGGAGATTCATTAGACTACTGGTTAGTCCAGAATTGGAGTGTGACATGGTTGGTATTACAGCATTCGATTCGTTATGGGGTTTTTCTGATCTTACCCCTCCCCTTGACATTGCTAGAAGTTGGGGGCATTGGGTCATTATGTGGCCCCTCCGTCGACACCTTGAGCATTTGAGTACCCCCTTGGGAAAGTCTCTGATTACCTCCACCATGGGTTTGGGTTTGATCCCCACAGTTGGGTGATAAGTTGGTAGAATTTCTTTGAGACCTCTTCTTCTGGGGTCAATTCGATCTCCTCTCCATGTGGTAGTTTTGCATAGTCTTTGTAGAAACATAGTTGAGAGATCATTTCCTTGCAAATTTCATGGTTGTTTATTTGTTGAGGTGATGCCTTTGGTTGTTCCTGATGTCCCCACAAGGTGTAGGGATCTCCCGCGATCATGTACTCCCTATATGCCTTTGTGACTTCTTTGGCACGCTCCCCCTTGTAAAAATGCCGATTTGAAACCTGGAAATTTTTGGGTGACTCCTTTAGATTTTTCTTAATTGGGATGAATAGGTTTTCCTTTCCACAAGTGTGCATCTGGGGAACATAGTGAGTTAGGAAAGCTTCTCGAAACATTTCTCATGTGACCTTCCCATGTTGTTGTAGTAACACCAGTTCTAGGCCTTGCCACCATCGATACAATGACCTTTCTAGCTGGTAAGCAGCACAAGTAGACTTTTGGTTGTCAGAACTGTCAAGGATTCCAATTACTTTCTCCATTTTCTGGACCTAATATATAGGTTGTGCGGGGTCCTTGAAGTTTTCTGTATATTTCATCGGTTTCAACTTCAAAAATCGATGCATGGTTTGAAGTAGAGCCTGGTCCTCATGCTGCAATTCTCTCAGCACTTCACGTTGTTCCTGGCCCATGGTATGAGCTAGGTTCCTCATGATTGTCAAGATATTCTCAGGAGTAAGTTCTGGTGGTGGCGGGAGCATGTTTTCCCCTTGGGTACCATCGCAAGAAGGCAGTAGGTGGTTGCATACCATCCGGATTTGAGTCATCATCATCTCAACCATTATTGTGTGAACTTGAGTGGGTATTGGGTGCCCATTCGTAATCGGTAACAATTCTTGAAACGTTTCATAATACAGTTAGTGACATGCTCTACGATAACGACATAAGGGTAATATTGGAATAGAACATGTATGAAATGACACCAATACACAATAGCCAAACTAAATAATATATTAAGATTTCATTTATCCGGTCGCGGTATCCGATTTCAAAAATCGCGACCAGGACTCGTGGCCGAAAACATTTTTGGGTCTTCTGGAACTATTTGGTTGTGACATCCGGTCATGATAGTGGCTCTACCGGTAGTCGGACCCGGTGCCATTATCGGTACAAAACCTAACCGGTGGGAACATTCGATCGCGATATCTGGCTGCGACTTCCATCGGGAATCGCAACCTGTTGGGAAAATTTTCCCTCCCTATAAAGCTCACACGGGTTTTGAAATTTGTACTGTTCATTCTAATTTCTCTCAAGCGGTGCTTCCCTTTTCACCTGCAGACACAAGATTTTCACATCTCGGTGGATTTCAAATCTTCGGCACTCCATTCAAATTTCTTCCTCATCATTCCTAACTATGATTCTTGATTCCTTAACATCTATTACTCCTTTTTAGGGTTTGGGATTGTTACTTTCAAACTCTAACTTCTCTTTTTCTTGAGTTTCTTCTTCCAAACTAATGTTAGCATGTTTTTATCCATTCAATGCCCCTTCCATAATGCATTTCTAATAATTATAAAATGATATATCCTATTCTACATTGCATATTGCATAAGAGTCATGTTAAAATTGATAGTTTTCTTTTGCATTCAAACGTTCTTCATTTTTATGCAACTTTTCTCCCAAATATTTCTCCATATGAATGCATACCACCATGTTTGGGTTGAACTTCACTTTGATATGGTTGTTTGCATTTTCCTCCATGTTTTCCATGGTTTTCATAGGTAAAACATGAGAATTTCTCATATATATGAATACGCTTTAATTAGGATTTTTCTCAAATTACTCTGAGTTCCTTCAATGATCATTTGTCAATTACTTGGGTTTCTTTTGATCAATTATCTTTGTTTCTTCATGTCTTTTCATTATTGTGAAAATTTCAACTATTTGGATATCCTTTCGGCTGATTTCTTATTCACATCCACTTGCTATCTTTGCTACTCCTTGCCCATCACATATGTTTATACATTTTGGTTATTTGTTTCTTTTGAGGACAAATGGCTACAAGAAAGAGGTCCAGAGTCCCTACTCCTCCAATGTTGGATGAGATGCGATTCTGTTTACTGGAAGCGCAAGAGTCTTACTCCCGGTTCAAAAACAAATTGGTAGAGGTGGGTAGGCGGGTGATATTTGAGGACTTGGAATGTTTCGACGTCCATGCAACCTTTGATGGTATGGGCTGGTCACCCATCCTCCATTCTGACATCATTACGGGGCCTGATTTGGTGAGACAGTTCTATTGCAACCTTCAAGTAGAGGGTGGATTTGGTGAGTTTTCTATGGCCCATGATCTGTGCATTTCCAGCCGAGTTATGGGTGTTGATATCTCCTTCAACACCGAATAATTGGTGGGTCTCTTGGGGATTTCTATGGACAGCGAAGTGGTTTTCGGTGTTCCAAAA
>CM053266.1:18596526-18660914 GCA_028583415.1 Protea cynaroides
TCAACTAAAATGTTTGTGCACACAAGGGTGAGTTTTCTAACTTGAGCTTGTGAGAAAATAGACAGACAATAGGCAATATGCATGATCTATTACTCCTAGGAAATACTATTGGTCTGGTATAATGTATGCTACAACTAAGGGAAGGACTGATCACGCTCACCAAAGCTGACCATAACCTCCATGCACGGGAGAGAATAGATACTTACCAGACTACAACAATAGCCCTAGTGTTCTTATGCATCATCCCAAGATAGACAGTGATAGGGCAAAGGTTTGGCCAATGATGCTCCGACGAACATTTCCAACACCTCCCCCTCCTCCCCCATTCGTACCAACTCCTAACCCTTTGTTGGCCAGGGTTACATACATGGGTCATTCCACTAGGCATCATCCTACATGTCATCCCATGTAGTTTCCCCACACACCTAGCTAGAATCCCAATCCATCCATTGTTGGAATCCCAAATGAATAAAATCACGGGGTAGGGACTTATTCCCACACTACTTTGAAACGGAGTTTTAAAATTGGCATTAGCGGCGCATCGTTTTGGGCTTTACTAGTCGCGGTGTCCGACTTGGACTATTTGAGACTGGTTGTCGTGACTGGTGCCCAGTTTTAAGAGCACGAAGTCTAAAATTTTAAAATGTTATCAATTGGTTCGTACTTGGTTCGAATTGATCATCGAGTTGACATGGGTTCGGGTTCGTCGACGGTGGAAAATTCATACCCCCATTCTGGTCTAACCAGTGGTGTGATGAACTGTCATGAGAACCAACAGTTCAAACCAAGATCTCGTATAGGCAGTGCCAACAATCCAAACCAAATACACATTCCACATCAATCAGAGATGATAAAATAAATAGTGAAAGTCTTATTAATAATGAATTGAGAGTCTACATGATAAATAATTAAATAATATAGTTATCTCCAAGTAACCAAAATATAATTAATACCTATTACAAGTATCTAAATACGACAATAAAACACTAAGCGTAACTACGGTAGAAATATTCGCTTGACGAGTCATATTCGTCCTCCACAGCTTGCACATCCATAGCTGCCACATGTCTATGCGGTGGCGCATTCATGTAGTCTTCAATGGTATTACTTGCATCACTAGAAGCTAAAAAAAAAAGGGTACCGTGGGGTGAAATCACAATCTAGTTCAGTGAGAAATAAAACAATACAACAAACATATGCTTGCATTCAATTCATATCTTTAGTTTGGTATAAGTTTGCAACTGTGCTATAGAAAGGATTGGTGGCCACCGCACCTCTATACATGTGGGTGTGTATGCCCACCCAATGGATCAAACACCATTTTTGTCCACATCTACCCCACCATGGAATAGAGATAGAGCTAAAGTGTCTGGATCGATCATACACTACCAACACTTCCCCTGATGCCCTACCCATACCAACACGAAAGCCCCTGCTGGCGAGGGCTCATAAACTGGACTCGCAATTAACAAATCCTAATGCCATCCAATGTATCCAAGGCCTCACCCTAGCATCCCTCAATATGTCCATATAGATAGAGCTAAGGCCCCCGGTAGAGTTAGAGACCACATGATCCGAGACCACCTCCCCTAATTCCCTATGACGTAATAGTTTCGCTAAGGTAATGGCGATACGATGATGTCAGTGGGCAAGACTTGAGTAGAGATAGAGCTAGAATCTAGTAACTAGGCCAGAGATCATAGTGTCACGTCCTCTCCCTGATGCTCTACTCGCATCCAACACATTAACCACATACATAATCACATGCCTATTCCTAGCATCATCATCATCATGTTATAAATAGACAGAATTAATATACATGAGCAGAAATAGCAGTAATATTAGATGATATGTGAGATTCATATTACAAGCATACAAGTATAGAATCATTCATTGCATTCGATAAATAAAATAAAATATTTTTTTATTATCCAATTAGTTTAGGTCTTGTTCCTTCACCTTTGATTGATGTTTGTTCTTCTTTCAAGCTTTGGAAGTCACTTTAAATCTATTGAGAACTTACACAATTAATGTATTTAAGTTAGGGATTAATTTTTTCAAGTTACAATAGTCAAAAACCTTGTCTGGTTTCAAAATATACTTACTGTTATCGTGTGGTCAACCCTATGGGCAACCCTGTGGTCTCAATATATGCGACACACACTGTGTGGTCGAACCCTGTGATCGCACTTCAAGTGGCCGCACCTTGTAACCACACGATTCTTGAAAACCACCCGAATAGCTTTGGTTGATCCTCTGGTCACCCTGTGATTGACCATAGCTATGACCATATGAAGTTTGATTGATTTTTATTTCCCATACGAGTTCCTCCTCATGGCTCATTAACGGGATTCTCCCTAAGATCATTCTATGACCTTTAATCATAGTTTATCGTTATCAATTATCCCTAACCTATTTTCTCATGGTTTTCTTAGAAATTCCATAACCGAAATCGTTACATTAGATTCAACACGTCAACTTGACGAAAATGAACCTATCTTATCTGATCTAGCATTACAAAGACAGGTTCATACCTTAAGCTTGCTAAAAAAGAGATAAAATTCTTCTTTGCAAAACCCTTCTCCAAGCTTCTTCTCCATATCTCCTTCTCCTTCTCTTCATTTCCCTCTTTCTTTCTTAGGTTTAGAATTTCAATTTGGGTTCTAAAAGAGTGAGAGAGGCTAAGAGACGTCCTTTCTTTCTTAGTTTAGGAAAGTTTTCAAAACTCGTAGTCAGTCTCAACATTGTGCGATCGCACGTGTGAGCACAAAATCCGTCGACTACACGTGCCAAATATGCGACCACACATGTGCGGTCTCATGTATGTGGTCTCATGTGGTCGACCATACCCCTTAAAAATGCCACCACACTATCAAAATTTACTGTTTTTAGTGTTTGACTGGTTCCTTCCACACAAACTTAAACAGTCAACCGCACCAACTAAATTTAACTTGTTGCTTACCTTATGTTGTGGTTTCTTCATACAATTGGTTCACTTGAGCCGGTTATAATGCGAAGACTGATCACGACACGAGAACATAAGGTTAGACTAGGTTCGTGGCATACGGGTCTTACAGAAAACCCTGGGATGGTAAGAAAATCAGAGTTAGGCCGGATTTTTTGGGTGCTAGTTTTACATCTCCCCCCTTAAAAGAATTTCATCCTCGAAAATTTCACTTACTTGTATCCTCAAATAAGTGGGGATACTTCCTCTTCATTGACTCTTTCTCTTCCCATAGGAGGCCCTCTACATGCTAGTTATTCCACAACACTTTGACATAATGGACATTTTGATTCCTAAGGTGTTAAACCTTTTTGTCCAAGATTTCCTGAGGCTTGAGTTCGAGTGTTAGGTCTTCACTCAACTCTAGAGGATTTGCCTCTAGCACGTGGGATGGATCTAGGATGTATTTCTTTAACAGGGATACATGGAATATGTCGTATATGCTAGACAAGGATGGTGGTAATGCTAATTGATAGGCTACTGCTCTACATTGCTTGATGATCTCATAAGGTCCCACATATCTAGGACTTAGCTTGCGCTTCAATGCTCTTAAGGGTGAAATCTTTAGAAATATCTTATATCCCATGGCAAACTCGATGTCCTTCCTTCTAACATTGGAATAGCCCTTCTGACGAGTTTGTGCAACTTTGATTCTTTCTTTGATCAGATCAACTTCTTGACAAAGTATGGTCCGATGATTCTCCTTTCTCTGACTTCTTCCCAATATAAGGGAGGTTGACATCTTCTCCCATATAGGGCTTCATATGAGGCCATACCAATGCTAGCCTGATAGCTATTATTGTAGGCGAACTCCATCAAAGGTAGCTTCTCATCCCAAGCTCCTTTAAAGTCGATAGCATAAGTACAGAGCATGTCTTTTAAGATTTGAATGGTCCTTTCCGACAAGCCATCAGTCTGAGGGTGGAAGGCAGTACTGAATTTCAGTTCAGTACCCATTGCATGTTGCAGTCCTTCCCAAAACTTAAAAGTAAATCCGGGATATCTATCTGACACAATGCTCTGTGGAACTATTTTATTCACATACAACCTTGCCAGTCTGTCCATGGTATACTGGGGTTTTATGGCTATATAAACCTTGTTGTCTTCATGAGTCAGTCCACGATTACCCAAATAACATCTACTACTCTTGGTGTTAAGGGTAAACCAGTAACAAAGTCCATGGTAATGTAGTCCCACTTCCATTTTTGTACAGGTAGTAGTCGAAGCAATCCTTAAGGGTTCTGTCTGACTGCTTTTACTTACTGATAGGTTAAGAAATTGTATACAAAGTTTGCCACATCTGCCTTTATCCCTTTCTACTAGACGGTCTTCTTTAAGTCATGGTATATTTTTGTACTCCCCGGGTGAGTTGAGTATGGTGCATTATGGGCTTCCCTCAGAATTTTCTCCTTAATATCCTCGGTTATCATCGGGATGTAGAGTCTTCCTTGAAATTTGAGTACACCATCATTTGAGAGAGTGAAGTCAGGATCTATGCTTCCCTTCTGTAGGTCTTCTTTTAGTGTCATAAGGTAAGGGTCTGTTGGTAGTTCTCTTACTACTTCTGTAACTAGTTTTACTTTGCAAATAGGCTTGCGAGTTCACATATGACCTTGTTTCATAGAGATCCTTCTAACACATCCATTTCCTTTTGTGCCTTCCTTCGAGTGCGATTTCGTGCTATCTGTCTTGGAACTGGTTCAATCCCTTCATTAAATCTTGTTAGGTTCTTTTTACTCAAAGGTCAGCTACTACATTCGTCTTACCTGGGTGGTATGATATCCCATAATCATAATCCTTTAGCAGTTTAACCCATTTTCGTTTTCTCATATTCAAGTCCTTCTAAGAGAATAGGTATGTAAGGCTCTTATGGTCGGACTTGATTTGAAACTTCTCGCCATACAGATAATGTCTTCATGCTTGAGAGCAAAGACTATTGCTGCTAGCTCTAAGTCATGACTAGGGTAGTTCTCCTCGTATTTCTTCAATTGTTGAAAATGCATCCCAAGCCTAGTTTTGAGGCATTAGTGTACAAGGTGAAAGGTTCACTTGGCCTTGGAGTGGTCAATATGGGAGCTGAGACTAGCCTTTCCTTCAAAGTTTGGAAACTCCTTTCACATTGGTCTGACCAAATAAATTTCTCCCCCTTCTTAGTAGCTTTGTTAGGTACGACGATCCTAGAGTAATCCTCCACGAATCTGTGGTAGTACCTAGCTAAACCTAAGAAACTACGAATCTCAGTAATCGTCTTAAGTGCTTTCCAATTTATAGATTCAATATTATTGGGATCCACTTTGATTCCTTCGAATGATACTATGTGACCTAGGAATGCCACTTCATTCAGTCAAAAGTCACACTTCTTAAACTTGGCATAGAGAGTCTTCTCCCTTAATTTTTGTAAGACTTGTCATAAGTGTACCTTATGCTCTTCTTCATTGCGAGAGTAGATCAAAATGTCATCAATAAAAACTATCATTGAGGTGTCTAGCATATCATGAAACTCTCGGTTCATGAGTTCCATGAATGATGCTGGAGCATTGGTCTGTCCAAATGACATGAATAAAAATTCATAGTACCCATACCTAGTTCGAAAAACTGTCTTAGGTATGTCACTTTCCTTGATCTTTAACTGGTGGTAAGTTCTCTAACCTACGTCTTAGTTTATCCTACTAGTTACACTTCATCTACTAGTGCCAAATCTATTTATATAGTCATGCATAATCATTTCACTTCAAGGCATATCATGAAAGGATTCATTACATTCCTAATTGAATCTCGATGTTATTCCTGACATCTCCCATTTTCATGTCTCCCTTAATTGGTTGGTTACTATTAGAGAGGAGGACGACTTTAACCTCTCTTTTTATCTTTGTCTGGAACGTTTGTTGTGCCCTCTTATGTATTTTCTTCGCCAGTAATTCAGAGTGCTTGGTCCGCAGTGTTGTCTTTTTTGCAGTGCTTCAAAGGCTGGCTTGTAAGACCCACACTCTACTAACCCGGTCTTACCATGTCGTGTCAGGTTTTCTTATCATGGTCGGATCGAGCGGACCAAGTGCGTGAATGAACCACAAGGATAGGTACACAAATTGATCCAAAATTAGACAATTTGGAGTGTGTGGTTGCATACTTGAGCAGGTATGGTCAACCACACCTAAGGAAAATGAGACAACTCAAAAATCCAATGTGTGGTCGCATATTTGGGATGTGTGGTCGACGGGTTCTGCAACCACACATGCGACCACATGATGATATGACCGACTTCGAGTTTTAAAAACTTTCCTAAACGAAGGGATCTCTTTCCTAGTTAAATTGGGATTCTATATGGAGAGTTTTTCTCTATATTAAGGATGTCCCATAGCCTCTCCTAATTTTTTAGAACCCAAATTGAAAGAGAGAGAGAGAGAGGGAGAAAGAGAAGGAGATTTGAAGAAGAAGGATAGGAGGAAGTATTGCAGAGAAGACCTTAGTTCTCTACAAACTTATGGAACTTTTCTTTGTAACAGTAGAATACCTAGAATAGGATCTTCCATTGAAATTGAGATGTTGAATCAAAGTAGGATCTCAACCTTGAGACTCCATGAGCAAATCTCAAGGAAAACCATGGGGAGTAGGCTAAAACCAAGGACTTTGCAAAAATTATGAACTAAAGGCCATAGATCAATCATAGGAAGGACCCTAATGATAAACCAAGGAATCGAAGCATGAAGGGGTTGGATTGAGGATGAAAGTCGATCAAAACTTCGTGTGGTCACAGCTATGGCCAACCACATGGGGCTCAAATGATTGACCGTAAGCTCTCGGGAAGGTCCCAGAGAAGGTATGGTCGCATGTGTGGTCGCATGATATGTGACCACACGTATCAACCACACACCTTGTGGTCGTAAAAACTAAGACCATAGGTGTAGCCACACCTACCACTATTCGGTTTTAGAAAGTCTGTTTGACTCCAGATTAGACTTCTGACTATTGTAACTTGGTGAACTTGAATCCTAACTTAGAATCCATAAATTTTTTAGGTTTTCAAGTGGTTCAAAAGTGATTTACAAAGCTTGGAGAAGATCGAACATCATTAAAGGTGAGGAAACAAGACCTAAACTAATTGGATAATAACAAACTATTTTATTTTATTGTGTGCAATACCATGATTGATTCTATGCTTGCTTGTTTGTAATGTGCGTCTCACATGTCATTTAATATTATTGCTATTTCTGCTTATGCATATTTATTTTTGTTTATTTATAATATGATGATGATGATGATGCTAGGAATAGACATGTGATTGTATGTGTGGTTAGTGTGCTGGATGCGAGTGGAGCATCAGGGGGAGGATGTGGCATTGTGGTTCAGCCTGGTCATCAGAATCTAACTCTATCTCTACTCAAGTCTTACCCACTGACATTGTCGTATCGATATTACCTTAGCAAAACTATTACGTCGTAGGGCATCAGGGGAGGTAGTCTCGAACCGTGTGGTCTTTGACTCTACCGGGAGGCCTTAGCTCTATCTCTATGGACGTATTGAGGGATGCTGGGGTGAGGCCTTGGATACATTGGATGGCATTAAGTGTCACACCTCAATTCTGACTGAACCAGAAGTATGAGTGAACCGTCACTGAACCAACGGTTCACACTAGGATCTCAATAAGACCGTGTCCACTCATATAAACCATTGCACATAACCATAATCAGAATATAATTAAATACATCGAAAGTATTAAATTAAATGAACTGAGTTCTTTATTGATAATTTAAATAAAATATCTAATTATTCAAAACACCAGAACGTAAATAATTATCCTTACAACATTTGTAAATCCAACTGAAAATAAAAAAAAATAAACAAATCCAATATCCTAGAGGTACACGCAGAAAGGGTATTTGCATGAAGCGTCATGCTCGTCCTCCCCTACTTACACTTCCAAGGCAGCAATACCTCCATATACTGGAGCGTCCATGTAATCCTCCATATTGTAACCTGCATCAACATCTAAAAATAGTGTGTACACAAGGGTGAGCTCAAACTTAACTCAGTAAGAAAATCAGACAATGCAACAAACATCATGCATGGATAACATTCACATTATGGTCTGGTTTTAAGTTTGCAATGTGCTATAGAAAGGATTGGCGGCCACCGCACCTCTATACACGAGTGTGTGAATTCGCCCAATGGATCAAACACCACCGTCGTCCCACATGCACCCACCATGGAATAGAGATAGAGTTAAAGCGTTCGGATCAAATATTGCCAACACTTCCCCTGTTGCCCTACCCATACCAACACGTAAGCCCCTATTGGCGAGGGTTTGTAAACTAGGCTTGCAAATAACCAATCCTATATGTCATCACAGTAGGCCCTATCCCAGCATAGCTCCCTACAACATAGAGATAGAACTAGAGTCTAATGGCCAGGTCGGAGACCATAGTGCCACTTCCTCCCCCTGATACCCTACCCGCACCAAGCATGTTAAGATAGAAACGATATGAAAAGGTGCTAGTATGATGAATGATCACAGAACCCAGGCCCTTCCCATTCCATACACCAACGAAAATAATCACATGCCTAACTGTCACATCCTAGCATAGCGAGTATGCATGAACAATATAATAACTGAAAGTAAAGATGACATGCGAGTATGTACAAACACCATTCCATAGAATCACAATCATTAACAATGTTTTACTGTTATTAAATTATTAAGGTTTAGGTCCGATTCCCTTACCTGACGCTTGATTGCTAGCTTACTCCGCGTCACAGAATCCAAACTTGTTATCACAAGGTCCTACACAATGTTAGGGTTGAATTAGAATAATTTCTTAGGGTTTATGTTGGTCAAAAAACCAATTGGATCAAATTATACCCCTCACAGTGCAGATCGATCGCAGGTACCGATCGCAAGCACCGGTCGCGGTACTGTGGGGAAAGGTGCGACCGATATGGTCGATCGATCCCCACAGACCAATTTTCAAGAGATACCGGTCACAGTACCAGTCGCATATGGTGCGACCGGTATGGTCGATTGGTATGCCTCCGAAAGACCATCAACGCGGTTCTCGCCTTTCGTCGGTCACCCCTATTGATTCTAGGGTTTCTCCTATACATTATAGGTCTGAGCAACGAGTTATAGTTGTTTCATACTCCATTCAAGTCCTAGTTTCGATGATCCTCAACCTAGAACTTGAATCTAGGGTTGTTGACTGTATTAGGGTTTGACGGCAAATTTAAAGGTTTAGATCAATACCTTGCCTTGCATGGTATTGATCCATTCATGACTAATCTTCTATAACTCTTAACTTAGAGAGAAGTTTAAGCACTTACTGTTGATTCGCAAGTAGGGTGTTCTTCATCCAACGGCAACGACGGCTCCTCTCCCTCCTTCCTTAGCTCTTTCTCCTTCTTCGATCTCTTTCTCCTCTCTAGGATTTGTGAGGATCAATGAAAGAGATTTAAGGAGATTTAGGGGTCCTTAAATTGACTAGGATTGAGTTTAGGAAGTCCACTTACGTTAGGAAAGTCCTAGGGTTCGATATTTAGAAAGTGGGACCCGCAGAGATCCATTTTCGGTTCTAAGTAATCTGCCTGTGCAGACATACCGGTCGATCGGTACCATCGATCGGTATGAAACAATATCATTTTTAGGTCCATTTTCATACCTGGTTGTCATCCGTTCGTCCCATCTGGCCCGGTGATGATTAGAAGACTTGTTACGACATGAATTAAAGGTTTAGATCGGGTTCATGGAGTGCGGGTCTTACATTAAGATTGGTTAGTTGCGAACCTAGTTTGTAAGCCCTCGTCAATAGGGGCCTACGTATTGGTATGGGTAGGACATCAGGGAAGTGTTCATGGTGTGTGATTCAGACACTTTAACTCTATCTCTATTTTGTGGTAGGTGTATGTGGGACGACAATGATGTTTAATCCATTGGACGGATTCACACACTCGTGTATAGAGGTGCGTTGGCCACCAATCCTTTCTATAACACATTACAAACTTAAAATCAAACCAAAGATATGAATTAAATGCATGCATATGTTTACACATTATTTTGTTTGCTCATTGAGTCATGATGTGTGCACACCCTTTCGACGTCGAATATTTTTAGTTGTTGATGCAGGTCCTACCGTAGAAGATTATGTGAATGCGTCGACGTATGGACATGTAGAGGATATGAAAGGAGAACTGTTGGAGGAAGCGCATGATCCGTCATGCGAATGCAATCAATGTGTTTTTAAATAGTTTAGCTATTCTTGATTACTGCAACATGTAATTGATTATTTTACTTTATGTCTTGAGTCATTGAGGATAATTGGATTTAATTATTTATTATCACTGTTAGATACTCAGTTCATTATTAATAAAAACTTCTGCTATCGTTTATTTACTATGATTATCATTGTGGGATGTATTTGGTTTAACCGAATGGGTACGGCCTATACGAGATCCTAGTTTGAACCATTGGTTTTTATGGAGGTTCATTAGACCACTGGTTAGTCCAGAATTGGAGTGTGACATGGTTGGTATTGCAGCATTCGATTCGTTATGTGGTTTTTCTGATCTTACCCCTCCCCTTGACACTGCTAGAAGTTGGGGGCATTGGGTCATTATGTGGCCCCTTCGTCGACACCTTGAGCATTTGAGTACCCCCTTGGGAAAGTCTCTGATTACCTCCACCATGGGTTTGGGTTTGATCCCCACAGTTGGGTGATAAGTTGGTAGAATTTCTTTGAGACCTCTTCTTCTGGGGTCAATTCGATCTCCTCTCCATGTGGTAGTTTTGCATAGTCTTTGTAGAAACATAGTTGAGAGATCATTTCCTTGCAAATGTCATGGATGTTTATTTGTTGAGGTGATGCCTTTGGTTGTTCCTGATGTCCCCACAAGGTGTAGGGATCTCCCGCGATCATGTACTCCCTATATGCCTTTGTGACTTCTTTGGCACGCTCCCCCTTGTAAAAATGCCGATTTGAGACCTGGAAATTTTTGGGTGACTCCTTTAGATTTTTCTTAATTGGGATGAATAGGTTTTCCTTTCCACAAGTGTGCATCTGGGGAACATAGTGAGTTAGGAAAGCTTCTCGAAACATTTCTCATGTGACCTTCCCATGTTGTTGTAGTAACACCAGTTCTAGGCCTTGCCACCATCGATACAATGACCTTTCTAGCTGGTAAGCAGTACAAGCAGACTTTTGGTTGTCAGAACTGTCAAGGATTCCAATTACTTTCTCCATTTTCTGGACCTAATAAATAGGTTGTGCGGGGTCCTTGAAGTTTTCTGTATATTTCATCGGTTTCAACTTCAGAAATCGATGCATGGTTTGAAGTAGAGCCTGGTCCTCATGCTGCAATTCTCTCAGCACTTCACGTTGTTCCTGGCCCATGGTATGAGCTAGGTTCCTCATGATTGTCAAGATATTCTCAGGAGTAAGTTCGGGTGGTGGCGGCAGCATGTTTTCCCCTTGGGTACCATCGCAAGAAGGCAGTGGGTGGTTGCATACCATCCGGATTTGAGTCATCATCATCTCGACCATTATTGTGTGAACTTGAGTGGGTATTGGGTGCCCATTCGTATTCGGTAACAATTCTTGAAACGTTTCATAATACAGTTAGTGACATGCTCTACGATAACGACATAAGGGTAATATTGGAATAGAACATGTATGAAATGACACCAATACACAATAGCCAAACTAAATAATATATTAAGATTTCATTTATCCGGTCGCGGTATCCGATTTCAAAAATCGCGACCAGGACTCGTGGCCGAAAACATTTTTGGGTCTTCTGGAACTATTTGGTTGTGACATCCGGTCATGATAGTGGCTCTACCGGTAGTCCAGACCAGTGCCATTATCGAGAGTACAAAACCTAACCGGTGGGAACATTCGATCGCGATATCTGGCTGCGACTTCCATCGGGAATCGCAACCTGTTGGGAAAATTTTCCCTCCCTATAAAGCTCACACGGGTTTTGAAATTTGTACTGTTCATTCTAATTTCTCTCAAGCGGCTGGTGCTTCCCTTTTCGCCTGAAGACATAAGATTTTCACATCTCGGTGGATTTCAAATCTTCGGCACTCCATTCAAATTTCTTCCTCATCATTCCCAAGTATGATTCTTGATTCCTTAACATCTATTACTCCTTTTTAGGGTTTGGGATTGTTACTTTCAAACTCTAACTTCTCTTTTTCTTGAGTTTCTTCTTCCAAACTAATGTTAGCATGTTTTTATCCATTCAATGCCCCTTCCATAATGCATTTCTAATAATTATAAAATGATATATCCTATTCTACATTGCATATTGCATAAGAGTCATGTTAAAATTGATAGTTTTCTTTTGCATTCAAATGTTCTTCATTTTTATGCAACTTTTCTCCCAAATATTTCTCCATATGAATGCATACCACCATGTTTGGGTTGAACTTCACTTTGATATGGTTGTTTGCATTTTCCTCCATGTTTTCCATGGTTTTCATAGGTAAAACATGAGAATTTCTCATATATATGAATACGCTTTAATTAGGATTTTTCTCAAATTACTCTGAGTTCCTTCAATGATCATTTGTCAATTACTTGGGTTTTCTTTTGATCAATTATACTGTTTCTTCATGTCTTTTCATTATTGTGAAAATTTCAACTATTTGGATATCACTCAGCTGATTTCTTATTCACATCCACTGCTATCTTTACTACTCCTTGCCCATCACATATGTTTATACATTTTGGTTATTTGTTTCTTTTGAGGACAAATGGCTACAAGAAAGAGGTCCAGAGTCCCTACTCCTCCAATGTTGGATGAGATGCGATTCTATTTACTGGAAGCACAGGAGTCATACTCCCGGTTCAAAAACAAATTGGTAGAGGTGGGTAGGCGGGTGATATTTGAGGACTTGGAATGTTTCGACGTCCATGCAACCTTTGATGGTATGGGCTAGTCACCCATCCTCCACTACAACATCATTACCAGGCCTGATTTGGTGAGACAGTTCTATTGCAACCTTCGAGTAGAGGGTGAATTTGGTGAGTTTTCTATGGCCCGTGATCTGCGCATCTCCAGCCGAGTTATGGGTGTTGATATCTCCTTCAACACCGAATAATTGGTGGGTCTCTTGGGGATTTCTATGGACAGCGAAGTGGTTTTCGGTGTTCCAAAAGAGAAAGATTTTCTAACAAAGGGGATGAGAGCAGAGATTTGGGACCAGATTCTTATCCCTAGCAGGTGGCATCAGTGCGCCAACTATCGTCCCCTTCCTAAAGTGTACTGCAGAATAATCCAGTACAACATTGTCCCCTAAGGTGGCCACTACAACTAAGTGTCAGCCTTCTTCCAGTTCCTCACATATCGCTTAGTGACTCGTATTCCCATCTGCCTACCATACATTTTGATGAGAGTCATGATCATGACTACAAAGAGTACAAGTCCACCCCATCAGCCTTATGGTACGTTACTTAGATACATCTTCACACTCTTCGACATCGATGTGAACAAGGCACTCATCATTCACTAGACGGTGGCTGCTGACTTTGACTGGTATGCCATTACCAAGATGGAGTTGCACCAAGTGGTCTTATCAGATGACAAGTTAGAGGCTAGACCATGCCCACATAGATGGTAAGAGGCTCCTGCAGTGGTGGCAGCATAGGAGGTAGAGGACAGAGAGGACAAGGATGTTCTAGTGGAGGTACCGAGAGAGAGTGGTGATCTCCCTATGGGTCCTACATAGGCTCGCACTACATTGGATGAGGTCTGATAAAGATTCGTGATATCTGGGCCTATCAGAGGGAGCATGCTCACACAGTGGAGAACCAGATCAGGTAGATACAGTATGCCCAAACTACTTTCTCCACTTGCCTCAATAGCATACAAGCAGCATTGATAAGAGTAGGTCTGTTGCCTCCAGAGAGTATGGGTGAGACTTCAACTTCGAGTACAGTACGGGTGAAGACTTTTCAACGGGTTTATGGGTCTACACCTCTCCCATCAGACATATAGCAGAGATAGTTACATTTTCTATTGTTATTTTGTCGAGTAATGGTTCGGCTTGAGAACCATACTCATTATGAACAATCAATTACTCTCTTTTTTTGTACTTATTCATATTTCCTTTTTGTGAAAATATTTTCATTTACATAGTTTCTGATTTGCATTAGTTTCTAATCTTTCTGTAGCATGTTATACTTTTGGTTGTTCAGCACTTAGCAACAAATTTGTTTCATAGTTACCAATTACGATCTTTCAGTTTTTAGTAGAATCCTAATGCTCAGTTAACTAATATATAAGTGACATTGTCTGGGTTGAGTAGCATATAGATCTTAAGGCTCTGATACCAAACCTATCACACCCCAAATTTATGATAAGTAAAATATTGAAATTGACTGAACCGATACACATTTTATATTCGGTCCAATCCAGAATCTCGAAAGCAGTGCATGCCCAACCTCAACCACACCATGTTCAATGTCATAAATAATTAATCATAGTATATAAATAACGAAGTAAATTAAATCAACTGAGCTTTCTATTGATACCTTAAGTAAAATAAATAACATTATATCAAACTTATTCTAGTTCAACCATCCACAACCAATAAATTAAACCATTCTTAATTCAGTCCTATAACATTGGGCCATAAACCATCACTGTAAAAGTAAATGAATATGAAAGTAAATAAACTAAACCAAAGTGAAGCTTCAGAATTCCACAGCAATCAACACAATGTCTCTTGCTTCTCCTACTCGAACATACATGCGTCACATTCATAGTCGGCATCATGTCTGTCTCCCTCCAAAGCTTACACGTCCATATATGCCATAGAAGTGATAGTCAGAGCATTCACATAATCAGCTACCTACAACATCAACTAAAAAATTTATGTACACAAGGATAAGTTCTCAAACTTGAGCTCGTGATAAAATAGACCGGAAAAATATGCATGATCAGATTATTACTCATAGGCAATATTATTGGTCTGGTATAATGTATGCTACAGCTATAGAAAGACATGATCATGCTTACCAAAGCTGACCATAACTGTAAGACCCACACTTTACTAACCCTGTTTAATCGTGTCGTGTCAGGTCTTCCCATTATTCTTGGACCAAGTGGATCGAGCGTGTGGAGATGGATCACAAACCAGGTATAAAAATCGACTCAACACCCAAAACTGTATGCATATGGTCGGATACCTGGGTAGGTATGGTCGATACGGTAAGAATGAAGATCACAAATCCAGGACCCCACGGTCATTGATTTTGACCCTACGGTCGACAGGTTCTGCGATCGTAGCCATCTACCAAGAGACCCCAGATCAGACTCCGAGTTTTGAAAACATTTCTAAATTATGGGATTTCTTTCCAAATTGAAAGAGGACTCTATATGGAGAGTTTTCCTCTATATAAAGGACGTCCCTCAGCCCTTTTTTACTCTTTTAAAACATTAGTAAACCCTAGAGAAAGAGAAGGGAAGAGAAGGAAGAGAAGGAAAAGAAGAAAAGACTAAGGAGAGGATTTTGCTGAGAAGAGATTGGCTCTCTACCACAGGCAAAGGTATTAACCTAATCTCTGGAGATGTAAACTCTAAAGAATAAGACTTCTATGGAAGATAGGCAATATCAATCTATTATGATCCATGTGATTTCCTTGAGAAAATCCCAAGGAGAACCATGAGGAGTGAGTTTGATGATTAAGGTTGATAAGAAACTACTAATGATGGCCAAAGGATGACCTTAGGATAAACCCAATTGAAGATCAAAGGACTTGACCCAGGAAGAACTCAAATTGCATGTAGTCTGTGACCAGAAATCATAAGGTCATAGCTACAGTCGACCATAGCATGACCAGCCTGATCAGAGGATCGACTATAGGAATTCAGGAAGATTCAAGAATCATATGGTCGCAGCTATGCGACCGTAGGGTATCGAACGTAGGTAGTAAGGTCGATACAGTATGAGGCCATAGAACCAATCAGACACCTATCAGTGCTCTGTTTCGATTTTTTACTACTGTAACATGTTATTCATAAAACTTTTAGGTTGTTAAATTGATTGAAAGAAAATTTTAAGACTTGGAAGGAGATCGAGTATTGCTAACAGGTGAGGGAACAAGACCTAAACTAATTGGTTAATAACAAACTGTTTACTTTTATTGAGTCCAATGCCATGATTGATTCTATGCGTGTATGCTTGTAATGTGCATCTCACATGCCATCCAATATTTCTTCTATTATTACTCATGCATATTTAATTCTATTTATTTATAACATGATGGTGATGATGATGCTAGGAATAGACATGTGATTGTATGTGTGTGGTTGGTGTATTGGATACGAGTGGAGCATCAAGGGTAGGACATGGCATGGTGGTCTCTAACTTCGTCACCAGACTCTAGCTCTATTTCTACTAAGTCTTGCCCACTAACATCGTCGTATCGCCATTACCTTAGCAGAACTATTACGTCCTAGGGCATCAGTGTAAGACCCGTACTCCGTAAACCCGGTCTAAACCTTGGTTTTATGTCGTGACAGGTCTTCCGATCATCACCGGGCCAGACGGGGCAAGCGGATGACAAACAGGTATGAAATCGGACCAAAGACGACCAAATAGTCATCATTTATGTTGACCGGTCAATGGTACCGGTCTTGGTACCGGTCGACCGGTATGGCTTGCGCAGCTAAGTGCGGGGATCTGGAAATTTGTCTCTGCGGGTCCCATTTTCCTGATTTCGAATCCTAGAAGTTTCCTAATCCTAGTAGGGTTACTAAACCCTATTTTTAGCCTATAAATACACCCTTAAGCCTCCTCAAATCCTTTCCATTGTCTCTCGCAAACCCTAGAGAAAAGAAAGAGGTTGGAAAGGAGAAGGAGCTAGGAAGAAGAAGAAGGTGCCGCCATTACCGTTTGACGAAGCTCGCGCTACGCTAGTCAATGGTAAGTGTTTTAACTATTATTCTTATCCTATGTTAGTTGTATGGGTGGATCAATACCATGCAAAGTAAGTATTGATCTAAAACCCTAAATTGGCCAATAAACCCTAAGTTGCCGTTAAACCCTAGATTCAAGTTTCGAGATGATATTCATCGAAACGAGACTTGAATGAGTTGGGGATAACTCTAACTCTAAGTTTAGACTTAGAATGGATAGGAGAAACCTTGGAAATCCATGGAGGATGATCGACGGCAGTCGAAAACCCACGTATGGTCTTCCGGAGACATACCGATCGATTATACCGGTTGCACATGGTGCGACCGGTATGTTGCCACCGGTATCCCTCGGGAGGCTGGTCTGTGGGGACCGGCTGACCATACCGGTCGCCAGTCTTCCCCACAGAGCTGCGACCGGTATGTTGCCACCGGTCAGCTCTGTGAGGGTATTTTGTAACCATGTTGGTTTTCGACCAACATGAAACCCTAAGCTATATATTCTAATGAAACCCTAATATCATTGTAGGACTTTGTGACTTATCGTTTGGATCTTGCGACGTAGAGCAAGCTAACAAACGAGTGGCAGGTAAGAGAATCTGACCTAAACCTAATAATTAATGGACAGTAAACTTTTGTTAATAACCTGAATATATATATATGATGTGTTATTTGTGCATATTCACATGCCATCCTTTACTTTCAGTTATTATTATTGTTCATGCATTGATAGGATGTGATTGTTAGGCATGTGGTTATTTTCGTTAGTGTGTGGAGTGGGGCATGGGCCTGGGATCGCTCTTCACATTAGCACCTTTTTGTAGTATTCTGTCTTAACATGCTTGGTAGGGGTGGGGCATCAGGGGAAGGTCGTGGTACGATGGTCTCCGATATTGATGTTGGCCCAGCCATTGTTATGTGGTGCTGTGGTCTCCGAGTCGACGCTGGCATGTCCACGATGCTTTAGCTCTATCTCTATTCCGTAGGGAGTTATGTTGGGATAGGGTCTACCTACGTATTGTATCTATCCCAGTGGGTTAGTTGCGGATAGGGCATCAGGGGAGGTGTGGGAATGCCTTAGCTCTATCTCTATGCCGTAGACGGCTGTGCTGGGATAGAGCATACATTGATGACATATAGGATTGGTTAGTTGTGAGCCCAGTTTGCGAGCCCTGGCCAGTAGGGGCTTAGGTACTGGTATGGGTAGAGTATCAGGGGAGGTACGTGGGTATCTTAGCTCTATCTCTATTCCATGATGGGTGCATGTGGGCTAATGGGGGTGTGATCCATGAGGTGCCACACACTCGTGTATAGAGGTGCAGGGGCCACCAAACCTTTCTATAGCACAATTGCAAACTTAAAACCAGACCACAGCATATAATTGATTGTTACTCATGCATAATATGGTGAAACTGTCTGATTGTCTTACTGAGCTGTGTTGTGAGCTCACCCTTGTGTACACATTGTTTTAGATGTTGATGCAGGTTACACTGTTGACGACTATGTGAACGCTTCGGCGTATGGTGACGTTGCTTCTTTGGGTGTACAGGCAGGAGTGGACGAGCATGACGCTTCATGCGAGTGCCCTTTCTGCGTGTACCTTTGATCGGATTTTATTTATTTCTTTCATTTATTTTCGGTTGGATTAAATGGATGTACGGATATTATTTTATGTGTTTGAATTTGGATAATTGGATATTTATTTAAATTATCAATAGATACTCAGTTCATTCTATTTTAAGTCTTCCGCTGTATATTTATATTCTGATTGTGGTTATGTGTAATAGTTTGTATGAGCGGACACGGCCTATTTGAGATCCTGGTGTGAACCGTTGGTTCAATGACGGTTCACTCACACCATTCAAGGCCAGAGACATTCCGAAGACTGCTTTCAGGACGAGGTATGGGCATTATGAGTTTCTAGTTATGTCTTTCGGGTTGACCAATGCTCCAGCGTCATTTATGGAACTGATGAACCGAGTGTTTCATGATATGTTGGACACTTCGATCATCGTATTCATCGATGACATATTGATCTACTCTAAGGACACGAAGACTCATACATCGCACTTGAGGCAGCCCTACAACGACTGAGACAGGAGAAGCTTTATGCTAAGTTCAAGAAGTGTGAGTTTTGGCTGAAGGAAGTGGCTTTCTTGGGCCATGTTGTATCTGAAGACGGTATCAAGGTTGATCCAAGCAAGATAGCTGCTATAGTAGGATGGGAAGCACCAAAGTCTGTTGCGGAGATTCATAGTTTCCTTGGGTTGGCTGGTTATTATAGAAGATTCGTGGAAGATTACTCCAGGATCGCTGTTCCACTCACCAGATTAACTAAGAAGGGAGAAAAATTCATATGGACAGATGAATGCGAGAAGTGTTTTCAGACTTTGAAGTCAAGACTAGTCTCTGCACCTATCTTGACCATCCCAGAACCAAGCGTACCGTTTACTTTATATACGGATGCTTCAGGGTTGGGTATTGGGTGTGTATTGATGCAAGGAGAACAAGTGATTGCTTACGCATCAAGACAGTTAAAGGAGCATGAAAAGAACTATCCTACGCATGATTTGGAGTTAGCAGCGGTTATATATGCAATCAAGACTTGGAGACACTACTTGTACGGTGAAAAGTTTCAGATTAAGTCAGATCACAAGAGCTTAACCTACCTTTTCACTCAGAAGGATCTGAATATGAGACAAAGGAGATGGCTGGAATTGTTAAAAGATTATGACTGTGACATCCAGTACCATCCGGGTAAAGCAAATGTGGTGGCTGACGCCTTAAGCAGAAAGTGGGCATCGAAACCTGAGGCAGGACCAAGTACAAATGCTGCATTATGTGCCGCAGCTTCAAGTTCAATCGAAGGTGATGAAGAGTACATTATAGAGACTGTAGAAGATCCAGTTGAGCAAGGCTTAATTCATAAGTTCACCATGATGTTCGTAGCTTTGAAGATCTCACCGGATCTAGTTGATGAAGTCAAGGTGGCAATCCTACAGGATCCATATCTCAAGACAGTGCAAGAAGACTTAGAGAAGGGTGCGAGCAATCCCGACTTTACCTTGGATTCGCACGGGTACTCAGTTATCGTGGACGTTTATGTATACCGGAGAGTGAAGACTGCGATATCAGAGATCGAGTTATGACTGAAGCTCATTACACTCCATATTCGGTACATCTGGGAAGTTCCAAAATGTACCATGATTTAAGAAGACTATATTGGTGGAGGGGTATGAAAGCAGATATAGCTCGTTTCGTGTTCCAGTGTCTGAATTGTCAACAAGTTAAAGCGGAAGGCGAGACCCGCGGGTTTGCTACAGCCATTACCGGAACCTGCATGGAAGTGGGATTGCATTACCATGGATTTTGTTCCTGGCCTACCTTTAACACCAAGGTCGGTGGATGCGGTTTTGGGTTATAGTAGATCGACTCACCAAGATAGCTCGATTTATTGCGGTCGGACCTCGGTATACCATGGAGAAACCGGCCAAGTTATATGTGGATAATATAGTCAGACTTCATGGCGTTCCAGAGAGTATAGTATCTGACAGAGATCTCTATTTTATATCAAAGTTCTGGGAATGATTACAGAAAGCTATGGGAACGAAGTTGAAGTTCAGCACAGCTTTTCACCCTCAGACGGACGGACAGTCAGAACGAACTATTCAAATATTGGAAGATATGCTCCGAGCTTGTGCAATAGATTTCAAGGGAGCTTGGGATGAGAAGCTATCACTTATCGAGTTTGCTTATAACAATGATTATCAGGCTACAATTCGGGATGGCCCCATATGAAGCACTCTATGGAAAGAAGTGTCGTACACCTCTGTTATGGAACGAAGTGGGGGAAAGAAGAATTGTAGGACCGGAGTTAGTTGAAGAAACTTACTGTGTGATTGATCAAATCAAGGAGAGAGTAAAGACGGCTCAAGTTCGACAGAAGCACTATGCGGATAATCGACGTCGAGATCTGGAGTTTACAATGGGTGACAAAGTGTTCTTGAAGGTATCACCGGTGCGAGGTCTGAAACGGTTTGGTAAGAAGGGGAAGCTTTGCCCCAGGTATGTGGGACCATATGAGATATTGAACCGACGTGGTAATGTAGCATATCAATTGGCTCTACCACCATCTATGTCCAGCGTTTATAACGTGTTCCACGTATCATTACTGAAGAAGTATGTCAGAGATCCATCGCACATCTTGACCGCTGATCCCCCACACTTGGCCAAGACTTAACATTCGAAGTGGTGCTCGTGATGCTCTCGAGTCGAAAAGTTCAGCAACCTGAACCAAGGATATCCATTATGTGAAGGTGCATTGGAGAAGCCAAAATGTTGAGGAAATTACTTGGGAAGAGGAGAGCACGATGAGGAAGGAGTATCCTAACCTTTTCGACGATCAAGGTACGTTCAAATTTCGAGGCCAAAATTTATTTTAAGGGTGGGGGAGTTGTAGAACCTACATGTAAATTTTGGGACGAAATTTCCTTTAAGGGTGGTGGAGTTGTGAGACCCGCACTCCGTAAACCCGGTCTAAACCTTGGTTTTGTGTCGTGACAGGTCTTCCGATCATCACCGGGCCAGAAGGGGCAAGCGGATGACAAACATGTATGAAATCGGACCAAAGACGACCAAATAGTCATCATTTTATGTTGACCGGTCGATGGTACCGGTCTTGGTACCGGTCGACCGGTATGGCTTGCGCAACTAAGTGCGGGGATCTGGAAAATTATCTCTGCGGGTCCCATTTTCCTGATTTTGAATCCTAGAAGTTTCCTAATCCTAGTAGGGTTACTAAACCCTATTTTTAGCCTATAAATACACCCTTAAGCCTCCTCAAATCCTTTCCATTGTCTCTCGCAAACCCTAGAGAAAAGAAAGAGGCTGGAAAGGAGAAGGAGCTAGGAAGAAGAAGAAGGTGCCGCCATTACCGTTCGACGAAGCTCGCGCTACGCCAGTCAACGGTAAGTGTTTTAACTATTCTTCTTATCCTATGTTAGTTGTGTGGGTGGATCAATACCATGCAAAGTAAGTATTGATCTAAAACCCTAAATTGGCCAATATACCCTAAGTTGCCGTCAAACCCTAGATTCGAGTTTCGAGATGATATTCATCGAAACGAGACTTGAATGAGTTGGGGATAACTCTAACTCCAAGTTTAGACTTAGAATGGATAGGAGAAACCTTGGAAATCCATGGAGGATGATCGACGGCAGTCGAAAACCCACGTATGGTCTTCTGGAGACATACCGGTCGACTATACCGGTTGCACATGGTGCGACCGGTATGTTGCCACCGGTATCCCTCGGGAGGCTGGTCTGTGGGGACCGGCTGACCATACCGGTCGCCAGTCTTCCCCACAGAGCTGCGACCGGTATGTTGCCACCGGTCAGCTCTGTGAGGGTATTTTGTAACCATGTTGGTTTTCGACCAACATGAAACCCTAAGCTATATATTCTAATGAAACCCTAATAACATTGTAGGACTTTGTGACTTATCGTTTGGATCTTGCGACGTGGAGCAAGCTAACAAACGAGCGTCAGGTAAGGGAATCTGACCTAAACCTAATAATTAATGGACAGTAAACTTTTGTTAATAACCTAAATATAAATATGATGTGTTGTTTGTGCATATTCACTTGCCATCCTTTACTTTCAGTTATTATATTGTTCATGCATTGATAGGATGTGATTGTTAGGCATGTGGTTGTTTTTGTTAGTGTGTGGAGTGGGGCATGGGCCTGGGATCGCTCTTCACATTAGCACCTTTTTGTAGTATTCTGTCTTAACATGCTTGGTACGGGTGGGGCATCAGGGGAAGGTCGTGGTACGGTGGTCTCCGATATTGATGTTGGCCCGGCCATTGTTATGTGGCACTGTGGTCTCCGAGTCGATGCTGGCTTGTCCACGATGCTTTAGCTCTATCTCTATGCCGTAGGGAGTTATGTTGGGATAGGGTCTACCTGCGTATTGTATCTATCCTAGTGGGTTAGTTGCGGATAGGGCATCAGGGGAGGTGTGGGAATGCCTTAGCTCTATCTCTATGCCGTAGACGGTTGTGCTGGGATAGAGCATACATTGATGACATATAGGATTGGTTAGTTGCGAGTCCAGTTTGCGAGCCCTGGCCAGTAGGGGCTTAGGTACTGGTATGGGTAGAGTATCAGGGGAGGTACATGGGTATCTTAGCTCTATCTCTATCCCATGATGGGTGCATGTGGGCCAATGGGGGTGTGATCCATGAGGTGCCACACACTCGTGTATAGAGGTGCGGGGGCCACCAAACCTTTCTATAGCACAATTGCAAACTTAAAACTAGACCACAGCATAAAATTGATTGTTACTCATGCATAATATGGTGAAACTGTCTGATTGTCTTACTGAGCTGTGTTGTGAGCTCACCCTTGTGTACACATTGTTTTAGATGTTGATGCAGGTTGCACTATTGACCACTATGTGAACACTCCGGGTATGGTGACGTTGCTGCTTTGGGTGTACAGGCAGGAGTGGACGAGCATGACACTTCATGCGAGTGCCCTTTCTGCGTGTACCTTTGATCGGATTTTATTTATTTCTTTCATTTATTTTCAGTTGGATTAAATGGATGTACGGATATTATTTTATGTGTTTGAATTTGGATAATTGGATATTTATTTAAATTATCAATAGATACGCAGTTCATTCTATTTTAAGTCTTCCGTTGTATATTTATATTCTGATTGTGGTTATGTGTAATGGTTTGTATGAGCGGACACGGCCTATTCGAGATCCTGGTGTGAACCGTTGGTTCAATGACGGTTCACTCACACCATTCTGGTTGGATCGGAATTGGGGTGTGACAATCAGGGGAGGTGGTCTCGAACTGTGTGGTCTTTGACTCTGTTGGAGGGCCTTAGCTCTATCTCTATGGACATATTGAGGGATGTGGGGGTGAGGCCTTGGATATACTGTTTGGCATTAGGATTGGTTAGTTGCGAGCCCAGTTTGCAAGCCCTCGCCAGTAGGAGCTTACGTTTTGGTATGGGTAGGGCATCAGGGGAAGTATTGGCGGTGTTTGATCCAGACACTTTAGCTCTATCTCTATTCCATGGTGGGTGCATATGGGATGAAAATGGTGTTTGATCCATTGAATAGATTCACACACTCATGTATAGAGGTGTGGGGACCACCAAACCTTTCTATAGCACACCAAAGATAAGAATTGAATGCATGCATATGTTTGTTGTATTGTTTTGTTTGCTCACTGAGCCGTGATGTGTGCCCACCCTTTCGACATCGAATACTTTTAGATGATGATGTAGGACCTACTGTTGAAGATTATATGAATACACCGATGTATGAACATGTAGCGACGATGAACGGGAAATTAACGGAGGAAATGCATGATTCTTCACACGAGTGCAACCAGTGTATATTCGATTAGTTTAGCTATATTTGATTATTGGAACATGTAATGGATTAATTATTTTTATGTCTTGAGTTTTGGAGATAATCGGATTAATTATTTATTATCATTGTTAGACACTCAGTTCATTATTTGTAAGACTTTCACTTATTTGTCTATTACCTCTGATTATTACCATGGAATGTGTGTGTGGTTTGATATGGTGGGTACGCCCTATACGAAATTCTAGTTGAACCGTTGGTTTATTGACGGTTCATCACACTAATCTGGTTAGACCAGAATTGGGGTGTGACAACTTGGTATCAGAGCTCTCCTAGGTTTCATCCATTGACCTAACTACTTCCACATGAGTCATGAACTGAGTTAGGATAAAATTTAAAAACTATAATTGTGAGGACAAAGATGGAAATCTTTAGAAGTCGCTACCTAGATTTAGGTCTAGGACCTTAGAAATGTGAAATCTCACCCCCAAGGTAAGACTTCGATTGACTCATGACCCTTAGATTGGAATTCTGGTCCATCAGAGATTGGGTAAGCGTCAGGTTACGGTTATGGGAAGGGGTTAGGCACCCAAACCGCCCGATCGAAATTGGTCTCCTATACCTTTCCTATGCTAGACTCTATTTGTTAAGCCAAACCAAACCAAGTGGTTTGATATCATTGAACCGAATCTGTATCCATCAGATTGCCTACGTATTACGGAATTATACCGAAAATCAGGTTCACCACCGTAGTTCAGGTGTGATTAAAGTTTATGGATGTGATTTATGCTTGTGCATGATTAAGTTCTTTGTTAAAGTTGAAATTTATGCTTGAAAGACTGAGAAATCCTATGGGTTAGGATCTGGATAGTCCATGTAGACTGATAGATAGTCCTAGTGGATCTAAGAATACCCCTATTTGGGTCAAAATATGGATAACCCTATCTGGGTTGGAATGTGGATAACCCTATCTGGGTTGAAATGTGGATAAATATCCTAGTGGATCTATAGATAGTCCAAGTGGACTAAGGTGTGGATAACCCTATTTGGGTTAAAATATGGATAAGTATCCTAGTGGATCTATGGATAGTCCGAGTGGACTAAGATTTGGATAACCCTTTTTGGATTGGAATATGGATAGATATCCTAGTGGATCTATGGATAGTCCGAGTGGACTAAGGTTTGGATAAATATCCTAGTGGATCTATGGATAGTCCAAGTGGACTAAGGTGTGGATCCGAATTTGGGATTCTCCCAAATAGCCTACGTATCCTAGGGTTTGCCCTAGGAATCAGAATCCGCGTAGTTCGGGACTCTAGGTTGAAATGGTTGAGTATCCTAGTGGATCTATGGATAGTCCGAGTGGACTAAGGTATGGATAACCCTATTTGGATTGGAATATGGATAGATATCCTAGTGGATCTATGGATAGTCCGAGTGGACTAAGGTAAATATCCTAGTGGATCTATGGATAGTCCAAGTGGACTAAGGTGTGGATCCGAATTTGGGTTTCTCCCAAATAGCCTACGTATCCTAGGGTTTGACCTAGGAATCAGAATCCGCGTAGTTCGGGGTTCTAGGTTGAAATGGGAATGGATATCCTAGTGGATCTATGGATAGTCCGAGTGGACTAAGGTAAATATCCTAGTGGATCTATGGATAGTCCAAGTGGACTAAGGTGTGGATCCAAATTTGGGTTTCTCCCAAATAGCCTACGTATCCTAGGGTTTGACCTAGGAATCAGAATCCGCGTAGTTCGGGGTTCTGGGTTGAAATGGGAATGGATATCCTAGTGGATCTATGGATAGTCCGAGTGGACTAAAGTAAATATCCTAGTAGATCTATGGATAGTCCAAGTGGACTCAGGTGTGGATCCGAATTTGGGTTTCTCCCAAATAGCCCACGTATCCTAGGGTTTGACCTAGGAATCAGAATCCGCGTAGTTCAGGCTGGATAACCTGTTCTAGGTTAATGATTGAGAACCTATTCTAGGTTTAGGGTTTAGAACCTATTCTAGGATTAGGGTTTGTCGAGGGGCAAATCGTCCTAAATTACCCTTTTCATTCTGAATTCTAATTTTGGAAGATTTGGCAAAGAATTCTCTTTCTTTATTAAGGTTTTATTATTCCCATTATGCCCTTCCCAAGAATGTGGGTGCCTAAATGCACGTCCCCACGCCTAGATTGTCTTCTAGAAGTGTGCAGATATGACAAGTTGACTAGGGTGTTCCATAAAATAAGTTATTGCCAAAAAAATAGAATATTCTATCTAAATATGGCACATAAAACATTTATGACAAGAAATTCACATACAGTAAGATTGTTTAAAAATCTTTCAAATATGGCATGTATTGCAAATAAGGCAAGAGCCTATATGGCATGATCTAGTAGGCTATCTTCTAAGCATGGCAAGACCCTAATTGCCATTATCTTTCCATATTTAGGGTTTTCTACCCTAATTGCTATTTTCTTTTCATTTTAGGATTTTCTACCCTAATTGCTACTTTCTTTCCATTTTAGGGTATTCTATCCTAATTGTTATTTTATTTCCATTTTTTAGGATTTTCTACCCTAATTGTTACATTCTTTCCATTTTAGGGTTTTCTACCCTAATTATTATTTTATTTCCATTTTTTTAGGGTTTTTCTACCATAACTATTACTTTCTTTCCATTTTAGGGTTTTCTACCCTAATTGTGACAATAAGCATTTAATATAGCATGTGAGCAAGTGTAGCAGACAAATATGGCAATAAACATGTGTATCATTCCAATCATGGCAATGTGATTATTTCAATTATGGCAGTGTGATCATTCCAATTATGGCAGTGTGACCATTCCAATTATGGCAGTGTGACCATTCCAATTATAGTAGTGTATGCATACGAGCATCCGAACATAGCATGTGAACAAATATAGCATCAAATATGACATGTAAGAAACAACCAAAGCATATGAGAATCAATCAAAACATTATGGAACATGCAGCAAGATAACAGCTTTGTCAGGCTGGACCAAAATGGGCACATAGGGCACTGTACTTACTCAACAAATTCTTAAAAGATATCATCGGAAAGAGAACTCAGAGGCCAACATTTTGTCTCAAGTAAGCTAATCCTGAAAGAGACCATAGGAAGGTCGAAAACATTCCCCAAGTACAGACAAATACACTGGTCAGATCTGTTCCAGATTCTGGCCAGTGGTACTATAAAATCAATATAAAATCAAATAGCTCATGAAAATAAAATCTGAATACATGGTCAGAAAGAGGACTCAGAGCCCAACATTTTCTCTCAAGGAAGCTAATCCTGAAAGAGACCATAGGCAGGTCGAAAACATTCCCCAAGTACAGGCAAATACACTGGTCAGATCTGTTCCAGATTCTGGCCAGTGGTACTATAAAATCAATATAAAATCATATAGCTCATGAAAATAAAATCCAAATACATGGTCAGAAAGAGGACTCAGAGGCCAACATTTTGTCTCAAGGGAGCTAATCCTGAAAGAGACCATAGGCAGGTTGAAAACATTCCCCAAGTGCAGGCAAATACACTGGTCAGATCTGTTCCAGATTCTGGCCAGTGGTACTATAAAATCAATATAAAATCATATAACTCATGAAACTAAAATCCGAATACATGGTCAGAAAGAGGATTCAGAGGCAAACATTTTGTCTCAAGGAACCTAAGGCAAACAGAGGCATCTTCCTAATGCTAGACACCAATCTCAGACATGCATTTGCAGTATGCTTTGAGTTTGAAAAAATAAACTGACAAAAGCGATGGATGATTCTTACCTCAGGCTTCTTCTCTCTCCTTCTCTCCTTTGCATCTTCTCATCATCCTCTTTGCTGCCTCTCTTATCCTCCCTCTTTTTCCTCTAAATCTTCTCTTCTTAACACCTCTCTCTCTCTCTCTCTTTCTCTCTCTCTCTCTCTCTCTCTCTCTTTCTCTCTTTCTCTATTTTCTTCTTCTTCTCTTTTCTTTCGATTTTTTTTCTTTTCTCTCTCTCACTCACATTTTTCTCTCCCTCACCCACGTTCTCCTCTCTCTATGGTCTGAAAAAAAAAAGACCTCCTCTCTCTTCTCTTGCCTATTTATAATTTTTCACTCATTTTCTAGAAGATCCTTTTTTCTAAAAAATCTTTTTTTTTCTTTTTCTTTCCTTCCTTTCTTTCTTTCTTTCTCCTCTCTCTCTCTTTCACGTTTTCTTTCTAGAAAACGTGAAGGGGAATCTTTTTCCCCCTTTTTTCTTTTCTTTTTTTCTTTTATTCCTCTCTCTTTCCTTTTTTCTTCTCAAGATTTTTTGGATTATCTCAAAACCCTAAATCCCCTTCTCTTTCACGTTTTCTCTCTCCCCTCTTTCCTTTTTCTTCTCAAAATCTTTTTGGATTATCTCAAAACCCTAAATCCCCTTCTCTTCCACGTTTTTTCTCTCCCCTCTTTCCTTTTTTTCTCAAAAATCTTTTGGATTATCTCCAAAACCAAAATCCCTTTCTCTTCCACTTTTTTCTCTCCCCTCTTTCCTTTTTTTTCTCAAAAATCTTTTGGATTATCTCCAAAACCAAAATCCCCCTTCACTTTCACGTTTTTTTCTCTCCCCTCTTTCCTTTTTCTTCTCAAAATCTTTTGGATTATCTCAAAACCCTAAATCCCTTTCTCTTCCACGTTTTTCTCTCCCCTCTTTCCTTTTTTTCCCTAAAAAATCTTTTTGATTATCTCCAAAACCAAAATCCCCCCTTCACTTTCACGTTTCTCTTTCCCCCTCTTTCCTTTTTCTTCTCAAAATCTTTTGGATTATCATTTACATATAATAATATATATTATATACATATATACACATATATTTAATAACATACATACATATACATACATACATACATACATATATATATATATATATATATATATATATATATATATATATATATATATATATATATATATATATATATATATATATATATATATATATATATATATATATATATATTGTGCACATAGATGAACTGATTCGAAATGGGTTGAGACTGACTTAGGTTGACAACTGATATGGGTTGAGCTAGGTTGGACCAAAACTGGTTTGAACTGAGTTGACTGGACTGATTGGAATTAACTGGGTTTTTTCTCCTTGTCATTTCACGGGTCATTCCCACTGTTATCCCGCATGGAATTTTTCGATGGCCTCTATTCCAAATTTTTTACGTTCATTTTGTAGAACATTAAAAATGAGGAATATAGGAACTTGAATCACCTCATTTGGAAGTAAAATGGTCAACTTATGAATTTTTGAAGTTTAAGCGGACCAATTATCGATAATTTGGCTGACCATTTTGCACAAGATCCTTCGGAGGCTTCTACCGGAAATATTTTACGTCCACTTTGTAGAGCACTAAAAATGAAACATAATGAGACTGGAATTATCTGAATCCGATGTAGAACGGAAAAGATATGCAGCTTTGAAGTTCTAACGATCATTTTGCATGCAAGTTTGCATGGGACCCACTGATGACTTCTACCCGGGATTTTTTTACGTCCACTTTGTAGAACATCATGAATGAAGAATAATGATCTTGGAATCATCTGAATCCGATGTCGGATGATCAAGATATGATGATTTGAAATTCAAACGATCCGACTTAGGATAATTTGCATGAAGGCCCCCTGGGATTATTTATAATAATTTCAGAAACCTCCCTTATATGTATCATCCGACTAAAATGGTCATATCTTCTTCATTTGATATCGGAATTGAGCAATTCTGGTCTCGTTTCGAAGATAATTCCATGACCTATGCATCTATGCAGATAATAGCCCATGACCCTGCTGTGGGGATCAGTGGAGAATTACAAATCTTTGGGTTAAAGGTCAAAAACCTGCCATATTGGTTCACTTATGTCGAGGGTGGCAAAAATGGGGTGCTTACAGATGCCCCTCTTTAGCTGAGATTGTTATCAGTTGAAGGCTAAAGATAAAAGAACCACATTTTTGGGGTTTGAGTGATATTGTTTATTGGGCTGCACTTAGGGTAATTCTTCCTAAACTGCCTACGTATTCTAAGGGTGTCCTAGAAATCAAGCCCAGAACGTAGTTCGACTGGCAAGAAGGTTTGCTCTTCTTAGAGAATTGATGAATGCTCTTCTTGTATGAAGCTAGGCTGTGAATACAAGGCTCATTTGTAGGCTGGGAACCTCTTCTTGCTGAGGTGACTCATGATGCAAGGTACTTGCGGGCTTGAACCCGGCTTGATCCATTTATAGGCTGATAAACCTCTTCTTGTACGAAGCTAGGCTGTGAATACAAGGCTCATTTGTAGGCTGGGAACCTCTTCTTGCTGAGGTGACTCATGATGCAAGGTATGTGCGGGCTTGACCCGGCTTGATCCATTTGTAGGCTGATAAACCTCTTTTTGTATGGAGCTAGGATGTGAATACAAGGTTTATTTGTAGGCTGGGAACCTCTTCTTGCTGAGGTGGAACTCAATGCAAGGTATGTGCGGGCTTGGACCCGGCTTGATCCATTTGTAGGCTGATAAACCTCTTCTTGTATGGAGCTAGGCTGTGAATACAAGGCTCATTTGTAGGCTGGGAACCTCTTCTTGCTGAGGTGGAACTCAATGCAAGGTATGTGCGGGCTTGGACCCGGCTTGATCCATTTGTAGGCTGATAAATCTCTTCTTGTATGAAGCTAGGCTGTGAATACAAGGCTCATTTGTAGACTGGGAACCTCTTCTTGCTGAGGTGGAACTCAATGCAAGGTATGTGCGGGCTTGGACCCGGCTTGATCCATTTGTAGGCTGATAAACATCTTCTTGTATGAAGCTAGGCTGTGAATATAAGGCTGATTGCATGAGCTTGGGCTCGGATTTGATTTGGATGGAAAACTTGATGTCTTCTCTTTGATTGAACTGAGGCTCTTTTGATTGAGATTCTGAGATTGATTTTCTGAATAAGCTAGGACTCTGCATTTGATTCACTTATAGGCTGAGATTGATTTGAACTTTGGATGAGTTAGGGATCTGCATTTGATTCCCATATAGGCTGAGATTGACTGGATCTTTGAATGAGCTAGGGCTCTACATTTGATTCATTTATAGACTGAGATTGATTCGAACTTTGGATGAGCTAGGGCTCCACATTTGATTCTAAAATGAGTAAGAATTCAGAAGGTTACTTTTAGGGTGAGGAATTTGCTATTGATTCTGAAATGAGCAAGAACTCAGAAGGTCACTTATAGGGTGAGGAATTTGCTATTGATTCTGAAATGAGCAAGAGCTCAGAAGGTCACTTATAGGGTGATACTGAATGACTCATCTTGGTAGTTCCTACCAGCATTGGACCTTCGGAATTGAAAATAGGAATATCCTTCTTGCAAGCTCTATGGCTATGAACCTTTAGGATGCTTGAAAGTGACCCATACAGGAAGGCTTTGTTGACTTTGAACCTTTAGGGTTGAAATCTGACCCATGTCGGAAGTCTCTTGACTTTGAGCCTATAGAGTGCTGGACATATTTGAAATGATGGTGAATTCCTTGGCAGTTTTCCAAGTTTTTTTTTTTTGCTCCTGCTTTATTGGTGAAGGCACAAAACATGACATCAATGGAAGTGGTGTCATGGACTTTGCTGGCATGATACCTAGATTTGAAATTTGCCATTTATGACCTGAACTTGAAAGTTTGACTCAATTTCAGCACGGTAGGGATGACTTGGTTACTCCCTTTGAAGGGTTCCATGTAATTTGAAGATGATGATTTTCTTCAGCCAACATTGGTGTTGTTGGATTTTGGATTGAAAGAAATTCTAGCGAGGATTTTAGACAAGAATGAGGGGAGCTTGACAGTCTCTAACTAAAGTGATTTTATTGATTGACCTTGGTGTTAGACTGTCGAGGGGCATCCCGGTCAACTAAGTTCTTTGATTGTGCATTATGGTAGACCAAATTGGTAGAATAGCCAAGCGGCGATGAAATGTGACATGGGTTTGGCCCTTGATCTAGGCTCATGAAAAGCTCAGGGCTTTGCAACATTGTTGTGCCAATTTTGAAAGATGAATGAACCCTGGCCCCAAAGTAGGCATGAGGCGCAAAGGATTCGAAGTGTTCCTTCAGAGAATTTGGTGTTCAAATCCTAATAGGTGAGCGACCACATTGGATTTTCTTTATCAACATGATTGGGAGGATTGAGAAATTGGCAAAAACCAACTTGGATGGACCTACTACTGTTGACTATGAAATTAGTGACTTCAGACTAGACAATGGATCCTTGATGTAATGCTCATGATCAAGTTCGATTCCTCTACATAGGGTATATCTATGCCCCAGTGTTTGCATGTTGTGACAGACCGCTACTGTAGAAGGAAATGGGAAATCTAACAGAGTTAGAACAAGGTTGAATCTGGATTGCATTTAGAATTTGACCATGCTTCTAAGGTCAAGGGAAGATTGACAGATTGATTGCAGAAAATGATTTCTTAGATAAACCCTTGTTGAATCTTGAAAAATGAGGGAGCTGATGATTTGATGAATTTGGCTATATCCATAACCAGGCCATGAGAATTTGCTCTCTCCCTAACATGACCAAAGGATTTGAAGATAGAATTCTGTTGAAAGGCAATGCTATGGAGCCTAACAGATGATGGTTTGTTCAACTCCTCGAGTATGATTCACTGGGGAGCAAGAGGGGTTCCTTTCCTTATGGAGGGTAGACTGGTATGACACTTGTCTACATGAACCACTGAATTTTTTCTTTGAAGGGCCAATGAGGGCAATGCTTTAGGGCTGCATCAGGTCGCCTATCCCCACTGAGGTATTATGGGTTTCCCATTGAGGTTTCTCGGGTTGCCTTTCCCTGCTGAGGTTTCTTTTCTTCCCATTATTATTTTTTTTCATTTTCTTCTTTTTACAAATCCCATCTTGGGTTGAATAAAGAGTCCTGATATGGTGAGGATATTGCCAAAATTATGGTCCTATCCAATGGTCTGAAACCCTTCGGGGAAATCTGAACGGCATGACTTTTATGACAAATGGGTAGCCTTGCCCCACTGTTTAAGTTGACACCTACACGTATTGATAGGCGGGCAGCTATTTGAATCATCACTAAAAGCAATCTTAGGGAAATGCAGTCCCACACCAAAATTAAAAATGGTGCCAAATTATGTTTTCCTTTCTTGGAGATGTTCAGATGGAACACGTGTCCCAACAAGCTATATCGAGATTCTGAATCAGTCACGATCATATCTGGGCCTGAAACCTTTATGTTTGTTGACAAGTACTGATGTTGAAGGTCCAAGAGGACGGATGTGAAACTGTCCACATGGGTCTACCATTGGGAGAGTGTTTGGTTGTTTATGTAGAATGGGTTTATCTTACCGAAAAGATCCCATTTTATTGGCCTGAGAAATGAAGGGCTTATAGGAACCTTGGGAAGCCGTCAGATGTAATGAACGACAGATGAGAGTTCCAGCCAGATTTATGAATTTATACATAAAATGATGACATGATCATGAGATACAATGCCATAAAAATTGATAATCAAAAGAAGGGCTTGTGATAGAGACTCCTTGGAAAGCCGTCAGATTGATAGACGGGAGAGAGAGTTTAATGCTGATGAGAAATGTTTCTCTGATAATGAAGAAGTGATGAGATCGTCTCCTGTAAAGGCGGGATGTAATTGGCCAAAATCAAAAGTCCGGTCCAACATGTTGTAAATCTCGACGAATGATCAAACTTGCTGTCAGGCTTTGGTTGGAACTATCATCCTCTTGAAGTGAGAGGGACAATTGGCTTACTGTCAAGCTCCAATGCCATTCAACATCTTACTATTTTCTTTTCTTCTCTTTTTTTTTTTTTTTTTTTTTTTTTTTTTTTTTTTTTTGTGTGGATGTGAAGGCCACATAATGCAGTGCTTCGCTTGATCGCGAAATTGAATCCTGACTTTCAATATTGGATTTGAATCTTCTTCTTCCAAATATTTCCAATCAGATAGAACATCTTTGCCCCAACTAGCACTCTGATCTTCTATAAACTTTATGAGCATTTGTGACTGCTCATATAGTATCTGATTTTATCTGAATGGTGAATCCGTATGCTATCCTCTGGAAGTTAATCATCACCTTCTATCTGATGTGACTGCCTTCCAATTATTGATGTAGATAAAACATAGGCTCGAATTTTCTTTTTCTTTTTTTTTTTCTTTTTTTTTTTCTTTTTTTTGGGTATCCCAATGACCTCATTCTTTGATTTTGAGATTGATCATTCATCATGTATCTCTTGCTTGCAGATGATATACTTTGTAAGAACTTTGGTATTTCCATCTTCTTGGTGGCACATCTGTCCTCCACTCATTTGTACTGATTGGCTGACCTGTTGATATGATATGTTATTATATAATGCTTTCGTTGAAATCTTTTCACAGATAGAACAAATGGCAGCTTCTCCAATACATGTTTCTTGAGACTACTCTTGTGTCTCCCGATTGATCATTTAAAGCTTTCCCAGACGGGTTGGACCTTTCTTTCTCAAGAGGCTGGGTGGCATAGAAGTTCAGGAGATGGCTCATCATTTCAATCATCTTCAGAGTCAGAATTGACTGCGCACGTAGAATAGGAGGATGTATGAAACTGGGAGGAAATGTATGGAAGAGACAAGGCACAGAGTTTGAAATCCCAAACGGAGTGATTTTCTTTTACTTGCACGGCAGATTGGACTAGACTTGTCAACAAGCATATTGATCTTGGACCCAGACATGGATGACCTATCAAATACCGATAATAGAAAATTGAAACAACTAGTTCGTCCAAGCGGCTCCAGTTGGGCATAACGCCTTCGACGACCACCTTCAGTCGTTGCGGGAATAAGTCTTCCTTCAGATCTCTAATAGCAGGACTCATCATGCCCCTCTATCAATAGGTGCAAGATACCTACCTTTTCCATCTTTTTTTTGGTGTTTGGGATCCATTTAAAACCGGACTATTGCTTTTTAAGCTCAAGGTTACTTCGGTTCATGCCTCAGTTGGGGTTTGATGGATTCATCAATGGACCACTTCTAGTTGAGTTCAAAATCATTCTAGCTTATGCCCCCGCTTATGGAGCAAGGGGTATCGCCATTGCACTACACCATTTTGAGTCCAAGATTAGAATAGTTTATGCCTCGGCTTAGGGGTTCAATGGATTTCTTTATTAGACCACTCTCAGTTTGGGTCCAAGGTCAATTTGGTTCATGCCCCAGTTTATAATGGCTTTCCTCATTAGACCGCATTCAATTTGGGTCCAAGGTCAATCTGGTTCATGCCCCAGTTTATGGATTAAGGGTTTCATCATTGGACCATTCTGGTTCTTATCCTTGCTTGGGGCACATTGGATCTCATCTTTGGTCTACCCTACTGCTTGGGAAAATTGCATTCCTCTCTTTGAATAATAAGAAATATGAGGGCAACTTTTTGGATTCTAGCATTGTCCTGGCCAATGGGATAGCACTATCATAGCTGAAGGTTCATGATTTCCTGATGACTCCAGAATCTAGAATTGATCTTTATTGACAAGCAATGGGAAATCCTCCTCGTTCGCCATTCTTGATGAGTGATCCTAACTTGTAGCACTGGGCTATGATAGACATGGATCGGGCTCTAATTGATAGAGCCATAGATTGATTTTGAATCAGTCTCCGATTGATAGAGACAAGATTGACTTTGAATTGGTCTCCGATTGATAGAGACAGAGTTGACTTTGAATTGGTCTCTGATTGATAGAGACAGAGTTGATTTTGAATTGATCTCTGATTGATAGAGATCAAGATTGATTTTGAATTGGTCTCTGATTGATAGAGATCAAGATTGATTTTGAATTGGTCTCTGATTGATAGAGATCAAGATTGATTTTGAATTGGTCTCTGATTGATAGAGAACAAGATTGATTTTGAATTGGTCTCTGATTGATAGAGATCAAGATTGATTTTGAATTGGTCTCTGATTGATAGAGATCAAGATTGACAATCATGGACTGGGCTCTAGTTGCTAGAGGCAAGGATTGCTTGAGTTGGGCTCCGATTGATAGAGGCCAAGGATGACAATCATGGATTGGACTCTAATTGCTAGAGATGATGGATTGACTGAAATTCTCTTTGATTCCTTTATGAAGTGGAACATGGACCAAAGGTAATGATTGAACAGGCATAGAGGCTAACTCATGCTCACATTGAGTTCATATGAATGGAACCTTTCTTAGTTTCGACATGAATCAGAACCTGAACTGGAGTTGACGGTTGGACAAGCCTAGGGGCTGATTAAATTCAAATGAATGGAACTCTTCTTAGTTCCAACATGAATCAGAACTTGAACCACAGTTGATGGTTGGATAAGCCTAGTGGCTAAATGAATTCAGATGAATGAGACTCTTCTTAATTCCAACATGAATCTGAACCTGAACCAAAGTTGATGGTTGGACAAGCCTAGGGGCTAAATAAATTCAGATGAATGGAACTTTTCCTAGTTTCGACATGAACTGGAACCCTAACCAAAGTTGATGGTTGGATAAGCCTAGTGGCTAATTGAATTCAAATGAATGGAATTTTTTCTAGTTCCAACATGAATCAGAACCTAAACAGGAGGTGAAGGGTGAAAAATCCCAGGGGCCGAATGCCTTCTTCATTTTAGCATGATCTGGGAGTGATGATTGAACCTGCCTAAAGGTTAAACCCTTCTCAGTTTTGAGATGAACCAGAAAAGGTGGTTGAATCTGGGGCTAAATATTTCTTTGATTATGAGATGAACTGGATGTGATTGAATCTGCCTAGGGGCTGAATCTTTCTTTAATTCTGGATGAACCAAAATGATGATTGGACTTGCCTAGGGGCTGAACCTTTCTTCAATTCTGAGATGAACCAAAAATGGTGGTTGGACCTACCTAGGGGCTGAATATTTTTCTGATTCTGAGATGAACTGGATGTAATTGAATCTGCCTAGGGGCTGAATCTTTCCTCAATTCAAAGGTGAATAGGGAACAATGATTGGATTTGCCTAGGGGTTGAATCTTTCCTTAATTCGAAGGTGAATAGGGAACAATGATTGGATAGGGGCTGGATCTCTCCTTAATTCAAAGATGAATCGGAAACTATGATTGGATTTGCCTAGGGGCTGAATCTTTCCTTAATTCAAAGGTAAATCGAGAAGGTGATTGGATTTACCTAGGCACTAAATCTTTCCTTAATTCAAAGGTGAATAGGAAATATTGATTGGATTTGCCTAGGGGCTGAATCTTTCCTTAATTCAGAGATGAATTGAGAACTTTGATTGGATTTGCCTAGGGGTTAAATCTTTCCTTAATTCAAAGGTGAATAGGGAATATTAATTGGATTTGCCTAGGGGCTAAATTTTTCCTTAATTCAGAGATGAATTGAGAACTTTGATTGGATTTGCCTAGGGGCTAGATCTTTCCTTAATTCAGAGATGAATCGAGGACTATAATTAGATTGCCTAGGGGCTGATCTTTCCTTAATTCAGAGATGAATTGGGAACTATGATTGGATTTTCCTAGGGGCTGAATCTTTCATTCTTTCTTATAAAATTTGATGTTCAATCAAGATCTGGATTCATGACTTCCATTGATTCATTTGGAAAGATAACATGGATGGATCTCAAGATGGGAGATCAAGACAATTCCCTAATTGTAGGGGCCTCTCACCCTAAAAGGGTGGATATGGTTGCAGATTGATTCCTAATGGAGGAATATCGATATTTTAGACATCTAGAGGAATGGAAGAAGTCACATGCACAATCAAAGATGACTTAACCAAACAAGAGTTAGATCCCTTATAAGGGCGATTGGGTAAACATTATCCGAGTCAATTTAATTGAATTTGATTAAGCCATGTGTTCAGTCTTAGGACCTCATGATTCCAAAATGGATAATCAGTGGTACCAAGGTCTGACCAATTGGATTACCGAATTCGATGAAATTGAAATGGATATATTAATCAGTCGTCCTTATTAGGGATTATTAGCAAAAGCGGTTCATAGATGAACAAACTAGTAAATTTCTTCTTGACCATGGTATCTAAGTCTTGATAGGGATTTTCTACTCATTTTTTGAAATCGACGTGTTAACAATGAGAGATTCGACATATCGAGCTTACTTAATGGAGGGTGTATAGTGACCGTCTACTATGATGTAAAACAAGTGTATACATACCTCATACTCCCAATGGGTGAGAGTTCAAGATGCTCATCGTGTAGATTCTAACATGTTGACCAATCGAGGATAAAAACGGGCAGAACTTCGACGTCCCGAACATGGATGTCATGGTTAAACCGATTTTATCGGGTCGGTTCAGGGATGAACCAAAAAATAACAAACATTGGGCTACAATCTGGGTTAGGACAGAAAAGGCCACCTTGACGAGGATGGGGTAACCTATCACCAAATGCTCGATGAATAATGGGCCCCCAATCCCTTTATATATTATGTTGCAAGGATCCAAGCGACGTGGAGTAGCATAACGCATTCCCAGGAGGACCCAAGAAACGCTCGTTAGAGGCTGCTCACCGATCGTGATCTCACAAAGTACAGGCCAAGGTTGTGTGTTTCTCCTAGCGGGCTGCCCCATATGCATGGGACCCGGTTCGGCTACTCGCACGAATGTGTGACTGAACCCATTCCCCCCAAAGCAATAATATACAAGCATAAATATAGTATCCTAAAATCTAGCATCCAATTCACACAAGGAAAGTTTTCATTTAGGAGTGACATTTATATCCCCAGCGGAGTCGCCACTGTGGGGACAAAGATGGAAATCTTTAGAAGTCGCCACCTAGATTTAGGTCTAGGACCTTAGAAATGTGAAATCTCACCCCCAAGGTAAGACTTCGATTGACTCATGACCCTTAGATTGGAATTCTGGTCCATCAGAGATTGGGTAAGCGTCAGGTTACGGTTATGGGAAGGGGTTAGACACCCAAACCGCCCGATCGAAATCGGTCTCCTATACCTTTCCTATGCTAGACTCTATTTGTTAAGCCAAACCAAACCAAGTGGTTTGATATCATTGAACCGAATCTGTATCCATCAGATTACCTACGTATTACGAAATTATTCCGAAAATCAGGTTCACCATCGTAGTTCAGGTGTGATTAAAGTTTATGGATGTGATTTATGCTTGTGCATGATTAAGTTCTTTGTTCAAGTTGAAATTTATGCTTGAAAGGCTGAGAAATCCTATGGGTTAGGATCTGGATAGTCCATGTGGACTGATAGATAGTCCTAGTGGATCTAAGAATACCCCTATTTGGGTCAAAATATGGATAACCCTATCTGGGTTGGAATGTGGATAACCCTATCTGGGTTGAAATGTGGATAAATATCCTAGTGGATCTATGGATAGTCCAAGTGGACTAAGGTGTGGATAACCCTATTTGGGTTAAAATATGGGTAAGTATCCTAGTGGATCTATGGATAGTCCGAGTGGACTAAGATTTGGATAACCCTTTTTGGATTGGAATATGGATAGATATCCTAGTGGATCTATGGATAGTCCGAGTGGACTAAGGTTTGGATAAATATCCTAGTGGATCTATGGATAGTCCACGTGGACTAAGGTGTGGATCCAAATTTGGGATTTTCCCAAATAGCCTACGTATCCTAGGGTTTGCCCTAGGAATCAGAATCCACGTAGTTCGGGACTCTAGGTTGAAATGGTTGAGTATCCTAGTGGATCTATGGATAGTCCGAGTGGACTAAGGTATGGATAACCCTAATTGGATTGGAATATGGATAGATATCCTAGTGGATCTATGGATAGTCCGAGTGGACTAAGGTAAATATCCTAGTAGATCTATGGATAGTCCAAGTGGACTAAGGTGTGGATCCGAATTTGGGTTTCTCCCAAATAGCCTACGTATCCTAGGGTTTGACCTAGGAATCAGAATCCGCGTAGTTCGGGGTTCTGGGTTGAAATGGGAATGGATATCCTAGTGGATCTATGGATAGTCCGAGTGGACTAAGGTAAATATCCTAGTGGATCTATGGATAGTCCAAGTGGACTAAGGTGTGGATCCGAATTTGGGTTTCTCCCAAATAGCCTACGTATCCTAGGGTTTGACCTAGGAATCAGAATCCACGTAGTTCGGGGTTCTGGGTTGAAATGAGAATGGATATCCTAGTGGATCTATGGATAGTCCGAGTGGACTAAAGTAAATATCCTAGTGGATCTATGGATAGTCCAAGTGGACTAAGGTGTGGATCCGAATTTGGGTTTCTCCCAAATAGCCTACGTATCCTAGGGTTTGACCTAGGAATCAGAATCCACGTAGTTCGGGCTGGATAACCTGTTCTAGGTTAATGATTGAGAAGCTATTCTAGGTTTAGGGTTTAGAACCAATTCTAGGTTTAGGGTTTGCCGAGGGGCAAATCGTCCTAAATTACCCTTTTCATTCTGAATTCTAATTTTGGAAGGTTTGGCAAATAATTCTCTTTCTTTATTAAGGTTTTATTATTCCCATTATGCCCTTCCCAAGAATGTGGGTGCCTAAATACACGTCCCCACGCCTAGATTGTCTTCTAGAAGTGTGCAGATATGGCAGTTTGACTAGGGTGTTCCATAAAATAAGTTATTGCCAAAAAAAATAGAATATTCTATCTAAATATGGCACATAAAACATTTATGACAAAAAATTCACATACAGTAAGATTGTTTAAAAATCTTTAAAATATGGCATGTATTGCAAATAAGGCAAGAGCCTATATGGCATTGAACTTGTAGGCTATCTTCTAAGCATGGCAAGACCCTAATTGCCATTATCTTTCCATATTTAGGGTTTTCTACCCTAATTGCTATTTTCTTTTCATTTTAGGATTTTCTACCCTAATTGCTACTTTATTTCCATTTTAGGGTATTCTATCCTAATTGTTATTTTATTTATATTTTTTAGGATTTTCTACCCTAATTGTTACATTCTTTCCATTTTAGGGTTTTCTATCCTAATTATTATTTTATTTCTATTTTTTTAGGGTTTTCTACCCTAACTATTACTTTCTTTCCATTTTAGGGTTTTCTACCCTAATTGTGACAATAAGCATTTAATATAGCAAAAGAGCAAGTGTAGCAGACAAATATGACAATAAACATGTGTATCATTCCAATCATGGCAATGTGATTATTTCAATTATGGCAGTGTGATCATTCCAATTATGGCAGTGTGACCATTTCAATTATGGCAGTGTGACCATTCCAATTATAGTAGTGTATGCATACGAGCATCCGAACATAGCATGTGAACAAATATAGCATCAAATATGGCATGTGAGAAACAACCAAAGCATATGAGAATCAATCAAAACATGATGGAACATGCAGCAAGATAACAGCTTTGTCAGGCTGGACCAAAATGGGCACATAGAGCACTGTACTTACTCAACAAATTCTTAAAAGATATCTTCGGAAAGAGGACTCAGAGGCCAACATTTTGTCTCAAGGAAGTTAATCCTGAAAGAGACCATAGGCAGGTCGAAAACATTCCCCAAGTACAGGCAAATACACTGGTCAGATCTGTTCCAGATTCTGGCCAGTGGTACTATAAAATCAATATAAAATCATATAGCTCATGAAAATAAAATCTGAATACATGGTCAGAAAGATGACTCAGAGCCCAACATTTTCTCTCAAGGAAGCTAATCCTGAAAGAGACCATAGGCAGGTCGAAAACATTCCCCAAGTACAGGCAAATACACTGGTCAGATCTGTTCCAGATTCTGGCCAGTGGTACTATAAAATCAATATAAAATCATATAGCTCATGAAAATAAAATCCAAATACATGGTCAGAAAGAGGACTCAGAGGCTAACATTTTGTCTCAAGGGAGCTAATCCTGAAAGAGACCATAGGCAGGTCGAAAACATTCCCCAAGTGCAGGAAAATACACTGGTCAGATCTGTTCCAGATTCTGGCCAGTGGTACTATAAAATCAATATAAAATCATATAGCTCATGAAAATAAAATCCGAATACATGATCAGAAAGAGGACTCAGAGGCCAACATTTTGTCTCAAGGAACCTAAGGCAAACAGAGGCATCTTCCTAATGCTAGACACCAATCTCAGACATGCATTTGCAGTATGCTTTGACTTTGAAAAAATAAACTGACAAAAGCGATGGATGATTCTTACCTCAGGCTTCTTCTCTCTCCTTCTCTCCTTTGCATCTTCTCATCATCCTCTTTGCTGCCTCTCTTATCCTCCCTCTTTTTCCTCTAGATCTTCTCTTCTTAACACCTCTCTCTCTCTCTCTCTCTCTCTCTCTCTCTCTCTCTCTCTCTATTTTCTTCTTCTTCTCTTTTCTTTCGATTTTTTTTCTTTTCTCTCTCTCACTCACATTTTTCTCTCCCTCACCCACGTTCTCCTCTCTCTATGGTCTGAAAAAAAGACCTCCACTCTCTTCTCTTGCCTATTTATAATTTTTCACTCATTTTCTAGAAGATCCTTTTTTCTAAAAAATCTTTTTTTTTTCTTTTTCTTTCTTTCTCCTCTCTCTCTTTCACGTTTTCTTTCTAGAAAACGTGAAGGGGAATCTTTTTCCCCCTTTTTTCTTTTCTTTTTTTTCTTTTATTTCTCTCTTTTTCCTTTTTTCTTCTCAAGATCTTTTGGATTATCTCAAAACCCTAAATCCCCTTCTCTTTCACGTTTTCTCTCTTCCCTCTTTCCTTTTTCTTCTCAAAATCTTTTTGGATTATCTCAAAACCCTAAATCCCCTTCTCTTCCACGTTTTTTCTCTCCCCTCTTTCCTTTTTTTTCTCAAAAATCTTTTGGATTATCTCCAATACCAAAATCCCTTTCTCTTCCACGTTTTTTCTCTCCCCTCTTTCCTTTTTTTTCTCAAAAATCTTTTGGATTATCTCCAAAACCAAAATCCCCCTTCACTTTCACGTTTTTCTCTCCCCTCTTTCCTTTTTTCTCAAAAAATCTTTTGGATTATCTCCAAAACCAAAATCCCCCTTCACTTTCACGTTTCTCTCTCCCCTCTTTCCTTTTTCTTCTCAAAATCTTTTGGATTATCATTTACATATAATAATATATATTATATACATATATACACATATATTTAATAACATACATACATATACATACATACATATATATATATATATATATATATATATATATATAATATAATATAAATATTGTGCACATAGATGAACTGATTCGAAATGGGTTGAGACTGACTTAGGTTGACAACTGATATGGGTTGAGCTAGGTTGGACCAAAACTGGTTTGAACTGAGTTGACTGGACTGATTGGAATTAACTGGGTTTTTTCTCCTTGTCATTTCACGGGTCATTCCCGTTGTTATCCCACATAGAATTTTTCGATGGCCTCTATTCCAAATTTTTTGTGTTTATTTTATAGAACATTAAAAATGAGGAATATAGGAACTTGAATCACCTCATTTGGAAGTAAAATGGTCAACTTATGAATTTTTGAAGTTTAAGCGGACTAATTATCGATAATTTGGCTGACCATTCTGCACAAGATCCTTCGGAGGCTTCTACCGAAAATATTTTACGTCCACTTTGTAGAGCACTAAAAATTTTACATAATGAGACTGGAATTATCTGAATCCAATGTAGAACGGAAAAGATATGCAGCTTTGAAGTTCTAACGATCATTTTGCATGCAAGTTTGCATGGGACCCACTGATGACTTCTACCCGGGATTTTTTACGTCCACTTTATAGAACATCATGAATGAAGAATAATGATCTTGGAATCATCTGAATCCGATGTCGGATGATCAAGATATGATGATTTGAAATTCAAACGATCCGACTTAGGATAATTTGCATGAAGGCCCCTGGGATTATTTATAATAATTTCAGAAACCTCCCTTATATGTATCATCCGACTAAAATGGTCATATCTTCCTCATTTGATATTGGTATTGAGCAATTCTGGTCTCGTTTCGAAGATAATTCCATGACCTATGCATCTATGCAGATAATAGCCCATGACCCTGCTGTGGGGATCAGTGGAGAATTACAAATCTTTGGGTTAAAGGTTAGAAACCTGCCATATTGGTTCACTTATGCCGAGGGTGGCAAAAATGGGGTGCTTACAGTAATAAGAACACACCATAAGCACCTGTATTGTATGAGACATAAACTAAGAAAGAGAATAATGTACAAATATAAATGGGAAACTAATTATATATATATATATATATATATATATATATATATATATATATATCCAAATGAGAGTAAGACAAGATACATTCGAATCAGAGTACGGTCCATAAATCCAGACAGTTACACTGTAAAATAAATGAAAAAAAATAAATGATATCATGGAGTGGAGGTGCTGGAGGAGGAGGTGCCTCACGATCTCTATCATAGTCCTCTGCATATACTCTCGCGAGCTAGGCCACCTGAGTCTGAGTCGCTCGGAGACTAGCTACCAGATTTGCTACCCGCTAGTCTGTAGAGTGCTGAGCAGCTAGGATCTATCCTACCCTCCGATCAATTACGCCTCCCGAATCTCACGTAACAGCCTCATTAGTCATCTGGTGGTGGGCGTGAAGGGCCAACTGAATGAGAAGCCCGATAAGGGCCAGCTCTAGTAGAATGCTGTGGTGATGAGGGAGGGATGACATCCACATCCATATATATATCTGATCCTCATCCTCCTCATCATCACTCACGTGTGCCTCTACTACTGCCTCTGCTATTGCGGCTGCTGCCGTTTTTGTATCTGCTGCCACTACCCGAGTAAGAGGACGTCTCATAGCATTCCTCTCGTCATCACTGACCTGTATCTCTCTCATGCCCATCTTGCTGATGGCCTCCCAATCAAGGTCAGCTGAGAAGGTGTCCTCAAAGATCTTCTCATCCACTAGTTCCACCTATAGACGAGTGAGTAGGGTGGAGATCAGCAGCCCATAGGGCAAGTTACCTCTCGAGTCAGGCAACGTAGCTCTGTGCATAGTCTGAAGAATAATATATGGGAGGCAAACAGGCTGCCTAGTACAGATACAGTACAGTAGGTAGTGAGTCAGCTGTGAGACCATCTTGTAGTATCTGCCCTGGGGAATAAGATTATGCTGGATAATCTTATAGTAGACCCGTGGCTCTGAATGCAGGTTGACTGCTTTCATCTCCCAGTGGTCATCCCAAAGAATTTGGTTATCTGTTTCTATACGCACTTGTATAGATAGAAACTGTGGCTCCCTGGGTACACAGTAAACCAACTGACCATCATTTGAGATGCCTAGGAGATCAGCTAACTCCTGACAGTTGAAAGAGATCGGAACCCCTTTCACCTAGTTGGTGATCTGAAGCTCTCTACCCCTGTCCACATCCTCTAAGTCACCCTCCACCTGAAGGTGATAGTAGAACTGCTTCACTAAATCTGGGCGAGTACAAGCCTCGTATAGAATCACTGACAGTCAACCCATATCACCAAATACCCTTTCCACATGAAACAGGGCTAAATGGGCTAAGTTAACACATCTACCCCTTCCACCTTCTTTTGATTAAACCAAGGGTATTGTGTTTCTGCTTCCATGGACCTGAAGCGACATGGGTCATGAACTCGAGGAACCTTAGTGTGAACCATGATAACTGCAAGAGACGAAAATAAGAAAAATAAATTAGATAAATTTGAAAATTTGACAGCATAACGATGTAAAATGGGAAAAAGTCTCACTTTTCACCCAAATTTTGGGCAAGAGGACTTACATAGGTCCCAAACCATCCTACAAGGCATATTCAATCGAAAATTTTAACTAGGTAGGTCAAATTTGAAGAAATTTTGATAACTGGGAAAAACCCCCAAAATTTAGGTAAAAAATGGGAATTTTCAAGCTTCTACTAAACTAACCGATGAAACTCGAATTTTCTTAAGGGCTTTCATCCATTGGGTAGCCAATAACAAAAGTCCCAATAAAAATCAAATTTTTAGGGTCAGAAAAATATTAATTTGAAGAAAACCCTATAAATAGAGCAAAATCTAGGTATGCAAGCTTAAAAGGAGAAAGAGTAGAGAACAAACCTTGAGGAATGGAATAGAGATTGTGGATCGATGAAAGAATCACCAAATTCGTATGGTTGACACTGTAGTAACTCAGTGGTGGCGAGTTGAGTTGTGACCGTAGGAAAGGAAAGGAGAATGGGAGGGAAAAATCTCAAAAACAGGTTTTAAAACCTGATTGGGATCTTACGGTCGCACAATTCGACCAAAACCATCGACCGTATGATCGACCATAGGGTCTCGATAAGTTTCCAGGGATTTGATGGTCCCACCTATGGTCGTACAACATGCGACCATAGGCCATCGATCGTATAACTGATTGTTGTCTGCATTTTGATTCTGTTCGAACTTTTGCCTATTGATTTTGTTCTTTTCTCGCCTTCCATTGAGACTAAGCCAATACCACCACTCTATTTTGTCTCACATGTGTAGCTTTGCCAATAATACATCAACCAAGAGTTTAAATGGCTGGGCGTAGAGTAAGTAGAAGGAGACAGAATGCAAACCTATCTCCACCGCCTATGGAGACCAACGACAATGAAGGTCAGCAAGGGCAGGAAAGAAATATTGGAGCTCAGAATGCTGCACCTCAAAATGTTCACACCCAAGCCAACCCAACAAACTTACCTACACTACCTATGGATTTGGCTACTATGGTGATGAATTTGGCACAGCAAATGCAGCATATACAACAAATGCAAGCCAACATGCAAGTTGCTATGTGAATTGCTTTCCCAGTTGCAAACACAACATCTCTACCTGTAGGACAAGTTAGTATGACACCTGGTGGTAGCAACACTGTACCTCAAGCACCGCAAACACCAGCAGTTCAAGGCCAAGTGAAAAACCCTGAAGCACCATAAGGCGGGTATAACCAAGGTAATTATCAGTACCAACCACATATGTATGGGGCATATACACAGTATCAGCTTGATCACTCCAGATTGATCGAGCGTTTCCTAAAGATGAAGCCGAAGGAATTCACAGGTAAGCTGTCGGATCCTTTGTGACTAGCTCACTGGATCGATGAAATGGAAAGAAACTTTATGATGATGATTGTAAATGAAGAAGAGAAGGTATTATGTGCCACATTTATGTTGAAAGGTGACGCACACCACTAGTGGAAATCAACTAGAACTTATCTGTTAACAAAGCACACCCAACTGACATGGGTTATCTATAAAAGAGCTTTCTTCGAGAAGTATTTTCCAAGGAGTTTCAGAGATCAAATGGAAAAGGAGTTTCTGAGTATGTATCAGAGACAGATGAATGCAGACGCATATCAACAGTGTTATGAAGAACTGTTCTTCTTTGCTCCCTCTAGCATGCAGGAGGAAAATATCAAAATTTGAAGGTTCATCATGGGACTTAGGGGAAGTATCCGCGAGCATGTATTGGGACTGAAAAAGAAGAATTATAATGAAGTTGTACAGATTGTTCAAGTACTGGAATCGAGCTATAGGGAAAATTATTTTGCTCAGAACAGATATAAAGAGGCCCAATGGAAACTCATACAATGGAGGGAACTCAAAGACATTTAAACCCTTCCGTACTCAAGGCTTCAATGCTGCAGCCAAGACTACTCCGACAGTCCAACCTCAACAAAAACAAAGTAATGCTGGAGTTAAGTGCTTCAATTGCGATCAAGTAGGACATTATTCAAGAGAGTGTCCTAAGCCAAGGAAGCAGCTACAACAAGGAAAAGTTTATGCAATTATTTCTGAGGATTCTGCCGCATCGCCTGATGTGGTCACAGGTATGACCTGAACCTTTCGTTTTGTACTACCTTGTGTGAGCATATAGATTAATATAAGAAGAAAATCCCAAGTATCGTTGTCACACCCCAATTCCGTACTATTCAGAATGATGTGATGAACCTCTAATAAACCAACGGTTCAACCAGGATCTCTAATAGGCTGTGTCCGTTTGCTTAAACCATACACATCCACAACCATAATCAGAGTAAATAAACAATAGCGGAAGTCTTATATATTAAATGAACTGAGAATTCTAAGAGTGATAACATAAATAAAATATCCAATTATCTTTCATTGACTAAGACATAAGTAAATAAAATAATAAATTACATTTTCTATATAATCTAAACAAATCTAATCAAAAAGGCATGAGTTGCATTCACATGACAAATCATGCGACTCCATCATAACTTCAACGTCCATCGCCGCAGCATGTCCGTACATAGGAGCATTGATATAATCTTCTACAGTCGTACCTGCATCATCAACTAAAAACATTCGACGTCAAAAGGGTGAGCACACATCACGGCTCAGTGAGCAAACAAAACAATGTAACAAACATATGCATGCATTCAATTCATATCTTTGGTCTGGTTCATAAGTTTGTAATGTGCTATAGAAAGGATAGGTGGCCGCCGCACCTCTATACACGAATGTGTAGAACCGCCCAACGGATCAAACACCATTGCCGCCCCCACATGCACCCACCATGGAATAGAGATAGAGCTAAAGTACTTAGGACCGCACCGCATCACACTTCCCCTGATGCTCTACCCTTACTAACACGTAAGTCCCTGTTGGCGAGGGCTTGCAAACTGGGCTCGCAACTAACCAATCCTAATGTCAAACAGTGTATCCAAGGCCTCACCCCAGCGTCCCTCAATACGTCCATAAAGATAGAGCTAAGGTCCCCCGACAGAGGCAGAGACTACACGGTCTGAGACCACCTCCCCTAATGCCCTACGACGTAATAGTTCTACTAAGGTAATGGGGATACGACGATGCTAGTGGACAAGACTTTGAGTAGAGATAGAGCTAGAGTCTGGTGACTAGGATATCACCATGGGGAACGCCAGTATTGTTGGTGAAAAAGAAGGACGGTAGCGTTCGACTGTGTATAGATTATTGAGAATTGAATAAGCTTATAATCAAGAATCGGTAACCGTTGTCTCGAATCGATGACTTATTCGATCAGTTGCAAGGTGCCAAAGTGTTCTCCAAAATTATTCTTCGATCGGGATACCATCAGTTGAAGATCAAGGAAGGTGATATTCCAAAGACAGCATTCAGAACCAGATATGGACATTATGAATTTTTAGTCATGTCTTTTGGATTGACTAACGCACCCGTAATTTTTATGGAACTCATGAATTAGGTATTCCATGATATGTTGGATACGTCAGTTATTGTATTTATTGACGACATACTAGTTTACTCCAAGGACAAAAAAACTCATATCACAAATCTATGAGCAGCTTTGCAGTGACTAAGAAAAGAGAAACTTTACGCAAAATTTACTAAGCGTAAGTTTTGGCTGAATGAAGTCGCTTTCTTAGGCCATGTTGTATCAGCTGAAGGAATTAAAGTGGATCTTAGCAAGATTGAAGCCATTGTGAAATGGGAAGCACCTAAGAATGTTGCAAAAATTAGAAGTTTCTTAGGTTTAGCTGATTACTATCGACGATTCGTAGAAGATTACTCTAGAATCGCAGTACCACTCACCAGTCTGACAAAGAAAAGAGAAAAGTTTGTTTGGACAGATAAATGAGAAGAGTGTTTCCAAACATTGAAGGCTAGATTAATATCAGCTCTCATCTTGACTATTCTAATCCCAGGACAATCATTTACCTTGCATACCGATGCGTCTGGGTTATGTTTGGATGTATGCTTATGCAAGGAGAACAAGTAATTACGTATGCCTCAAGACAACTGAAGACACATGAGAAGAATTATCCCACTCATGACTTGGAGTTAGTAGTGGTGGTACATGCTATCAAGATATGGAGATATTATTTGTATGGAGAAAAATTTCAGATTAAATCAGATCATAAGAGTCTCACATATCTTTTTAATCAGAAGGAGTTGAACATGAGATAGAGAAGATGGCTGAAATTACTGAAGGATTATGATTGCGATATCCAGTATCATCTAGGAAAAGCTAATGTAGTTGCTGATGCACTAAGCAGAAAGGCAACGACAAAGTCTCAGGAAGAAGCTAGTATGGTCAAGAGCAGTTTGTGATTGATATTCAAGATGAATCAACTGACCAAGGATTTATTCATCTATTCTCAAACATGTTTGCTACATTGAAGATTGTACTTGATCTATTAGACGAAGTGAAAGCTGCTATTCAATCAGACCCTTATTTGAGATTGGTACAAGAAGACCTTGAAAAAGGTAGGACTAACCCTGACTTCACTTTGGATTCTGAAAAAATAATAAGATACAAAGGGAGAGTATGTGTTCCTGAAAATGAAGATTTGGATATTAGACACAGACTAATGAAGTAAGCCCACATCAACGCTTATTCGATACGTCCTGGAAGTACAAAGATGTATCATGATCTGAAGAAACTATATTGGTGGAGAGGAATGAAAGTGGATGTAGCTAAATTTATATCTCAATGCTTGAATTATCAGGAGGTAAAGGCTGAAAGGCAAAGACCTGCAGGATTGTTGCAGCCACTGCCAAAACCAGTATGGAAATGAGACTGCATCACTATGGACTTCATTACCGGGTTACCATTGACTCCCCGAGTAGTTGACGCGGTCTAGGTGATTGGGATCGTTTGACCAAGACAGCTCCTTTCATAGCTATACGACCTTAGTATACCCTAGAGAGGTTGGCTAAGCTTTATGTAGATAATATTGTCAGATTGCATGGTGTAACTGAAAGCATCGTATCCGACTGAGACCCACGTTTTACCTCAAAGTTTGGAAATGATTACAGAAGACTATGGGTACAACGTTGAAGTTTAGTACTGCATTCCATCCTCAGACAGACGGACAGTCGGAGCATACTATTCAGATTTTAGAAGACATGCTTCGAGCTCGTATCATTGATTTCAAATGATCATAGGATGAGAAGTTACCATTGATCGAGTTCGCTTATAATAACAGCCATCAAGCTACAATACAGATGTCACCCTATGAAGCACTGTATGGTAGAAAATATTGAACTCCTTTATTTTGGAACAAAGTTGGAGAACAGAGTATTGTTGGACCAGAGTTTGTTGAAGAGACTTGTTGAGTGGTCGACATTATCAAGGAAAGGGTCCGAGTGGCTTAGAACTGTCAGAAGCAATATGTAGATAATCGACGTAAAGATCTCGAATTCACCATAGGTGGTAAGGTATTTCTGAAAATATCTCCTATGCATGGTTTAAAATGGTTCGGACAGAAGGAAAAGCTATGTCCCAGATATTTAGACCTTATGAAGTTCTAGATAGATGTGGAAGGGTAGCATATCAGTTAGCACTACCACCATCAATGTCTAGTTTACATGATGTATTCCATGTCTCACAATTGAAGAAGTACGTTAGAGATCCAACACACGTGTTAACAATCGATCCACTGGATTTGACTGAAGATTTGATGTTCGAAGTAGTACCTTTTGAGATCATTAGTCGAAAGGTGCAACATCTTTGCAAACTCGACATTTATTACATTAAGGATACTTGGAGAAGCCAAAATGTGGAAGAAATTACATGGGAAGAAGAGAATGCTATGCGGAAGCAATATCCTCACCTATTCGACTCGAAAGGTATATGTAAATTTTGAAGACAAAATTTATATAAGAGGGAGGAGTTGTAAGACCCGCACTCCACTAACCCGGTTTAACCGTGTCGTGCTAGGTCTTCCCATCATTCCTGGACCAAGTGGACCGAGCGTGTGAAGATGGATCACAAACTAGGTATAAAAATCAACTCAACACCCAAAACTGTATGCATATGGTCGGATACCTGGGTATGGTCGACCATATGGTAAGAATGAAGATCACAAATCCAAGACCCCACGGTCAATGATTTCGATCCTACGGTCGACGGGTTCTGCGACCGTAGCCATCGACCGTGAGACCCCAGGTCAGACTCTGAGTTTTGGAAACTTTCATAAATTAAGGGATTTCTTTCTAAATTGAAAGAGGACTCTATATGAAGAGTTTTCCTCTATATAAAGGATGTCCCTCAGTCCTTTTTCACTCTTTTAGAACATTAGTAAACCCTAGAGAAAGAGAAGGGAAGAGAAAGAAGAGAAGAAGAAGAATAAAAGGCTAATAGAGGATTTTGCTGAGAAGAGATTGGCTCTCTACCACAGGCAAAGGTATTAACATAATCTCTAGAGATATAAACTCTAAGGAATAAGATTTCTATGGAAGATAGGCAATATCAACCTATATGATCCATGTGATTTCCTTGAGAAAATCCCAAGGAGAACCATGAAGAGTGAGTTTGATGATTGGGGTTGATAAGAAACTACTAATGATGGTCATAGGATGACCTTAGGATAAACCCAATTGAAGATCAAAGGACTTGACCTAGGAAGAACTCGAATTGCATGTAGTCTGTGACCAAGGTCGCAGCTACGGTCGACCATAGCATGACCAGCCTGATCAGAGGATCGACCATAGGCATTCGGGAAGATTCAGGAATCATATGAACCCTAACCTAAATTCATATAATTTTTAGGTTGTTAAATTGATTGAAAGAGAATTTTAAGACTTGGAAAGTGTCACACCCCAATTCCGGATAAACCAGAAGTGTGAGTGAACCGGCTCTAAGCCACGGTTCACACCAGGATCTCAATAGACCGTGTCAACCAATCATTCCCAAGCCATCTAACATAATCAGAGAAATAATACATAGCAGTGGAAATAATAAATGAGCCGAGAACTAAATTGTAATTTAAATAAATATCCAAGTTATTCCATCATCCATCAAAGTTTAAATAATTTTTATTACATTAATTAACAGAAAATAATCCCAGGTCACTGTGAGTAGACACAGAACGAGCACTCGCATGACACATCATGCTCGTCCTCTTCTGCTTGGGTATCCATGGCAGCAACCGTACCATAAGCGGGAGCAGTCACGAAGTCGTCAACAGTGTATCCTGCATCCAAATCTGAAAAGAATATAGATATATCTGGTGAGCTCACAACTTAGCTCAGTAAGTACAAAACCAATGCAACAGTACAATATGCATGAGATAACATTACAATTTGGGCCAGGTATAACTTGCAAATGTGCTATGGTAAGGTTTGGCGGCCACCGCACCTCCATGCACGAGAGTGTGAGCACACCCAACAGTCAGGCGCCTACCACACTACTGTTGTTGGCCCACATCACTCACTCTGGTATGGAGATAGGACTCGAGTCTGGCGGGCAGGAAGAACCACAATCCCACGTCCTCCCCCTGATACCCTAGTCATACCAAGTCTGCTAAGGTAAATGCTATACGACCCTACCCCAGCACTACTCCCTACGACATAGAGATAGGGCTCGAGTCTGGTGGGCAGGAAGAACCACAATCCCACGTCCTCCCCCTGATACCCTATTCGCACTGAGTTTGCTAGGATAAAGATGATACGAGAAAATGTGTTAGCTGTGGATATATCCAGGGCACATCCCCTTCACATTCCACATACTAACGAAAAACATACACATGCCTAAACATACAACAATCCTAGCATATGAAATGCATGAAGATATAATAATTAAAAGCATAACTACATGGCATGTGAGATGCACAAACATCAAGCAATGAATATTCACAATAACAGAATTATACCACAAGGTTTACTGTTGTAGTTATTTAGGTTTAGGGTCTTGTTCCTTACCTGACGCGTGATAATGATCCGGTTGTGCGTCAGAAAGCTCACTCACAGCGTCTACTGGTCCTACATAACCACATTCTTATGTTAGAATTCATTTATTAAAGTTTCAGGGGTCGGAACCAGGTTTGGCCAAGCAAACCAAGCTCGGAAACCTATACCGGTTGCAGGTACCGGTCTCACTATGGTGAGACCGGTATGTGCCACCGGTATGTATACCGGTGGCACCATACCGGTTGCACATACTGCAACCGGTATGTGCAACCGGTATATACCGGTTGCACTATACCGGTCTCACCCAGATCTCACTGAGTGAGACCTGTATGTGCCTGCGGTATAAACCGCAAGGCCATACCACTGGACTCATAGTCCATCCGGTATACCCTGCTGTTCGGATCCGAGAGCGAGATCTCGGATCTCCCCTCCTTGTTTGCTAACGGTTAGGACTCTAGGGTTTCTCTTATCCTTTACTAAGGTCCAAATCTTCTAGTGGCCTTCGGATCTCGACTAGAACGCCGTATCAAACTTGGGTTAGATCTGAATGAGGAAAGCAATGGAAACTATAATCTTTTGGGATCATTGCGCCACTTCGCGGCTCCGATCCGACCTCTTAACATTATTAACAGTACAGAGCACTTACCGGCGCTGTCGGTTGGCGGCGTGCTCTTCCTTCCTGGGCGGCCTCCACCTTCTTGCTCCTTCTCAGTTCTTCTCCAGACGGCGAGAGGGTTTGAGAAGGAGAAATGGTGTGTCTCCTTCTCTATTAATAGAGGGAGACCACCCATGGAAGTCTTCCTCTCAGAATGGAAATTTTCCAAGTTTCCATTCTGAGAGACAGACTCACTAGAGTCTGTCTACAGCCGGAGTAAGGCATACCGGTTTGACATACCGGTTGGAGTCCCTGCCACTGGTATAGTCCAATCGGTATACCATACCGCTGGCACCAAACCGGTTGCACCATAGTGCCTGCGGTATGGTGAAGCCGGTATGGCTTAAGGGCATTTTCTATGCTCATACCGGATGCACATACCGGTTGCACTATACTGCAACCGGTATAGTGAGACCGGTATGAGATTTTAGGCATTATTTTACAGTTTTCATACCTGAACTTTGAGTGGTTCGTCACTCGGCTTCACCCTCCGGTCCAGTTATAATTGGAACACCTGTCATCACATAAAACCATGGTTTAGACCCGGTTTTAGAACATGGTTCTTACAACTCTACCACCCATAAAAGAAATTTCGTCCCCGAAATTTGCATGTAGGTCTTACAATTCCCCCTCCCTTAAAAGAATTTCATCCCTGAAATTGTACGTACCTTCAGAGTCGAAAAGACGGGGGTATTCTTGTTGCATGGCATCCTCCTCTTCCCAAGTAATTTCCTCTATGTCCTGACTTTTCCAAAGCACCTTGACATAGTAGATATCCCGCCTTCGAAGATGTTGTACCTTTCTGCTAAGGAGTTGGATTGGTACTACCTCGAAGGTTAAGTCTTCTGTCAACTCTGGAGGATCAGCAACAAGGATATGCGAAGGATCTCGCACATACTTCTTCAGTAGGGACACATGGAAGACATTGTGGACGCTAGACATTGCCGGTGGCAATGCAAGTTGATAGGCCACTTTGCCGCACCGGGACAGAATTTCATAGGGCCCCACATATCTTGGACACAATTTCCCTTTTCTGCCGAACCGCTTCAGGCCTCGCACTGGTGATACCTTCAAAAACACTTTATCACCTACCATAAATTCAAGATCCCGCCGCCTGTTATCGGCATAGTGCTTCTGACGCACCTGAGCTGTCTTTACCCGACTTCTGATTTGATCCACTGCCTTGCAGGTTTCTTCTACAAATTCAGGTCCAACGATCCTTCTTTCACCGACTTCATCCCATAATAGAGGTGTCCGGCATTTCTTACCATACAAGGCCTCGTATGGGGCCATCTGGATCGTAAACTGGTAACTGTTGTTGTAGGCAAACTCAATGAGAGATAGCTTCTCATCCCAAGCCCCCTTGAAGTCAATAGCACATGCCCGAAGCATGTCCTCTAAAATCTGGATGGTCCTTTCTGACTGACCATCTGTTTGAGGGTGAAAGGCTGTGCTAAACTTTAATTTCGTTCCCATTGCTTTCTCCAGTCCTTCCCAGAACCTGGATGTGAAGCGAGGGTCTCGTTAAGATACAATACTTTCTGGGACCCCATGGAGCCTGACTATGTTGTCCACATACAACCTTGCCAACTTGTCCATGGTATACTGGGGTCTGACAGGGATAAATCTAGCAGTTTTGGTGAGGCGATCCACAATTACCCAAACTGCATTCACCGACCTCGGAGTCATGGGTAGACCAGTGACGAAGTCCATGGTAATACAATCCCACTTCCACGTGGGCTCGGGCAATGGTTGTAGTAGTCCTGCAGGTCTCTGTCTTTCTGCCTTGACTTGCTGACAGTTTAAGCATTGGAACACATGCCGAGCCACATCAGCTTTCATTCCCCTCCACCAGTACAACCTTTTCAAGTCGTGGTACATTTTCGTGCTGCCAGGGTGTATTGAATATGGGGTGGCGTGAGCTTCCAACATAATCCGATTTTGGATTTCCAGATCTTCATCCTCAGGTATGCACAAACGCCCACGATATCTGAGTACCTTGTCTGCATCTAGAGTAAAATCAGGATTGGTTCGACCCTTTTCCAAATCCTCTTGAACTGTCCTGAGGTATGGGTCCTGTAGAACTGTTGCCTTTACTTCTTACTTTAGGTCGGGCAAAATCTTTAATGCTGCAAACATTAAGGTAAACTTGTGTATCAACCCTTGCTCAATGGGATCATCAGCTGACTCAATTAGGTGTTGATCTTCGTCCCCTAATGTTTCAGGAACAGCTGCGCCCAACGCTGCATTAGTACTTGGTCCTGCTTCAAGGTTCGATGTCCATTTCCTGCTCAGTGCATCAGCTACTATGTTTGCTTTACCAGGGTGATACTGGATGTCGCAGTCGTAGTCCTTGAGTAATTCCAACCACCTTCTCTGCCTCAGTCTTTGTAATGCTTCTCTTAGATGCACTGCATGCGTCTCCTTGTCCTTAAAGTATACTAAGATATCATCGATAAACACGATAACCGACGTATCCAGCATGTCATGGAATACCCGGTTCATTAACTCCATAAAGGATGCAGGTGCATTAGTCAACCCAAAGGACATCACTAGAAACTCATAGTGTCCATAACGCGTCCTGAAAGCTGTTTTGGGGATGTCTGCTTCCTTAATCTTGAGCTGATGATACCCTGATCTTAGATCAATCTTCGAGAATACACTTGAACCTTGTAACTGATCAAACAAATCATCTATCCTTGGTAGTGGGTACCTGTTCTTGATAGTGAGCTTGTTCAATTCACGATAGTCCATACATAGACGTATGCTACCATCCTTTTTCTTGACAAAGAGCACAGGTGCTCCCCAAGGTGAGATACTAGGCCTTATAAAGCCCTTGTCTAGTAGTTCTTGTAGCTGAGATTTTAATTCTTTCAGCTCGGTAGGAGCCATTTTATACGGTGCTTTAGATACCGGTGCCACCCCTGGTAGTAGGTCTATCACAAACTCAGTAGCCCTGTCTGGTGGCAATCCGAGTAGGTCTTCAGGAAATACATCAGGAAACTCCCGTACTACGTCGATGTTATCCATTTTTGGCAGGTCGGCAGTCACATCCACCACAGATACAAGATATCCAACTCCCCCTTTCTCCAGACACTTCTTTGCTTTTAAAGCTGAGAGTATGAGCTTTTTCTTCCTGGGCAACTTAGCCCCTTTAAAGTTAAACTCAACTCCTTCCTTGTCTTTAAATGTCAACTTCTTTTCGGCACATAGCAGGTTTGCCGAGTGTTGAGATAACCAGTCCATTCCCAGTATCACATCAAAATCAGACATCTCCAGCTGGACTAGGTTGGCTTCCATTTCTCGTCCTTCGATATGTACTGGACAAGGACCATAGTATTCTTCTAACATCACCTCAATTCCCATGGGTGACCGAACTAGAAGACTTGGTTGTAGAGTCTTGATAGGTTGGCCTAGTCTTTTCCCGAATGATATGGATACAAAAGAATGGGTGGCCCCAGAGTCAAACAAGACTCTTGCGGGTACCCCTGCTATATTTACGGTACCTGAGGTTTTAGTTCAAATTTTATCTTAGTTTCTAATGCACAAACAAATAATGCAACAATTAAGGAACAAGTATAAGAGTATACCTGTAACCACATCTGGTGATGCGGCTGCTTCCTCTGTTGTAACAGCATACACCTTGCCTTGCTGTTGCACCCTCTTTGGTTGTGGGCATGTCCTGGCATAATGTCCCACCTGTTGGCAATTGTAGCACTTCACGTTAGGATTCAACCCTATTGCCTGTGATGGTGCGGCAAGAGCCGGTCTGGGAGGTACGGTGCCGACTGGTGGCCTGAATGGTCGGTATGGCCGATTGTTCCTTCCACCTTGGAGCTCAGGATTGGGTCTCTTCAGTCCCCTACTTTGTGCCACGAAACTTTCTCTCTGACTTGACTCGATGACTCGAGCCACCTGTACTGCTTTATTGAAAATTTTCATTCCTCGACCCAATACATGTTCCCGGATTGCACCCCAAAGACCCATGATAAATCGATGAGTCTTTGTTGCTTCCTCCTGCATATTGGTTGGGGCAAAGAAGGATAACTCCTCATACCTCTGCTGATAGACTTCCACTATCATCTGAGATTGTTGCAGGTTAAGATATTCTCTTTCCATCTGATCACGGAAACTTCTGGGAAAATACTTGTCAAAGAAGGCTTCCTTGAATATGGGCCATGTAACAACTTGATGCTTGGTTTCCAGGTATGACTTGGTAGAGCTCCACCACCCATTGGCCTCCTCTTTCAGCATATGAGTGGCATATAACACCTTGTCTCCATCCTGACAATCCAGTAGCCGAAAGTTTTTCTCCATTTCAGCTACCCACTGTGCTGGCCACAGTGTTTTCCCTGACTTCCCTGTAAAGGTAGGTGGTTTGAGCTTCAAGAATCCATCCACTGCTCTAGACAGGCTATTCTGAGCATATGGTGCCTGCCCATACCATTGTGGCTGATATGGATAGCCTCCCTGATACCCGCCATAGTATGCACCCTGATACGGATACTGATACCCCCCTTGATTCTGACTGTGAACTGGCGTCCCTGTGACTGGTTGGGGTATTGGATTGGGTTGATCCTGTTGTAGAGGTACTTCATTGGCTGGGCTAACTCCCACTGGTGCCGCCTGTATATTCTCCATATTTGTGGATGGATTGATAGGAGGTGTTGGCACAGGCCCAGGTGGCCTAAATACTTTCAGCATTTCTTCGAAAAATTTCTTTTGTTGGGCCTCCATATTAGAGACCAAATTTGCCATCATAGTTTCTGAGCTGGTAGAAGGTTGTCCCTGTGACGGACCTTCTGCATTTTCCTGTATCAAACCCTCAGTATCATTTGGAGAATTAAGCTCATCCCTTCTTACTCCCTCAGCATTTTCTTCTGAATTCTCTGTCCCTGAACTTCTATCCACAGTAGGCGCCCTTGAGTGACGGCGCCTGCGATGAACTCTTCGTCCGTTTCCTCCCACCATTGAAGCAAGTTAATCTCTTCCTGTACGATACCTGGATACCTGGGACATTTAAATCACTTTAGAAATTAATTCCAACAGTTAGTCTCACACATGCATCACAGGTAATCATTGACAGATTTAAATGACAAGCAAAAGAAATTTTCCAGTTATTTTGTCGAATTTTCCCACATGTTCCATATCCTATTAAGCAAGCATGCGGTCTGGAATCAAGCTTCGATGGTTTATCGAGATGATTTTATATCACCTCTCATTATAGGGTCTCCATTGGCGATACCGGCCTCTCCTGGAGTGAGGCCGGTATGGTTATTCAGTCATACCGGTTGCGCTATACCGCAGAGAGGATACCGGTTGCACTCATTCCGCAGGGAGGTACCGGTTTCACTGCCCATGGAATGTGCAACCGGTATATACCGGTCGCACCATACCGTAGGGGAGTACCGGTCGCACTATCCATCAAAATCGTGCGACCGGTATAACCAAAAACGCTTTAAAAATCGTGATTTTGAGTTCATTTTCATTTCTTTTCTTTTGAGTTCACTCCGGTGGCGATTTCTCTCCGAGTCTCCGAGTTCCTACAGTGCATCCGGTATCAAGGAGGTGTTTCCACTTGATTCTAGAGTGCTATCCTCGCCTCTCAGGTACGCTTCTCTTTCCTTATCTCTTTTAGAAATTTTCATCGTCGCCTTTTACACCCAAACTTTAGGTTTTTCTTGATTTGGATGCTCTTAACCATAGAAAACCTCTTTCTTTGGTTTAGAAAGGTTTTAGGCATCTAAATGGGTAAAACCCCTCAACAAATTTGAAGTTTTATCAACCTATTTAATGAAAATCAACCTATTTAATGAAAATCGAAAATTTCGACTTTTAAACCTAGTTTTCTAGGTTTTTTCGAAAATTTTTGGTCATTTTTGGTGATATGTCTTTAAATCCTTATTTTACAACCTCATTTATCCTAGATAACCTTGTATTAACTATGTAGATCATTTCATTCACACTTGACCGATTTGTTAGGAAATTTTCACCTCTTCCCATACTTGTCTCTATCTGAGTATGGTTTCTTGTCTTACAGGTATACCATGTCTGGCCGTCGTGGATTAAGAAAACGCGCTGATCTACCTGGTATGTTCAGGCCACACCCAGTCTTTTATGACGAGAGGTATTTTCGATCAGAGGCGGCTGCTTCACGTCTTACCTGGTTTCGGGACAAACAAATCGAAGCAGGACGTTTTGTCAACCTGGAGCACCTGCATCGGTTCGATGTGGAGTCCGCATTTGGGATGGTGGGTTGGTTACCCCTGATTCAGTATAGGGAGACGACTCGTCCTAACCTGGTGAAATTATTTTTCACCAACTTGGAGGTAGAAGGTGATCCGGCGGATTGGGAACAGGCCAGAGACATCCGTATTACTAGCTACGTGAAGGGGGTGATGATCTCCTTCAATGTTGCCGAGTTAGCAGCTCTTTTGGAAATTCCTGATGATGGGGACCTCGTTTACTGCCCGCCCCGAACTAAGGAGTATCTTACTGAGGATGAACGGGCAGCTATAGCCGCTCAAATTTTATTACCAGGGAAGGTCATGTCTGCTTCCAACCTTCGTCCCTTACCTCGCCTGTACTGTAGAATTATCCAGCATAACATTGTGCCCCAGAGTGGGCATTATGGAGAGGTATCACAGTTGACACAGTTCGTCACTTACTGTGTGGCTACTCGGCAACGGCTTTGCCTGCCTTACTTGATTATGCGGATTATGATCTACGCAGCCACGCCTAATGTGAAAGGCAATCTCCCATATGGTAGGTTGGTTACAGCCCTGTTACAGCGACTTGGAGTAGACATGCAGGGTGAGGCGGAAGTAGAGCTCTCTATGAGTTCTGATATAGATGCTGATGCTATCTATAAGATGCAGATGAATGATCTGGAGCTCAGCGAGGAGGAGTTACAGGCTCGTCCTCTCCTTCCAAGAAATCATGCGGCCCTTGCAACAGCAGCAGCTGCAGCCGCAGCAGAGGCAACCGACATGAGAGATGATGAGGATGCACACATGGAGGACATCCCAGCACATACACCCCCACATTCTCCAGTTGTAGGACCTTCTAGGCCTTCTCCAGTGGCTAGTTCATCTAGGCCTTCCCCAGTTGCTGGACCATCTAGGCCTTCTCCAGTGGCTAGGTCATCCAGGCCTTCTTCAGTTGCTGGACCATCTCGTCCCCCTTCGGACCCTGAGTCGAGCATGCTTTCAAAGTTCAGAGATACCCAAAGAGTCATTCTTGATACCCAGAGGAGCATTCTTGATACCCAGAGGGACATTCTTGACACCCAGACAGGACTCATGGATTCTCAGCGTGAAATGGGTCAAGAGTTGGGGCGTTTAGCCCGTAGCCTACGGGTCACACAGGACCAGGTTCATTGGCTTAGAGAGGTGTACGAGCGAGACTATGACATTGCAGACCCAGTACCATCCAGGCCTGCTACACCACCTTAGGCAGATGTAGACTTTGTTTGTTATTCATGCGTTTTCGTTTTGTTGTTAGAGTAACTGTCCGACTTGTGGACTGTACTCTGTTGCTCACTTGTAATTAAAGAAAAATTTTATGAAATGATTAAGTTATTTCTTTTAAATTCTTTAGTGTTTAAAATTTTTCTTTCATTAATAGTACATTATGCATCTTTCTTAAGTCTCAGGCATCTAACAAGCTTATGGTGTGTTCTTATTAAAGTTTATAACTTTCCTAACTCAGCTCATTCGACACAGTTAGATGCAGAACGATTAGCTGGACAGAGCCTAAGGCTCTGATACCAAGTTGTCACACCCCAATTCTGGATGAACCAGAAGTGTGAGTGAATCGGCTCTAAGCCACGGTTCACACCAGGATCTCAATAGACCGTGTCAACCAATCATTCCCAAGCCATCTAACATAATCAGAGAAATAATACATAGCAGTGGAAATAATAAATGAGCCGAGAACTAAATTGTAATTTAAATAAATATCCAAGTTATTCCATCATCCATCAAAGTTTAAATAATGTTTATTACAATAATTAACAGAAAATAATCCCAGGTCACTGTGAGTAGACACAGAACGAGCACTCGCATGACACATCATGCTCGTCCTCTTCTGCTTGGGTATCCATGGCAAAGAACCGTACCATAAGCGGGAGCGATCCGCGATGTCGTCAACGATTGTATCCTGCATCCAAATCTGAAAAGAATATAGATATATCTGGTGAGCTCACAACTTAGCTCAGTAAGTACAAAACCAATGCAACAATACAATATGCATGAGATAACATTACAATTTGGGCCAGGTATAACTTGCAAATGTGCTATGGTAAGGTTTGGCGGCCACCGCACCTCCATGCACGAGTGTGAGCACACCCAACAGTCGGCGCCTACCACACTCTTCATTGTTGGCCCACATCACTCACTCTGGTATGGAGATAGGACTCGAGTCTGGCGGGCAGGAAGAACCACAATCCCACGTCCTCCCCCTGATACCCCATACCGTACCAATACCTAAACCCCTATTGGCAAGGGCTTGCAAGTGGGTTCCGTTTTTAACCAATCCTAGATGTCAATACAGTATCAATACCCTCACCCCAGCACGGCTCCCTATGACCTAGAGATAGGGCTCGAGTCTGGCGGGCAGGAAGAACCACAATCCCACGTCCTCCCCCTGATACCCTAGTCATACCAAGTCTGCTAAGGTAAATGCTATACGACCCTACCCCAAAGACTACTCCCTACGACATAGAGATAGGGCTCGAGTCTGGTGGGCAGGAAGAACCACAATCCCACGTCCTCCCCCTGATACCCTATTCGCACTGAGTTTGCTAGGATAAAGACGATACGAGAAAATGTGTTAGCTGTGGATATATCCAGGGCACATCCCCTTCACATTCCACATACTAACGAAAAACATACACATGCCTAAACATACAACAATCCTAGCATATGAAATGCATGAAGATATAATAATTAAAAGCATAACTACATGGCATGTGAGATGCACAAATATCAAGCAATGAATATTCACAATAACAGAATTATACCACAAGGTTTACTGTTGTAGTTATTTAGGTTTAGGGTCTTGTTCCTTACCTGACGCGTGATAATGATCCGGTTGTGCGTCAGAAAGCTCACTCACAGCGTCTACTGGTCCTACATAACCACATTCTTATGTTAGAATTCATTTATTAAAGTTTCAGGGGTCGGAACCAGGTTTGGCCAAGCAAACCAAGCTCGAAAACCTATACCGGTTGCAGGTACCGGTCTCACTATGGTGAGACCGGTATGTGCCACCGGTATGTATACCGGTGGCACCATACCGGTTGCACATACTGCAACCGGTATGTGCAACCGGTATATACCGGTTGCACTATACCGGTCTCACCCGGATCTCACTAAGTGAGACCTTGTATGTGCTGCAGGTATAAACCGCAAGGCCATACCACTTGGACTCATAGTCCATCCGGTATACCTTGCTTTGTTCGGATCCGAGAGCGAGATCTCGGATCTCCCCTCCTTGTTTGCTAACGGTTAGGACTCTAGGGTTTCTCTTATCCTTTACTAAGGTCCAAATCTTCTAGTGGCCTTCGGATCTCGACTAGAACGCTGTATCAAACTTGGGTTAGATCTGAATGAGGAAAGCAATGGAAACTATAATCTTTTGGGATCATTGCGCCACTTCGCTGCTCCGATCCGACCTCTTAACATTATTAACAGATGCAGCACTTACCGGCGCTGTCGGTTGGCGGCGTGCTCTTCCTTCCCGGGCGGCCTCCACCTTCTTGCTTCTTCTCGGTTCTTCTCCGGACGGCGAGAGGGTTTAAGAAGGAGAAATGGTGTGTCTCCTTCTCTATTAATAGAGGAGACCACCCA
>CM053266.1:18661414-18857840 GCA_028583415.1 Protea cynaroides
ACAACACCAATATTTTTTACATGGCTAACCCTTCAATGTGAAGGAAAAAAAATCATGAGACCTAGTCCAGTCAAAAAACTTCCACTATAATGATAATTGGATTACAAGATTTAGTCTTCTCACGCTTTGTACCTAAGTTTTCTCAAGCTTTGTACCTAAGCTTGAAGATCATAAGAGAATGTAACACAAACAAAAAACCTAAGCTTTCTCAAGCTTTGTACCTAAGCTTAAGGATCACAAGAGAATGTAACACAAAAAAAGAACTTGGAGGAATATAAAGGTTACCTCTCAACCACCATTAATGGTACTTTTTTACCTCGAGAAGTCCCAAACAATCTTCCAATCAGTTGGAGACAAAACATCGAAAAACACACATTACATTTTCGATCCATTGGTAAAATAAGAGTGTGAGAGAGAAAGAGCAAAAAACTTGAGGTAGAATATTTGATGAAAATCTGCACTTGTTCTTCTCCAAGAGAAATCTCAAAGAGAACTTTAAAACAATGTTAATAGCTCTTCCAAGAGAGATTTCACATTCTTTTTTAATTTTTAATAAATCTCATTACTTTCCTTCAAAGAAATAACTCCTTTTATTATTTCCAAAGTGGATCTTTTCAATTTCCCACCAACTCACTTAAAAGGAGATTTGAAATTTGAATTTCAAATTTCAAATCTAATTTTTAATAAAGAAAATTCACTTCCATATGGGATCAATTCCAAATACTCCCATGGGGCTGGACCAAATATGGCCCAATCCCTACGTAACATGTTGAACTTCAAAAGGAGAGAACGAAGGAGACAAGGAGAAGCAAATGAATAAGAGTGACTTCGCCAGTTTGCCTAAGTCTGTTGAACTTCAAGAGGAGAGAATGAAAAAGATGAGGAAAAGCTGACGAACAAGAGGTTTGCCTAAGTCTATTGAACATCAAGAGGAGAGAGAGTAGAAGAGAGGGATAAAGACAAAGTAAAAAGTTAAAAACCTATATTTGGCATTGAGACAAATGGGAGACAAAAGTGGGAGGAAAAAATAAAAATGGAACTTATGTTGGTCTGGGTTGGTCTTTAATCGGTATATGCCAACGCAGTCTTTAATAGGTCGGGTGACCGTCAGGTTACACCCCTGCACCGTGAACGACCTATTATTAATCAATCCAGGTCTAAGCCCAATATGTTTACTAAATAGTGTAGCTCGGTGCATTTTTTAATCTATCGGCCCGGGGGGACACGGTGCGGTGTAAGGGTGCAATCCAACAGTGAGGACGAGTTCAGATACCTTATGGCCACTATGATGCCTAAGTTAGAATCGGATCACAAACAGTTGGAGCTCAGTATAAAGAAACAAGCTCCTAAAAGTGGGTTTAGCAATCAGAAAAAGAGAAAGAGTGTAAGGTTATTAAGAATTCGATATGTTTACCTTCAAATTAGGCTCTATATATAGAGGGGGCATAGAGTGGCAAGGATTTTGGCACGATCTATGCAACATCCGCTGATCTCGTACATATCATGAACTCTACACTGCCATTCATGAGCTGTCGTGGCAGTTGGATAAGGAGAGTGGGTGAACCCACGATTCAATCCTTTGAAGTCGGGATCAGAAGTGGGTAGGTGGGCTTAATAGCCTTTGGATGCAAATCTTCTAGAGAACTGGTAGTGTGTCGAATGCACCAATTTAATTAAATATTTCTTTACTGACCTGATTAATAAACTGTAAATAAAATAAGCAAAGGTCGATCTCATAGAGAATGAATTGATTAAAATTTATATTCTAGTCAAACTAAATATACTAATTAATGCTAGGTAAACACAATAACGAAGGAGAGTTTGGTTGTTTGAATCAAATTGAAAGTAAACAGACATAATTTAAATAGAAAGATAATTAGATGAGAAAATTTAATCATTGGTTCAATATCCACCTACACATGCAATGAGTAAAATTAATTGCAACGTTAATCTCTTTCTTCCAATCAGAATTAAAGATCATAGATAACAATAAGCTCTGTTACCCAAGTTTTCCCTTAAGTACCTTAACTGAAACAAGCTCTTTAGAGAGATCTAACCATTGAACAACACTGAATAAGCTCTCAATATTTAATTAAATTGCAGCATTAAGAGGATGACAAACAGATTAATCTAAGCAACAATCACCCACAAGCGGAGATTATTTAACTTAGGTTATATTATTCACAATGATGAGACGAAAATTTGGACATAATCATCTACCACTGTTTGCTACTTGTGATTAGAATCAGGACGATTATGTATCACAGATTCTAAATCTAGCAATTAATATTAATCTAACCAATTCAGTAGGCCATTACTAAATTATTTAGACAAATATCATAATTAAAGAAAAAAGAATAACATAAGTAATTCCAATAAAAGAGAGAAGAATAACAATGTTATTGAATAGAGATTATACCATTGACATGAATTTGGGCTTCAAAATCCCCTTGAATTGAATAAGAAAATTAGTTAGACATTACAATCCTTTCAGAGATAGAAAAAATTTTCAACAAAAGAGAGAGAGAGAGAGAGAGAGAGAGAGAGAGAGAGAGAGAGAGAGAGAGAGATTTTATCTTAACACTAATGCTCTATATATAAAACATGACAATCCTTTGTGACTTATAACTCTTTCTTTGTGTAGGATTCCTTCTTCATATAGGAGTTCTTTTCTATTTAGAATTATAAAATTGTAGAGTCTTCTTTTCTTATTTGGAGTTTTCTATTGTACGTTTAGATTTTCTAACTTGATTAGGAAACTCTTTATGGAATTTACATCTACCATTGAATCCTTTAATCAAATCAGAGGGCTACTCCAATTCGGATCCGATTAGATTTTTGTGTCAGACTTTGAAGTCACGTTTAGAGACCCAAACGAACTCAGATTTTTCTCCATAATATCATTCCGAAAAGGTTGAGACGTCCTCTACAACTTTATTGAAGACAACTTTTCAATTATGAAACTCTTTTAATGTCAAAAACCTGCATGAATCTCAGAATGTCAATATTAAGGATGCTGAAATTTTTTTATCTTTTAACAATTAATTCATAATGTCTCTAAAATATGCTAAGTTAATAAAATTCAACCTATTCAGTTCAATAAGACATAAAACACATTAAAAAGCATAGTATAAAGGGAATAAAAATATAAAAATCACACACTTATCAAGATCCTTGTAGAGCAGTTTCCAAGATCTTGGCTCGTGGATGATCTCATCAGCTAACATGATGCCGAGAATGGGATAACGTAGGCAATCTGAGCGGGTCCATGATCATCAGTCTGAGATTGTAGGTCGACTCCTTTACGGAGCCTACCACTGCGGTGGCTTCCTTGTGAGCTTGCACGTAGCTAAACATGTGTTTTCTTTCGGTTGGGGCTCATACTTCGACACATTTCCTTATCCGATTGGTGGGGTTGTTATTCCCCTATTAGGTGTATAATTGAACTTCGTTAGTTAGGGATAGGATAATGATTAATGAACCTCCAACTACTTATTCTTCTTCTTCTTCTTCTTCTTCTTCTTCTTCTACTTCTTCTTCTTCTTCTTCTTCTTCTTTTTGAAACAAATGAACCAACAAAAGAAGTAGAAACAAGCAATAATCCTTTCATTGTTCATAAATTGTGTTGTCATGTATCCTAGAAATGTAGCGTTTTCACCTTTAGACATTAATCATAAACAAAATCTTACCAATACATTCATGAATCAAACCATCGTAACATAAAGAGTCCATACCACTTACCGACAAATGTTGTAGAGCGACTACTACCATTGAGTAATCACTGCGATGAACAAGCAGAGCTATTAGGGCCGCGTTTGATAACACTCCTGCTCCTAATCCATTGCTTTTGCTTTAGATCACTTTACTGCTTTTGCTTTAGAGTCAATTTTTGGAGAGCATAATGTTGTTTGATAATGCTACTCTAGATCTGATTATAGAGCTTATTGAGAGTAGAATCTTGTTTGATAAAATGAATCTAGAATCGATTTTAGATCTGGTGGTGGTGGCGGTGGTAATGGTGATGGTGGGGTTGCGTGCTGGCGGTGGTGGAGGTAGTGGTGGTGGTGGTAGTGGTGGTGGTGTTGGTGTTGGTGATGGTGGTGTTAATGGGGGCTATGGGTGGTGGTGGTGGTGCTGGTAGCGGTGGACGGTGGTGGTGAAGGTTGCGGCGGCGGTTAAGCCTTCGTTTTGGCCCGACTCTCTTTTTTAGCTCTGTTTCACTTGCTTTGGAGCAACGAGGCTAGTTTTTTTAACTCTCAAATTTGGGATCCTAAAGTCAAATGGAGTCTGATTCACTCCCTATGAGCTTGGAATTGGACCGACCTTCTTTCTTTTTGGTTCTATAACTTCTCTTGAGAAAAGGCGGGGTGATCATAGATCACAAACTGAAGAAAAAGGGATACTCATCGTACATGATCTGATACTTAGGATTTTGTGCTAAGGGTCTGGAGGCTGTTAAAGGAGTCTCATTGCTATCTTTAGGTTGACATAGTCTCTCCTCACGACGGTCTGCTAATTAGCTTATGGGGGCTTTGAAGGACTTCTTCTGTTTCCCTTATCAAGCAAGCCACAAGCCTCAGGCCACCGCTCGTAGGCTGTATCGATGTCTAATCCCTCAGTATCAGTCAGCAAGCTCTATTGATAAAAGAACTATACTTAGCAAAAAAACGCCTGCAAATAAGTGTTTTCTAAGAACTACATGATCTCTTTTGGCAGAAAAGCTGATACAGTGTATCCTCCACTCTCAAATTACTCCCAAAGAGACAGAATCAATGGACACTAGGAATGGGAGTGTTATCAAATGGGGGCCTAGGTTTCTCTTTCTTGATCGCCCACAATGTGTCTCAGCAATGGAGCTTTTATGACAATCATTGAGACAGAGAGGGGCCTAGAGTCCTATATATAGATATGAGCTAGATTGGCTCCTCCTATTAACAAAAACAATCATATCCGAACTCTGTTCTCTTAGTTGTTTGGTAGGACTAGGTTACCATAATTAACCCAAACACAATATCAGAGACATATCTCAGGCCAATCACTTAATTTGTTGTTGGGGCAATCTATGGGGATAAAATATCCTATGTGAAAAGGCTATTGCATCATTCAACCATGAAAAAAAATCTAGAAGAGTATTTTGTTGAGCAGAGAACAACCCTTAGGTGTCAAAGGTAGGGTGATAGTTTTCATTCGGTAACCAGAGTCAAAAAAACAAAAATCATAGACTGGGGGATCTACATACCAAGCCAATGAGAGCACGGGAAGGATGTCTTTAAGGTTTGTGGGCAAAAGGGACCACATACTAGGGAGGAGAGAGAATGCGTGAGATATTGTACACACCGGCATTACATACAACCTTTTTCTTTTCCCAAAAGGCAATTATAGGATTTATTTTGCTTGTGCTTATTCTGGATTGCTAATGGACCACTTTTTAGTTTCCTTTTTTTCAAACCATCACCTGGAGTCCAAGGCTGCATTTGGTTTGCATTCTTAGAATGTATTGTAGTAGGTCGGGAGCACACTTTGAGATGACTAAAACAGTATTTAGGATACATTCTCGTTCTTGGCTCCCCGAATGAATTAGCGAACCAACCCATTCTAGAACACGCACTTTAGCCCATTCTTTTCTTCTTAGCCCAGAACATAAATTCCTCACTCTTTAGAGTAATTTCATTCTATGTTAGAGAAATGTATTTTTAAAAATATATTCCAATAATGTATACCAAACACTACCCAAGATTTAAAGGCTCATGAACAAAAAGCCATGCTAAACCCATCTGTTCTTTTAGGATCAGTCCTGACTCTCAACTATGAGGCTTTGCATTCAACAACCCTCAATCAAGGTGGGATCAGATCAGCCCCTTTTGATTCCGATCTGATCCCAAGTTGGAGTGCCCTTGCATGGAGATGATCAGCCCTTCTAAATCCTGAAATCGCCTTTACACACAATGATTTCCCGATTCGTCGTTGCTGACACGACTGCAGTGGTACAAGGAGTCGGCCCGGCAGATCCTGATCCGGATCTAGCCGAATCAGTCTATCCGATCTGGTCACTGAAACCCTGGCCTCAATACACTGATACTCTTCTTTCAGTCAAACTGTAAAAATTGTTGATGCATGCTCATTTATGAGTTCCAGATTTTATTCTTGGCTTATATGGGCCTTACAAACTAGTAACGCGACAGAAGATCTTGGCCCTCAATTGTGGTCTAAAACCTACAGAGTGATAAAAAAGAGACCCAACAATTGCTCCAAACGTCTAATTAAAAGACCTTCATGGGCCCATATCATCATTAGCTACAATTAGCTTGTTGGGCACAGGGCATCCTCAAAAGCCCAATCTAACTCGGCCTCTAGGTTTAGTTTGCCCAGGCAACATCGAATCCACAAGAGAATGAATTTTTTGTAATTCTACAGTTAATCTCTCACAAAATACAAATGATGCCAATCAAAATTCTAACTACATGATTTCATTAAGAATCATTCGATCTCCATAAGCAGTTCATGGAAATGAAATCCAATACCAATACAAGGGACTAATTAGGCTCTTTTTGGCATCATTTTTTTTTTTTACCTATTTATCAAAAAGCATTTTTGATCAAAAATAAAATGTTGTTTGAAAGCTACTATGCATAATATATTTTAGAATAAGGAAAAAGACAGTTACCTTCCCTGTAACTTACCTTATTGACAGTTGACCTTCAAAAGTTTCAAAAAAGACAATTATCTCTCCTAAACAAACTATTAAAATCCAAATAGCCCCATGAGCTAGAAATATTCCATTAGATGGTTACGGTGGGAATCCAATATTTTTCTTAAAGACCAAACTATCCTTTTGGAAATATGAACTACCCATTTTACCCTTACTATTTAATAAGGTTACTATTTGTCAGTCGAACGATTCCTCGATTCCCTACTTGCTTACCACAGTCGAGTTCACTATTATTCCGTTTTCCAAACCCTTGAATCACCTTCGCCTTCGAAGCTCTCTGCCGCTGCAAATCCTTGAACATCGAAGCAGATCATTCGAAATGTTTTCACTAAAATCTTGAAGCAGTAAGGAGACTTCGAAATTTTTCCACTGAAATCTTGAAGCAGTTCCATCCTGTCGCTGCAAGGACCTTGAAGTTCTCATGTTCCTTTGAAATCTTGAAGCACAAACCACTGTAAATCCTTGGGAGATTTGACCACTTCAAATCTTGAATCACAAACCGCTGCAAACCATGAAGCAATAACCGCTGCAAATCCTTAAGCATTGACCGCCATTTTAAACCCTACCTGCTACTCCAAACATTGAAGCACTGTAAGGATTGTCTTTTAATTAGCTTTTAATAAGTAGTGACAATAGTTGGATGCTTCAGCTTCGAAACCCCCAAATTTTGGGATTTGGAACCTTGAAGTCTGAGAATGAAAAGAAGATGAGATTAGGGTTTAATTTAGTTGGGTATAAAAGGGTTATATTGGTCTTTTAACAGTGTAGGATTTAAAGTGAGGGTAGAGTTGTCCATACAAAATTTAACGCTAACACTGTTAAAAATTGGGGCTATTTGGAATTTAATAGTTTGTTTAAGGGAGGTAACTGTCTTTTTTAAAACATTTGGGGGTCAACTGTCAATAAGGTAAGTTACAGGGGAGGTAACTATCTTTTTCCTTTTAGAATAAAAAATAAGTTTGGTATTATATTGAGAATAAAAATGTGTTTTTGTTTTTTCAAGTTGCAAAATTTTCAAGTCAAAATATCTTGTACTCCCCTTATATGATCGGCATGAAATTTGGAAACATTTATGTTTTTTACCTGGTATAAACATCCAACGGATCTGATCGGAGGTTGGACGGCCAAAAAAGTATAAATAAGCTGACTGAAATCAAGAACAAGAGTTAGATTTCTTCAAGTTGTAGAATTTTCTAAGCATTGATATTTTGTGATCCCCTTATCCGATCAACCTGAAATTTTGAAACTCTTACCTTTTTTCCATGGTCTTGACATTCAACGAATCTAATCAGACATTGAATGGATAAAAAAGTACAACTGATATGGCTGAAATAAAAAACAAGAGTTAGAATTTTTCAAGTTACAAAATTTTTCAAATCCTGATATATAGTGATCTGCTTCTCCAATCAATTTGAAATTTGGAAACACACTTACAAACACAAAATGTCAAAAAGAATAAAAATAAATATGATACCAAAGAGAGCATAAAGCAAAATCCAAAAATTCCTTTTATTTAGGAAAATTTTATCAAAAATATTAGTCACATCTAATTTCACCAATTGCTAGACCACAAAAAAAATCTTAGAAATCAAGCTATAAGCCAATTATGAATACATTAGTTTAAGTAGCTTTGCTTTAATTCATTGAATGGACAATTATGGTGAAGTGCTTGTAGGGTAGTGGTGGCTGTCAATTGGTGACTTTGACGTCAATCCAGGGAGGTTAAGTGATATAACTTCCTACCCCCATTGGCATGGCATGCCCCCCACTTTATCCATCCCTATTCTCCCTCTCCTTCGGGTCCCACTAGACACCTTATCCCCTTTTAGGTTACCATTGTAGTGGGCCCACTTTTGCAAAAAAAAAAAAAAAAAAAAAAAAAAAAAAATTTGTAAATCTAGAAGCAATGAAATTGAAGCATTAACTCTCAAGAAGGTAGCTCAACTGGTAAAGATCAATACCTCCTTGGAACTTATCTATTTTTAATAAAAACAAATACCAAAGCTCCAAAACACCATAAAAAAACATGAGTTCCCTACACGGCATTACTTACTCAAATTCCTCTCCATAACTTATTTTTTGATTTCCCTAAATATCCAAATTATCAGCACTCTTTCTCAGTTGAAATTTTAAATTGCCCCTCAACCCCTCCCATAGCCGATCTGCATCCTCTCCATTTAGTACTTTAATTAAAGAAACGTCAGTGGCCGCTCGATGAGCGACACCTGGCGCTCCTCCAATCTAATGACTAAAATCAAAAGCAATTGATTTCTTGATTGTAGCCCTTGCTACACACAAACAAACACTAAAATTAAAATGAAATCCCATAAACAAGAAAATCATTCATCTCAACAATTGTAAGATGTGCTCTTCTAATTGTTTAGGGATTTCTCCTTCTGCGGCTAGATTGTAGCCTCGCATGCCACGATAACAGTATAACGGAGAAAATTCATTTTTCCTGGGATTTGAATCCCTCCTATTTGTGATCGAAAATCTCCCTCTTCTTTCATTGATACCCCCCCAAATCTCCCTCTATTGAGCTTTGAACCTCTCTAATAGTCTTTATCTAAGTAAAGGTTAGGTGTGGCAAGAGCCAGCCATGTGCCCACGGATGAAAACCAGCTTGCTTACCCGCTATGGTGGTCTGGGTGATGCTGGCGATGGTACTATTGAATCACACGATCCGGAGCTCCTATCATCGTCGTACTAATGTTGCTAACATGGAGACCTCATTCTCTCCTGCTGCAAACAAAACCTGCACAACATTAAAATTAAGAAGTCATTTAATAAGTAAATTAATGTTGGAGGACATTTAGATGTTTCAGATATCCTAAATCCTTGCACAGAGAGCTTTAAGGGTTCATTCCGTTGTAGTCTATGGATGAGGATGAGGTATCATGAAACTGAGACATACAATGTCATCAATGAGGTCGAGGTTGAGATGAGGAGTGAAAACAATGGTGTTGGTGTTGCTAATGTGGTCTCCCTCACATATCATCTCAGGTGTGACGATTGACGATGATACGGTCACTGTAAAAGCTCTTTTCTCTACAATGGAATATGAGGGCTTTTAGTTGCAAGAGCAGATATAACATCACCAAGTGCAAAAAGAGATCATAGAGATTTAAGTATAAAATCTTTATTAAATATTTTATAATGGGCAACATTATCTTAGTTTACTATTTTAGCTTGTGGGAATCCAATCAGGGATTACATGATTATCCCCTATCAATTATAAACCAATTTATTCCATTATGGGATTGTAATAAATCTAAAAAGCACATTAATATAAGTGCAGTGGCAAGGGTCCCTATGGCCTTTCTGCGTTAAACATTCAAAAGAACCCATACCCAAGGAAGAGGAAGTTGTACAAGATCTTTGTTGGGAATTAAGTCAAGACCACGATCAAAAATCAATCTCCAATAGAAGGTATGTTCCTTTTATTGTTATTAATCTGTTAATGCTCAATGTATTCTATTGCCTGTATGGGATTGATTGGAATAATTTTATTGGGATTGAAAATCCAACAGTGATATCAGAGCCGTCCTATATAGAATTAAAATCATTGAGTTAAGAATAAGAATGATTTTTAATCCATTAAAGCATAGAATAAATTCATTTTTGGTTTCCATTTTAATTTTGAAGTAAAAGGGAGAGATTTGACACAATCAGATAATTTTCTGACCTTAAAAAATTAAAACCAAATATACCATTTTGCAGATCTCATCGAAATGGTGACGGCGATACAAAAATCACTGCCACCGGCCACTGGACGCTCCGCCACGCACCGACGAGAAAAGGGAATGAGATCCACTGGTTGGAAATAAATTAAAAAAATGACAAACCGAACCCAAACCGAATTGGTTTAGCCCAAACCTAGACCAAAGACCAGATTTGAATAACCGATCCAATCCCAATGCCACACTCGGATCCGAATACCAAACCCAGGACAAATCAGGGTCAAACCCGACCCGACCCAAATAAAGGTGAATCGATTTGACCCGACCCGAATTGGGTCAACCCGGATCAACCTAAACCAGACCAAGCCAGTCTAAAATGAACCTAGCCTGGCCAGGTCTATCAGAATCGAACCAAGACAGACCTTTAAGGCCTGTTTGGATCACAGGTGTGTGATCCCATGCGCCGGCTTTAATTGGTGCAAGAAGGCGTTGGGAGGTCCGATGGACTCTCGATTTTTTTCGATGGGTTTGTCTTGTCAAGTACTACATTCTGGTATGTTTATAATGTAATTTCTAGATTCCTAAGATGGTAGTATTTGATTAAAAGCTACTTTTGGGAATATTTTACAAGTTTTTTGGCAATTTAAAATGATAATACAACTATCATATGAATGTATGAAATGATGTGCATGTTTGTAATGGATTTTTGAAATATAATTTTATGTTTTTAATTTTTAAAATATCCCATGCGACTACACACCTGAATTTGCAGATATAACTGTGGAATTGAGTGGAATCCACCAAAGTGGCACACCTTTTGTATAGTGATGTCTGAAAATTATAGAAATCTAAAGTGCAAATGTAGTTAAGCCTGATAATGAACACCCAAAGATGGCATTGTCTAGATATGTTAGTTACATGCACTTGAAAAATAAGGATGTTCGACCAAGGGACTTTCATTCACCCAAAGGTGATGAAATTTATAAAGCCATCATTCCTTGGAGGTTTTGCCTGGATATCTGAGAGGACCAGTGCATGCTTGTCCCAACGGATAAATTTGTAGTGCGATTGACTATTTTAAAAGGGAAATAATAATTACCAATTTTGCTATATTAGTTACATGCACTTGAAAAGTAAGGATGTTCAACCAAGGGACTTGTAGTGCGATTGACTCTTTTAAAAAGGAAATAATAATTACCAATTTTCCTATGGTCTAATAGTTTATTTCCTTGATATATGAGTATGGATATATATTAGTTGCATACATAGCTTTGCATATAAACTCATATAATAATCATTATCTTAGGATGTAGATACCTGAGAATGTGCTTGCTTCACTGCCTATACTGGCTGGTTCAAACCATCGAAAGTGGTATGAGGTAGTGGAAACCCAATTCAGCATGTCGGATATAGACTTAGCTCTCAGGGAGTATAAACCTGCTACTATTACTCTTGAGAGTTCTCTTACTGAGATTCTGAAGATGAAAATGTGGGAAGTTTCGAACAGAAAATCCCTTATTTTGATGAGGAATTCCGTTTCAGAATCCCTTCGTGGTAGTATCGAGATGAAAGATACTGCCAAAGAGTATCTGAATGAGATACATGCAAAGTTTGATATGACCAATAAAAGTCTTAAAATTATACTGATGGCAGCCTTAACTGGGGCAAGGTTTGATTTGAGTGGCAGTATTCGAGAGCATATTCTGGAGTTAGCCGCAAAAAGGGAAAGATTAAAGGGTTTGGGAACCTCTTTGGATGATGACTTCCTAGTTCATCTGGCTTTGACTTCTCTTCCCGATGAATATAGTCAGGTTCATGTATCTTACAACACTCAGAAAGATAATTGGAGTTTGGAAGATCTGATTTTCTTCTGCTCTCAAGAAGAAGATAAACTGGAAAAAAAAGAAACCTGATAGTGCCAACCTAGTTCAGCACAAATCTTTCTCTAAAAAGGGAAAGGGATATGGAGGCGTAGGGCCTTAGAAGAAGAAGAAATTTTTCAACAAGAAAGGCAAGGGAAAACCCTATGATAAGGAAGATGCCACAAAAGGAAAGGATGATAAAAATGACTTGAGCAGCATAAAGTGCTTCTGGTGCAAAAAGAAGGGGCACATGAAGAAAGATTATCGAGGTAGATAGGTCTGGGTAAACAAGCTGAAAGAATATGGTACTCATCTATCTCTAGTATGTTTTGAGTCTTTTCTGGTTGATGCTCCTGTGAATTATTGATGGATTAACTCTGGATCATCCATTCATGTTACCCATTCCTTGTAGGGGTTTCTAAGCTAGAGAGCACTAAGCAGGGATGAGGTTAGCGTATTCGTGGAGAACGGTGTGAAAGTTGCAGTGAAGGCCATTGGAGTTGTTAGACTGTTTCTGACTTCAAAAAGTTTTGTAGACTTAGACACTGTATATTCTCCCTCAATGAAGAAAAACTTAATTTTTGTATCGAGACTAGTAAATAAAGGATACAGTTTGAATTTTAATAAAGATGGTTTTTATTTATGTCTGGATTCTACTATAATTAGAAACGGCATGGTTGTGAACGGTTTGTATCGAATAAAGGTAAGTATGGAAGGCGCGGTTCGGTTAATGCCACATTGATCTGCTTATGGAACTTTTGCTCGCATTGTATCATTTGGTCTATGTATCGGAATGGATAACATTCGAGATTATGCAGCCGGTTCTCCCAATCCTTGGACAATTGTGTGACTTTCTGGGCAGAGGAATTTAGCACCTTCTATGGTTTTGAATGTGTCTACTAAGTGTCCTATGCTGGATGAGTCGTCCTCTTTGGCACAAGCACTTAGGACATATTTTCATGAGCGTATGAGAAGACTCATAGTTGATGAAATTTTAAAACCCCTATAGCTTGATGATATGCCTATCTGTGTGGACTATATCAAGGGAAAAATGACTATAAATAGAAAGAAGAAGGTGGTTCACAACAATGACTTGTTGGAACTGATTCACACTGACATCAATGATCCTTTTTCCTCTCCCTTCATTGGGGGCCATAGATATTTTATCACCTTCATTGATGACTACTCCAAATATGGTTATGTTTACCTATTAGTTGACAAATCTAGTTTGGTTGATATTTTTAAGATTTACATGACAGAAGTGGAGAATGTTTTGTCAAGAAAGATAAAAGTTGTTAGATCAGACCAAGGAGATGAATATTATGGTAAGCCAAGTGATTCCAGTCAACAACTTGGCCCCTTTGCCAAGTTCTTACAAGAGCATGTCATCATTGCTCAATATTCTATGCCAGAAACACTTCAACAAAATGGAGGTGCGGAACGAAGGAATAGGACTCTGAAAGATATGATGAGAAGTATGATTAGTAACACTAATCTTTCAGAGTTTCTGTGGGGGGGGGGAAGCTCTAAAGACTGCCGCTTACATACTCAATAGGGTGTCCAGTAAAACTGTTCCCAAAATACCTTTTAAGCTATGGACTGATAGAAAACTGAGCTTGAATCATCTACATGTTTGGGGATACAGAGCAGAAGCCAGATTATATAAACCTTGTGAAAAGGTTCTGGATCCAAGGACAGTTAGTTGTCATTTTGTCAACTATTTTAATAAATCCAAGGTGTCCAGATCTTATTGTCCCAGTTCCACTAAATCGGATAATTGAGACTACTCATGCCAAATTTATCAAAGACTCAAGTGAATTAGTGGAACCGAGAAGCTTGGAGTTTGATGAAGTCCTTGTGTTTGCTAATTCTGAAACCCCAAACTCTGTTGTGTCTACAGTCATACATCCTGTAGCTCCGCCTGAAGGCTGTAGATGTTGCAGCATCAGAGATACCTAATCAGCCTATAGTTCATGTGTTGATTGTAGAACCTGAAGATGTAGTCAAGATATTTACTAGGCAACGGAAAAGTACTATCTTCTCTGATTACATTCTATACTTGACTGAAGGAAAATTTTACATTGATCAAGCGGTAGACCCCACCAATTTTCAGGAAGACATGAACAGCTCCAATGCACCAAAATGGTTAGAAGCCATGAAAGATGAATTGTTGTCCACGGCCAACAATGGTGTTTAGACACTTGTAGATTTTCCTGATTTTTGTATACCCACAGGCTCCATATGGATTTTCAAGACTAAGTGTGACTCCAGGGGAAAAATTGAGCACTACAAGGCAAGGCTAGTAGCTAAGGGATTCGTACACAGAGAGGGAGTTGACTTCAAGGAGACATTTTCTCCAGTCTCCTCGAAGGATTCCTTCAGAGTAATTATGGCGCTTGTGGCTCATTATGATCTAGAACTACATCAGATGGATGTAAAAACAATCTTTCTGAATGGAGACTTGATTGAAGAAGTTTACATACACCAATTGGAAAGTTTTGAGGTACAAGACAAGGAAGGAACGGTATGTAAGTTCAACAAATCCATTTATGGTCTCAAACAAGCTTACAGACAATGGTATCAAAAGTTCCACCAAATTATATCCTATTTTGGTTTTGTTGAGAGTGTTATTGATCAATACATTTATCACAAAATCAGTGGGAGCAAGTTCATCTTTCTGGTCTTGTATGTTGACGACATTCTGCTTGTCAGTAGTAATTTGGGATTGCTTACAAAGACCAAGCATTTTCTGTCAGAGAACTTTGAAATGAAAGACATGGGTGAGGGCTCTTTTGCTTTTGTTATTGAAATCAATCGTGACAGAAGACGTAGACTACTAGGATTATCTCAAAGGACGTACATTGATCATATATTCAAGAGGTTCAATATGCCAAACTGTTCTGCTGGTGAAGCACCTATCAACAAGGGAGACAAGTTGAACAAGACCCAGTGCCCTAGGAATGAGATTGAAAGAAGATCTATGGATGATAAGCCTTATGCATCTATAGTAGGGAGTTTTATGTATGCACAGGTTTGTACTCATCTTGATATGGCTTTCGTAGTGAGTATGTTGGGATGTTTTTAGTCAAATACAGGTTTGGCTCAATGGACGGCTGTAAAGAAGGTCTTACGATATTTACAGAAAACAAAAGATTATATGCTTACTTATGGCAGTAATGATACCCTAGAGATTGTGGGTTATTCTGATGCGGATTACAGTGGATGCCCTGATGACAGAAAGTCCACATCAAGGTACATCTTCATGATGGCTGGAGGAGTCATTTCTTGGAAGAGTGTGAAACAAATAATTTTGGCATCTTCTACTATGGAGACAGAGGTCGTGGCGTTATTCAAGGCCACAAAGTAGGCAATCTGACTGAAGACCATTATTACTGTATTGTGATAACCAGTCAGCTATATCATTTTCTAAGAATAACCAGAGGACTGGTGCTTCAAAGCACATTGACATCAAGTATCTGTTAGTAAAGAAATAGGTTGATGACAATCACATCATCGTAGAAAAGATGTTGACGATTGATATGGTTGCAGATCCCTAAATGAAAGCCCTACCAGTGAGAATCTTCAAGGGTCATGTTTTTAACATGGGTGTAGTCGAGTCTTTTGATGCATTTTTGTAGAGACTCATGTATTTAAATCAATACTTGATTGTATTATTTTGCCTATGGTTTTTATGGGCATAATGATTAATACCATGGTCTCATTTCATGATTCAACATTCATACTCTTGCTAATCCGATATAATTTTGTTTAATTAACATGTCATGACAAAAGACGGTATTAAACTAGGACACAAAAGCGGTATTAAACCAGAACACAAAAGACGTTATTAAGCCATGATACAAAAGACAATATTAAGCCAAGACCCAAAAGGTAGTATTAAGACAAGACCTAAAAGGTGGTATTAAGTCAGGACTCAAAAGGTGGTATTAAGCTAGGACTCAAAAGACGGTATTAAGCCAAAACATAAAAGGCGGTATGAAGCCAAGATTCAAAGGCGATGAGCCAGGGTCAAATGTCATCAAGGAGACTTTTGTTTGTAATAACAAAAAGTTGTATGCCGTATGATTGAGGCGTATTTTTTGCTGTTGTTCAACATTAGTCTACTTGTTGGAAGAATGAAAGTTTGGGATAATCTGGTATTTTAATTATTGGATTTCGTGACCATACTAGTTAATAATAGTCTTGTGGCATAATATAACCCAAATGGGAGATTGTAAAATCTTTATTAAATATTTTATAATGAGCAACATTATCCCAGTTTACTATTTTAGCTAGTGGGAATTCAATCAGGGATTACGTGATTATCCCCTACCAATTATAGACCAATCTATTCTATTATGGGATTGGAATAGATCCGGTAAACACATTAATATAAACACAGCAGCAAGGGTGTCACACCCCAATTCTGCACCATTAGAACGGTGTGATGAACCACTAATAAACCAACGGTTCAACCAGGATCTCTAATAGGCGGTATCCATTAAAAATAAAACCATGCACGTCCACAACCATAATCAGAATAAATACACAATAGCAGAAGTCTTATAGTAAATGAACTGAGAACTCTAAATGTAATAATCATAATTAAAATATCAAGTTATTGTTATATCAACTGAGACATAAATAAATAAAATATCAATTACATCCTTTTATAAATTCAAATAAAATTCTAATAGAATACGCATGAGTTGCACTCGCATGAGGGGTCATGCGTATCCTCCAAGTCTTCAGCTTCCATTGCAGCAATACGCGCATACACCGGAGCATTCATATAATCTTCAACTGTAGTACCTGCATCATCAACTAAAAATATTCGACGTCGAGAGGGTGAGCACACATCATGGCTCAGTGAGCAAACAAAACAATGCAACAAACATATGCATGCATTCAATTCATATCTTTGGTCTGGTAAATAAGTTTGCAATGTGCTATAGAAAGGATAGGTGGCCAAAGGTCACGTTTATTGACGCCGCACCTCTATTCACGAGTGTGTGAAGCCGCCCAAAGGTAACGTTTATTGTTGACCCACATGCACCCACCATGGACAATGTACACGCAAAGATCACGTTTATTGTTGTACTCGTGCCCATACCAACACGTAAGCCCCTGCTGGCGAGGGCTCGCAAACTGGGCTCGCAACTAACCAATCCTAATGTCAATCAGTGTATCCAAGGCCTCACCCTAGCATCCCTCAATACGTCCATAGAGATAGGGCTAAAGCCCCCCGGCAGAGTCAGAGACTACACGGTCTGAGACCACTTCCCCTCATACCCTACGACGTAATAGTTCTGCTAAGGTAATGGCGATATGACGATGTCAGTGGACAAGACTTGAGTTAGAGATAGAGCTAGAGTGCTGAGGCCCCGCCTATGACACCTCCCCCTGATACTCGCTCGCATCAAGCACACCAACCACACAAATACATCCACATGCCTATTCCTATCATCATCATCATCATCATGTTATAAACAATAATTAAATATGCATGAACAGTAATAATAAAAATATTGGATGACATGTTGAATGCACATAACAATCATACACGCATAAAATCAATCATGGCATTGGACTCAAGAGTAAACAGTTTATTATTAACCAATTAGTTTAGGTCTTGTTCCCTCACTTTTACTTGATCGTAGGTCCTCTTTCAAGCTTTAAGAATCAACTATATATCGATATTATATCACTAGAAGACCTAATCAAGTCGATAGAATTTAATTAGAATTAATTCTGATTTTAAAAAGCATGTTGTTAACTCGGGGTTGATGCCAAGGTCGGAGGTTCCATCGACCCTTGGTGCGACCACCCACACCCACAGTCTGGACTTCCCGAACACTGGGGGTTGATTGTTAGGGTCTGGTAGGGTCGATTGGCCATCGACCCCCCGTGCGACCCCCTGTGGGTTTCGTCAAATTTTCATCCTTCAGTCCATTCCTTTGTGTTTGGGGTCCTATGGCTTGCTTCTACAATCCATTCCACACATGTTCTGTGGTCTAGAACCGTAGTTCATTCACCTATATGGTTTTTATGATTTCCCCCATGGTTTTCTATGAAAACATAACCATGGATGGATGATATGGGTTTCTCCTAGATCATTCCCTCTTCACTATCCATTCTAAGGTCTGTAGACCTGAGAATTAGGCTTGTCTCTCTGAAGCCTTCTCTTTGATCTTCTTCTCCACTTTCCTTCTCTTCTCTTTCTCTTCTCCTTCTCTTCTCTTTCTCTCAATCCAATTAGGGTTCTAAAAGGAGTGAAAGAGGCCTAGGGACGTCCTATTTATAGAGTAGAAACTCCAACAATAAGTCCCATTGAGATTAGAAAAGAATCCCATTGAAATTTGGAAAGTTTCCAAATCACGGTTTCTGTCGGCAGACTGGGGGTCGATGAGGAGGTCGGAGATCCCATCGACCCCTGGTTCTATGTAAGAACCGTATTCTAAAACCGGGTCTAAACCATGGTTTTATATGATGACAGGTGTCCCAATTATAATCGAACCGGAGGGCGAAGCCGAATGACGAGCCACTCAAATTTCAGGTAAGAAAAAGAATAAAAAATGCCTAAACTCCATACCGGTCTCACTATACCGGTTGCAGTATAGTGTAACCGGTATGTATACCGGCTGCACTATATCGGTTGCGGGGTCTCCAACCAGTATGTGCGACCGGTATGCCTGATTCCGGCTGTAGATAGACTCCAGTGAGCCTTTCTCTCAGAATGGAAACTTGAAAAGTTTCCATTCTGAGGAAAACCTTCCATGGATGGTCTCCCTCTATTAATAGAGAAGGAGACACTCCATTGCTCCTTCTCAAACACCCTAGCCATCTGGAGAAGAACTGAGAAGGAGCAAGGAGGAGGTAGCCACCCAGGAAGGAGAGCACGCCGCCAACCGACAACCGCCGGTAAGTGCTCTATACTGTTAGTAATGTTAGGATGTCAGATTGGAGCCACGAAGCGGCATAGCGATCCAAAAGCCTAGGACTTCCGTTAGTTTCTCATTCGGATCTACCTAGGTTTGATACGGAGTTCTAACCGAGATCCGAAGGCCACTAGAGGGTTTGGACCTTAGTAAAGAGTAGGGAAAACCCTAGAGACCTAACTGTTAGCCGACAAGGAAGGGAGATCCGAGATCTCGCTCTCGGATCCAAACCGCGGGGTATACCGGATGGACTATAGGTCTAGCGGTATGGGCCTGCGGTATATACTGCAGGCACATACCAGTCTCACTCAGTGAGATCTGAGTGAGACCGGTGAGTGCCACCGGTATATACCGGTTGCACATACTGGTGCACATACTACAACCGGTACCTGCGACCGGTATGGGTTTTCGAGCCTGGTTTGCTCAGTCAAACCTGGTTCTGACCTCTGAAACCTTTATGAATAGGTGCTAACTTATAAATGTGATTATGTAGGACCTGTAGACATTGTGAGTAAGCTCTCTGACGCAGAACGGGATCAGTATCACGTGTCAGGTAAGAAACAAGACTTCAAACCCAAATAACAAATCAACAGTAAACTTCTGTGAATACTTTTATGTTTATCTGGTTATATTGCTTGATGTCTGTGCATCTCACATGCCATGTAGTTGTTTATTTTATCTTATATAATCATGCATTTCATATGCTAGGATTGTTGTATGTTTAGGCATGTGTATGTTTTAGTTAGTGTGTGGAATGTGAAGGGGATGTGCCCTGGATATATCCATAGCTAATACTTTTCTCGTATCGTCTTTATCTTAGCAAACTCAGTGCGAATAGGGTATCAGGGGGAGGACGTGGGATTGTGGTTCTTCCTGCCCACCAAACTCGAGCCCTATCTCTATGTCGTAGGGAGTAGTGCTGGGGTAGGGTCTATAGCCTTTACTTTAGCAGACTTGGTACGACTAGGGTATCAGGGGGAGGACGTGGGATTGTGGTTCTTCCTGCCCGCCAGACTCGAGCCCTATCTGTAGTTCGTAGGGAGCCATGCTGGGGTCAGGCTATTGATACTGTATTGACATCTAGGACTGGTTAGAAACGGAACCCACTTGCAAGCCCTTGCCAATAGGGGTTTAGGTATTGGTACGGTATGGGGTATCAGGGGGAGGACGTGGGATTGTGGTTCTTCCTGCCCGCCAGACTCGAGTCCTATCTCCATACCGGAGTGAGTGTTGTGGGGCAACAGCAGTAGTGTGGTAGGTGTCTGACTGTTGGGTGTGCTCACACTCTCGTGCATGGAGGTGCGGTGGCCGCCAAACCTTACCATAGCATATTTGCAAGTTATACCTGGCCCAAATTGTAATGTTATCTCATGCATATTGTACTGTTGCATTGGTCTTGTACTTACTGAGCTAAGTTGTGAGCTCACCCAAATATATATATATATATATATATATATTTCTTTTCAGATCTTGACGCAGGGTATACGGTGGAGGACTTCATGACTACTCCAGCTTACAGCACAGTGGCTGCCCTGGACTCCCAGACAATGGAGGACGAGCATGATGCGTCATGCGAGTGCTCGTTCTGTGTCTTTTCTCAGTGATAGGTTGATTTTCAGTTAAAGCTTTGTAATAATTACTATTTAAATTTTGATGGATGATGGAATAAGTTGGATATTTATTTAAATTACAATTTAGATCTCGGCTCATTTATTTATTTCCGCTGCTATGTATTATATCTCTGATTTTGTTAGACTGCTTGGGAATGATTGGTTGACACGGTCTATTAAGATCCTGGTGTGAACTGTGGTTTAGAGCCGGTTCACTCACACTTCTGGTTCAACCAGAATTGGGGTGTGACAACTTGGTAGAGCCCTAGGCTCTGTCCAGCTAATCATTATGCATCTAACTGTGTCCAATAAGCTGAGTTAAGAAAATTAAAAACTTTAATAAGAACACACCATAAGCTTGTTTGATGCTTGAGACTTAAGAAAGATGCATAATATACATATAATGGAAGAACAATTATAAACATTGAAGAATTTAAAGGAAACAAATTAGTCATTTCATAAAAATTTCTTTAAGTACAAGTGAACAACAGAGTACAGTCCACAAGTCGGACAGTTACTCTAGTAACAAAATAAAATACATGAAAATCAAATAAAAACTACATCTGCCTAAGGTGGTGTAGCAGGCCTGGATGGTACCGGGTCTGCAATATCATAGTCCCGCTCGTATACCTCTCTGAGCCAATGAACCTGGTCCTGTGTGACCCGTAGGCTACGAGCTAAACGCCCTAACTCCTGACCCATCTCACGCTGAGAATCCATGAGTCCTCTCTGGGTATCAAGAATGTCCCTCTGGGTATCAAGAATGTTCCTCTGGGTATCAAGGATGACTCTCTGGGTATCTCTGATCTCCGAAAACATGCTCGTCCCAGGGTCCGAAGGGGGATGGGATGGTCCAGCCACTGAAGAAGGCCTGGATGACCTAGCAACTAGAGAAGGCCTAGATGGTCCAGCAATTGGAGAAGGCCTGAAAGGTCCTGCAACTGGAGAATGCAGGGGTGCAGGTGCTGGGATGTCCTCCATGTGTGCATCCTCATCATCTCCCATCTCGGCTGCCTCTGCTGCTACTACAAGGGCTGCATTTCCTAGGTAGGAGAGGACGAGCCTGTAACTCCTCGTCACTGAGCTCCAGATCGTCCATCTGCATCTTATAGATGGCCTCAGCATCTATATCAGAACTCATGGTGATCTCCCCAGCCAACTCACCCCGCATGTCCACACCCAGACGCTGTAGCAAAGCTGTGATCAACCTACCATAGGGGAGATTGCCCGATACACCAGGCATGGTCGCATGAATCATAACCCACATAATCAAATAAGGCAAGCAAACCCGTTTCTGAGTATCCACACAGTAGGTGAGGTACTGAGTCAACTGGGATAACTCTCCATAATGCCCACTCTGGGGAACGATATTGTGCTGAATAATCCGGCAGAAAAGACGAGGCTGAGGACGTAGGTTGGAAGCCGACATAACCCTACCAGGTAATAAGATCTGTGCGGCGATGGCTGCCCGCAAGTCCTCAGTAAGATACCCTTTGGCTCTGGGCGGACAATAAATGAGTTCCCCGTCATCAGGAATCTCTAGAAGGGTAGCTAACTCGGCGACATTAAATGAAATCATCACCCCTTTCACGTAGCTGGTGATGCGAAGATCTCTAGCGTGCTCCCAATCATCCAAATCACCCTCCACTTCCAGGTTGGTGAAAAACAATTTTACCAGGTTGGGACGAGTAGTCTCCCTATACTGGATGAGGGGTAACCAACCTACTATCCCAAAAGCAGACTCCACATCAAAGCGGTGAAGATGCTCCAAGTTGACGAAACGGCCTGATTCGATATGTTTTTCTCGAAACCATGCCGAGCGTGAAGAGGCCGCCTCCGACCGGAAGAACCTCTCATCATATAAGACAGGAGGGAGATGTGGCCTGTGCATACCAAGCATATACGATCGTTTCCCCGCTCCACGCCGATTAAACATAAAGTATCTGTTAAATAAAGAACAAGAGTCAGTTAGAGACAAATTCAGAAAAATTTCGACAGTATAATAATAGAAAATGGTGAAAAAGCCTAAAAACACGCCCAATATGAATGGAATAACTTATTGTGATAGTACAATGCTAGCATAGGTCAAACAAATTCATCAAAGCAAAGAAATGGGGGCATATTAACAAAATTTACCAAAAACCTCGAAAAAACCTAGAAACCTAGGTTAAAAGTCGAAATTTTGGGTTTTTCTTTAAACCAACCAATAAAACTTCGAATTTGTTGAGGGGTTTTACACAATTAGACCCCTAAAATCTTTCTCAAGCAAAGAAAGAAGTTTTCTATGGTTAAAAACTTCCAAATCAAGAGAAACCTATGTTTTGGTATAAAAGATGATGAAAAAATTTTCTAAAAGAGGGAAGAGAAGGATAAGCTTACCTGAGAGACGAGATTGGTACACTAGAATGAAGTAGAAACAAACTTAGAGGCACCGGATGCACTGTAGAGACTCGGAGACTCAGAGAGGAATCGCCACCGGAGTAAACTCAAAAAGGAAAAGCGAAAAATAAAGCCAAAAATCGCGATTTTAAAGGATTTTGGCTATACCGGTCGTGCATCTGTGCTGGAGAGTGCGACCGGTATCTCCCTGCGGTATGGTGCGACCTGTACCAAACCGCAGGGTATACCGGTTGCACATAGTTATGGGGTGTGCGACCGGTACCCCCCTGCGGTATAGTGCAACCGGTATGTGTGATCAGCTACACCGGTCTCACTTCAGGAGAGACCGCACGCCACTTGGAACCCTACAGAGAGGGGCAATACAAAACCATCCCGATAGTTGGTCGGAACTTAATCCTAGACCTCACGCTTGCATAATAAGACATTGTATATGTGGAAAATTTTGACAGAATAACTGAGAATTTTGCTTGTTATTTTAACCTGTCAATGAATACCTGTGCTGCATATGTTGAGACTAAATTATTGGAATAACTTTCTAAGTTGTGCTATATGTTTCCATGTATTCAGATATCGTACAGGAAAAAAAACTACTTCAATGGTGGGAGGAAATGGACATAGAGTTCATCGCAGGCGCCGACACTCAAGGGCGCCTACCATGGATAGAAGTTCAGGAACAAAAAACTCAGAAGAAAATGCCGAGAGGGTGAGAGGGGAAGAACTCAACCCCCTAAATGACACTGAAGATATGATAAAGGAAAATGAGGAAGGTCCGTCACAGGGACAACCTTCTTCTAGCTCTGAGACAATGATGGCAAATTTGGTCACTAATATGGAGGCCCAGCAGAAGAAGTTTTTTGAGGAAATGCTAAAAATGTTTAGGCCACCTGGGCCTGTGTCGACACCTACAAACATGCCATCCACAAATGTTGAGAATGTTCAAGCGGCACCAGTGGGGGTTAGCACAGCTAATGAAGTACCACCACAACAGGATCAACCCAACACAGTACCCCAACCGGTTCTGGGGACGCTCGATTCACAACCAATATCAGGGGGGCTATCAGTATCAGAATCAGGGTGCATACTATGGTGGGTATCAGGGAGGAAATCAGGGAGGCTACCCATATCAGCAACAATGGTATGGACAGGCACCATATGGGCAAGTCCCTTATGCTCAGAGTAGCCTATCCAGGGCAGTGGATGGATTATTAAAGCTCAAACCACCTACTTTTACAGGGAAGTCAGGGAAAACACTGTGGCCAGCACAGTTTTTTTTTTTGAAATGGAGAAAAACTTTCGGCTACTGGATTGTCAGGATGGGGACAAAGTGTTATATGCCACTCATATGCTGAAGGAAGAGGCCAATGGGTGGTGGAACTCTACCAAGTCGTACCTGGAAACCAAGCACCAAATCATCACTTGGCCCATATTCAAGGAAGCCTTCTTTGACAAGTACTTCCCCAGGAGTTTTCGTGATCAAATGGAAAGAGAATATCTTAACTCCGCATGATCCACGGATGACCAGTAGAAGCCTATCAGCAGAGGTATGAGGAGTTATTCTTCTTTGCTCCAACTAGTATGCGGGAGGAAGCAACAAAGACTCATCGTTTTACTATGGGTCTTCGGGGTGCTATTCGAGAACATGTGTTGGGTCGAGGGTTGAACATTTACAATGAAGCCGTACAGGTGGCTCGAGTTATCGAGTCAAGTCATAGAGAAAGTTTCATAGCACAAAGTCGGGGTCTAAAGAGCCCTATTCCTGAGATCCAAGGCGGAAGAAACAACAGGCCATACCGTCCTTTCAGGCTGCCTTCTAGTACAGTGCCTCCCAGACCGGCTCTTGCAATGCCACCACATGTCACGGGGCCTAATCCTAATGTAAAATGCTTCAATTGCCAACAGGTGGGGCATTATGCCAGAACATGCCCACAAACAAAGAGAGAGCAACAACAAGGCAAGGTGTATGCTGTTACCACAGAAGAGGCAGCCGCATCACCAGATGTGGTTACTGGTATGATTTTGTACTTGTTCCCTAATTGTTGCATTAAATTGTTTATGCATTTGAAACTAAGGGAGTATTTGAACTAAAACCTCAGGTACAATAATTATAGCAGGGGTACCCGCAAGAGTCCTGTTTGACTCCGGGGCAACCCATTCTTTTGTATCCGTGTCATTCGGAAAAGGACTAGGTCAACCCATCAAGACTCTACAACCAAGTCTGTTAGTTCGGTCTCCCATGGGAATGGAGGTGGTATTAGCAGAATATTATGGTCCTTGTCTAGTGCTTATTGAAGGACGAGAATTGGAAGCCAATCTAGTCCAGCTGGAGATGTCAGATTTTGATGTGATTCTGGGAATGGACTGGTTATCTAAACACTCGGCGAACCTGCTATGTGCCGAGAAGAAGTTGATATTCAAAGACAATGAAGGGATTGAGTTTAACTTTAAAGGGGCTAAGTTGCCCAGGAAGAGAAGGCTCATACTCTCAGCCTTAAAAGCAAAGAAGTGCCTAGAGAAAGGGGGAGTAGGATACCTTGTGTCAGTGGTGGATGTAACCGCTGACCTGCCAAAAATGGAGGACATCGATGTAGTACGGGAATTTTCTGATGTATTTCCCGAAGACCTACCCGGGTTGCCACCAGACAGGGCTACTAAGTTTGTGATAGACCTACTACCAGGGGTGGCAACTGTGTCTAAAGCACCGTACAGGATGGCTCCTACCGAGTTGAAAGAATTAAAAACTCAGCTGCAAGAACTGCTAGACAAGGAATTTATAAGGCCTAGTATCTCACCTTGGGGAGCACCTGTGCTCTTTGTCAAGAAAAAAGATGGTAGTGTACGTTTCTGTATGGACTATCGTGAACTGAACAAGCTCACTATCAAGAACAGGTACCCACTACCAAGGATAGATGATTTGTTCGATCAATTACAAGGTTCAAGTGTATTCTCGAAGATTGATCTGAGATCAGGGTATCATCAGCTCAAGATTAAGGAAACAGACATCCCCAAAACAGCTTTCAGGATGCATTATGGACACTATGAGTTCCTAGTAATGTCCTTTGGGTTGACTAATGCACCTAATGTCCTTTGGGTTGACTAATGCACCTGCATCCTTTATGGAGTTAATGAACCGGGTATTCCATGACATGCTTGATACGTCGGTTATCGTATTCATCGATGATATCTTAGTATACTCTAAGGACCAGGAGACGCATGCAGTGCATCTAAGAGCAGCGTTACAAAGACTGAGTAGAGAAAAACTATATGCAAAATTCAAGAAATGTGAATTTTGGTTAAAGGAAGTAGCCTTCCTTGGTCACGTGGTTTCTGCTGAAGGAATCAAGGTAGACCCCAGTAAAATTTCAGCCATTGTAAGATGGGAGGCGCCGAAGACAGTTGCTGAAATTCGTAGTTTCCTGGGCTTAGCTGGATACTATAGAAGGTTTGTGGAAAATTATTCCAAGATTGCTGTTTCACTCACCAGATTGACAAAAAAGGGGGAGAAGTTCATATGGACCGATGAATGTGAGAAATGCTTCCAGACGTTGAAGTCAAGACTGGTATCAGCACCTATATTGACTATTCCAGCCCCAGACCATCCATTTACATTATATACAGATGCTTCAGGTCTAGGACTGGGTTGTGTGCTGATGCAAGGAGAGCAGGTGATAGCCTATGCCTCAAGACAGCTGAAAGAGCATGAGAAGAATTACCCTACACATGACCTAGAATTGGCAGCAGTTATTCATGCTATCAAGACTTGGCGGCACTACCTGTATGGCGAGAAATTTCAGATTAAGTTTGACAACAGAAGCCTGACATATCTGTTCACTCAGAAAGAAGTGAACATGAGGCAGAGGAGGTGGCTTGAATTACTCAAGGACTACGATTGTGACATTCAGTATCACCCTGGTAAAGCTAACATTGTAGCCGATGCACTGAGCAGGAAATGGGCATTGAACCCTGAAGCAGGACCAAGTACAAATGCAGCGTTGTGCGCTGCTGTTTCTGGTTCATCAGAGGATGAAGAACAACTCTTAATAAAGTCAGCAGATGATCCTATTAAGCAAGGGTTGATACACCAGTTTACCTTAATGTTTGCAGCTTTGAATATTTTGCCCGACCTGAAGGAAGAAATAAAGGCAGCAGTCCTACAGGACCCATACCTCAGGACAGTTCAAGAGGATTTGGAAAAGGATCGAGCCAATCCTGATTTTACTTTAGATGCAGACAAGGTGCTCAGATACCGTGGGCGTTTGTGCATACCTGAGGATGAAGATCTGGAAATCCAAAATCGGATTATGTTGGAAGCTCACTCCACCCCATATTCAGTACACCCTGGAAGCACTAAAATGTACCATGACTTGAAAAGGTTGTACTGGTGGAGGGGTATGAAAGCTGATGTGGCCCGACATGTATTTCAATGTTTAAACTGTCAACAAGTCAAAGCAGAAAGACAGAGGCCTGCAGGATTACTACAACCATTACCTGAGCCAGCTTGGAAATGGGATTGTATAACCATAGATTTCATCACTGGCCTACCTATGACTCCGAGGTCAGTGAATGCAGTATGGGTAATTGTAGATCGCCTCACCAAGACAGCCAGATTTATCCCTGTCAGACCACAATATACTATGGACAGGTTGGCAAGGTTGTACGTGGACAATATAGTCAGGCTCCATGGGGTTCCAGATAGTATCGTGTCTGACCGAGATCCACGCTTCACATCTAAGTTCTGGGAAGGACTTCAGAAGGCAATGGGGACGAAACTAAAGTTTAGCATAGCTTTCCACCCTCAAACTGATGGTCAGTCGGAGAGGACCATTCAGACTCTAGAAGACATGCTTCGGGCATGTGCTATCGACTTCAAGGGGGCTTGGGATGAGAAGCTTTCACTCATTGAGTTTGCCTACAACAACAGCTACCAGTCTACGATCCAGATGGCCCCATACGAGGCCTTATATGGCAAGAAATGTTGGACACCTTTATTATGGGACGAAGTTGGAGAAAGATGGATCGTAGGACCAGAATTTGTGGAAGAAACCTGCAAGGCAATAGATATAATCAAGAACCCAGTAAAGACAGCTCAGGTGCGTCAGAAGCACTATACTGATAACAGACGATGGGATCTTGAATTCATGGTTGGGGACAAGGTGTTCTTGAAGGTGTCACCAGTAAGAGGCTTGAAGCGGTTCGGCAGAAAAGGAAAATTGTGTCCTAGATATGTGGGACCATATGAAATTCTATCCCGATGCGGCAAAGTAGCCTATCAACTAACATTGCCACCAGCGATGTCTAGTGTCCACGATGTCTTCCACGTGTCCTTACTGAAGAAGTACGTGAGAGACCCCTCACACATTCTTGTTGCAGACCCCCCAGATTTGACAGAAGACTTAACCTTCGAGGTGGTGCCAATCCAGCTCATTAGTAAAAAGGTACAACAACTTCGAAGGCGAGCTATCCATTATGTCAAGGTAGTTTGGAAAAGTCAGGACGTAGAAGAAATTACTTGGGAAGAGTAGGACGCCATGCGACAAGAGTATCCCCATCTTTTCGACTCTGAAGGTACGTGCAATTTTGGGGACGAAATTTCTTTTAAGGGTGGGGGAATTGTGAGACCTACATGCAAATTTCGAGGACGAAATTTTTTTAAGGGTGGTAGAGTTGTAAGAACCGTATTCTAAAACCGGGTCTAAACCATTTATATGATAACAGGTGTCCCAATTATAACCGGACCGGAGGGCGAAGCCGAGTGACGAGCCACTTAAATTTTAGGTAAGAAAAAGAATAAAAAATGCCTAAACTTTATACCGGTCTCACTATACCGGTTGCAGTATAGTACAACCGGTATGTATACCGGCTGCACTATACCGGTTGGGGGGTCTCCAACCGGTATGTGCGACCGGTATGCCTGATTCCGGCTGTAGATAGACTCCAGTGAGCCTTTCTCTCAGAATGAAAACTTGGAAAGTTTCCATTCTGAGGAAAACCTTCCATGGATGGTCTCCCTCTATTTATAGAGAAGGAGACACTCCATTGCTCCTTCTCAAACACCCTAGCCGTCTGGAGAAGAACTGAGAAGGAGCAAGGAGGAGGTAGCCGCCCAGGAAGGAGAGCACGCCGCCAACCGACAACCACCGGTAAGTGCTCTATACTGTTAGTAATGTTAGGATGTCGGATTGGAGCCGCGAAGCGGCGTAGCGATCCAAAAGCCTAGGACTTCCGTTAGTTTCTCATTCGGATCTAACCTAGGTTTGATACGACGTTCTAGCCGAGATCCGAAGGCCATTAGAGGGTTTGGACCTTAGTAAAGAGTAGGGGAAACCTTAGAGACCTAACTGTTAGCCGACAAGGAAGGGAGATCCGAGATCTCGCTCTCGGATCCAAACCGCGGGGTATACCGGATGGACTATAGGTCCAGCGGTATGGGCTCATGGGTATATACCCTGAGCACATACCGGTCTCACTCAGTGAGATTTGAGTGAGACCGGTGAGTGCCACCGGTATATACCAGTTGCACATACTGCAACCAGTACCTGCGACCGGTATGGGTTTCCGAGCCTAGTTTGCTCAGTCAAACCTGGTTCTGACCTCTGAAACCTTTATGAATAGGTGCTAACTTATAAATGTGATTATGTAGGACCTGTAGACATTGTGAGTAAGCTCTTTGATGCAGAACGGGATCAGTATCACGTGTCAGGTAAGAAACAAGACCCCAAACCTAAATAACAAATCAACAGTAAACCTCTGTGAATACTTTTATGTTTATCTGGTTATATTGCTTAATGTCTGTGCATTCAGGGGGAGGACATGGGATTGTGGTTCTTCCTGCCCACCAGACTCGAGCCCTATCTCTATGTCGTAGGGAGTAGTGCTGGGGTAGGGTCGTATAGCCTTTACTTTAGCAGACTTGGTACGACTAGGGTATCAGGGGGAGGACGTGGGATTGTGGTTCTTCCTGCCCGCCAGACTCGAGTCCTATCTCCATACCTGAGTGAGTGTTGTGGGGAAACAACAGTAGTGTGGTAGGTGCCTGACTGTTGGGTGTGCTCACACTCTCGTGCATGGAGGTGCGGTGGCCGCCAAACCTCATATTTGCAAGTTATACCTGGCCCAAATTGTAATGTTATCTCATGCATATTGTACTGTTGCATTGGTCTTGTACTTACTGAGCTAAGTTGTGAGCTCACCCAAATATATATATATATTTCTTTTCAGATCTTGATGCAGGGTATACGGTGGAGGACTTCATGACTGCTCCTGCTTACAGCACAGTGGCTGCCCTGGACTCCCAGACAATGGAGGATGAGCATGATGCGTCATGCGAGTGCTCGTTCTGTGTCTTTTCTCAATGATAGGTTGATTTTCAGTTAAAGCTTTGTAATAATTACTATTTAAATTTTGATGGATGATGGAATAAGTTGGATATTTATTGAAATTACAATTTAGATCTCGCCTCATTTATTTATTTCCGCTGCTATGTATTATATCTCTGATTTTGTAGACTGCTTGGAAATGATTGGTTGACACAGTCTATTGAGATCCTAGTGTGAACCGTGGTTTAGAGCCGGTTCACTCACACTTCTGGTTCAACCGGAATTGGGGTGTGACATTCTAAAATGTCCGACCCCCTGTTAAAAACTCAGGGTCTGACTTTTATACTGGGGGGGTCCGACCCTACCTTGCTGGGTATGCGACCCTCCCCCTATTTTTAGTGTTTTTGGGTCAGTTTAATACCTGGGATCGTGATCTCCCTCACGCACTTGATCCATTTGGCTCGACCATGATGGGTAGACCTGGTTCAAGGTGGTAAGACCAGGTTAGTTCGATACGGGTCTTACAAAGGGTCCCAATAGCCTCTCTGCATTAAACATTCAAGGGGACCCATACCCAAGGGAGATGAGGTTGTAGAAGATCTTTGCTGGGAATCAAGTTAAAACCACGATCGAAAATCAATCTCCAGCAAAAGGTATGTTCTTTTTATTGTTATTAAATTTGTTAATGCTTAATGTATTTTATTGTCTGTATGGGATTGATTGGAATAGTTTTATTGGGATTATAAATCCAACATTAAGAGATATACCTCTGTAGTTATAATTTACTTGCAAGTGATCTCAAAAACAGTGGTTGTAGAGATCCTACAGAGAGAGATGGGGGGCATATGTATCAATGAAATACTATTAGAGACGTTCAAAGCTCACCAAAAGGAGATGGGGGGGGGTGAATGTTGGGCAGTTAAGAAGTAACAAATAGATAAACATAGTGTAGCTAAGATGAGCATGTTAAGATGGATGTGCGGCAAAACTAGAAAGGATAAAATAAAAAATGATCGTATTAGAGCTGATTTGGGAATAGCATCGATTCATGATAAACTATGAGAAAGTTGTTGGAGATGGTATGGTCATGTACAACGGAGGCCGCTAGATGTCCCCGTACGGAGGAGTGATTTGATTCAAATTGAAGGATCTAAAAAAACTAAGAGCAAACCTAAAATGACTTTAGGGGAGGTAGTGAAGAAAGACATATATAGCTTAGGCCTTGCTTCAAGTATGACATCAAACAGAACTGATTAGTGGACAAGAATCCATTGGGGTAAGGCTTTGTTATTGTTTTGTGTGTGTGTGTGTGTGTATATATATATATATATATATATATATATATATATATATATATATATTTATCTTTGTAACAAGGGTTTGTTATTTTTCCAAATGTCACAAGAATTTATTCTGCCACACCATTGGATAGAAAGAACATGGTCTAGATTACCCACATGTCGAATTTCAAATTCTAATTCAATCAAGTACCCCTATGTATTGTCATGCATCCCGTGTATATCCATGCATGTGTACAAGTACTCTAAACATTACTATAACACTCCCCAAGTTTGAATGGGTTAGATTAAAAAAAATGAATGGTCCAGATTTATTTTGTTACATTTCCAAATGTAACAAACCCTTGTTTTATATATATATATATATATATATATATATATATATATATATATATATATATATATATATATCAATTAAAGAAAAGGGAGATTTTCAATCGCAAATGCTAAGGAATCAAATCTCAAGAAAGATGAATTTTCTCTGTTATACTGTTACCATTGCATGCAAGGATACATCTAGCCATAGAATGAGAAATCCCCGATCGACAGGAAGAGCGCACCTTAGAATTTATAAGATGAATGATTTTTGTTGTTTCTGGGGTTTCATTTAATTTTAGTGTTTGTTTGTGTAAAGCAAGGCCACAATCAAGAAACCAATTGCATTTGATTTTAGTCATTAGATTAGAGGATCATGAGGTGTCACTCATCGTGCGGCCATTGACATTCCTCTAATTAAAGGACTAATTGGAGAGGATCCAGATCCTCCCATATCCTCTTCATTGCAATCTGTTGTAGTGCCTTCCTATGAGTTTGGATCACCTGCAGGTTTGGTCGACACCTGTCCAGGAATTAAACGGAAAAAAATTCCATCAACTAATATCTCTCACGATTTTTTAATTTTTGTTCCTTTTTTTTTTAAATTCTGTTTATTTTACCCCATTACTTTCTATTTCAATGGAGAAATAATGGAATTAGTAGTTTTTATTTGAAATTTAACTCTCTCTCTCTCTCTCTCTCTCTCTCTCTCTCTCTCCTCTAAAATGCTTAAGTGAGTGTGGTTCGTGGAAAATAGAAATGTATTGACTAAGGCTCTCTTTCGTATAGTTTATATTTATGTTTATGGGTTATTTATGACAAATCATTTATGAGATGAAATTATGAATCATAAATAATAACTATTTAATACCACTAAACATAAGGAAATAATAATATATTGTCAAAATAATGGTAAACATCTTCTAATCTAAGATTTTTTAAATTATATCAATCTATTTTAAATATAAATAAGTACCATAAATCATACCAAACAACTACATATGTCACAATGTATTATATAATTGATTCTATAATACATACCAAAGAGAACCTAAGACAAATTTACAATGGAGAAGGATGCAAGAAGTTATGACAATGCCAGGAAGCAAACCTTGGTAGACATTTTTAGAAGTGACATAAGAAAACCCTCCTTTTCCCCTTAGCTTAAAATAAATTAGAGTTATAAAAAGAGGAAAACAAACTGTCTCGTGTTGCATTCCATCAAAAGAAAAAAAAAAAAAAAACCATGCGCAAAGCCATGAGCTTAGTCGCTAATCATGGGTAGTGGATGGATTGCTCAATGACGACAATTCCCCGTTTTGTTTCCTCCATTCATTTTGAGCTTTTGTGGTCGATCGTGGGTGGCAAGTGGATAGCTTAGCAGGCGATGGCAGATGATGGAGTGGTGTTGGGCAACTATGGAGGAGTAAAAGATGACAATTTAGGAGAATCTTCACTTGTGATAAGGGAGGTAATGCGACTGCGACCCTCCATGACCTCAACCATAACAAAAAATTTAAGCAACAATGTAGTTGTTGTTTGAATGATGCTTGAGTTAAGGTCTGTCTAGGATTTTCCTCCTCTCCCTGCTCCCAAATGCAACTTTGTCTTAGCCAAAACATTTTTACTTTCCAAGAACCACCCTTACTTACGCTGTGAGAGAGAGAGAGAGAGAGAGAGAGAGAGAGAGAGTGATACTAACCCATATCAGAAATGGCTACTTCGAGGATAGCTAGCCTCCTAGAAGAAGAAGATTAGAGAGAGAGAGTGACTGTAAAATTGATCGATGCCTTCTATTCCTCTTTGGTGGCTTATATAACCACTTGACTACACATTACAGATGTGACTGACTCGTTACAGCTTCCTAACCTACGGTTACAAGATTAATGGTAACATTGCCATTCCCATATACGAGAACCTTGTCCTTAAGGTTCTGCCGTTGGTTGTTGAAGAAGTTGTTTTGTGTCGATCTAGGTGGCTTCTTCAAAAGGAAGTCCCAACCACAGGATAAGTACATGGGTTGTTCAGATCAGCCAAGGATATCAACCCTACATCCATAACGTTGGAGCTTGGACTTCATATTATATACACACATCAAACCTTCCTTCAACAACCCCGCATGACCACAAACATTTAGAATTGAACGTGAGATCAGCAGACTTGACAGAAAGTCTCTCCATCTCTACAAAAAGGTTAAAAGCCAACTTACTAATTCCATTGATTGTCAGCCCATTAATCATGGCGTCCTAGTGATCCACACCTTTCTCTTCCAAATTTTTAAACACCCACATAGTGCCTTTTATTTTTCCGCACTTCGAGTACCCGTCTATGAAGGCAACTCCAAGTTTTCCATCTACAAGCAGCCCATTCTTATCTATGTAATGAAGAATTAATATACCTTCACTGATTCGTCCTAATGCAACCGCTGCAAGAAAGAGTAATTACCTAAGTGGCATGATCTGGAATTAAATTACCTTCAGTTTGCTTTCCACGAAAGAGCTTTAGGGCTTCGGAACTGGACCCATTTTGAACATTCCCTCCTATTATGGAATTCCAAGCAATAACATCTCTCTCATGCATATCATCAACAAATATAGAGCTGTGCCGACACTCCCAAACTTCGTCGATCCGTCTATCATGATTACCCAACCGAACTTGTCCTTGGGGAGCATCAAATCAAATAATTCCCGAGCAACTTTTAGCCTTCCACACTTGGCTAAACCATTAATGATCCAATTACAGGAAATCAAACCCCTTTTAGGCATTCGGCAAAATGACACCCAAGCCCTCTGAAGCCCATCTCTAGATTGTGCTTACCCACAAACGATCGAGTTCTATGACACCGAGTCCCTCTTCGTCATTCTATCGAACAAATGATGGGCAACCTCAACCAATCTGCATCTCATGTAGAAATCAATCAATAGATTTTGCAAGAGAACATTTGTTAGGACTGAAACTGAAATGTTGTCTGGCTTTAAATGGGCTTCAAGCTCGTTCTTTCAGTGGCTTAAGCTGATTCCTCCTTGAAAACTACCTTCTCTACCACGTATACTAGCTGAACTATTGTGATGAACAAACCCTTCTAATTGCATTATATTATTTAAAGGAATTACCTGATGCTTTTTCTTAGGCAATGATGGTAATGAGGCATGAGCACTGGCGGCAACAACTCTTGGCCACACTGTAGAAGCTAAAAGGGCAACCAAGCCGATGATGGACATGACTGTAGCCACAAGCACACCGACCAGATCATCTTTAGTAAGGAAGCTTGTCCATCTCTCTCTCAAGATGGCAGTCCATGTGTAGGTACTAATGTCCTTGTTAAAAATTGCTTTGGGATTCCCATTACATTTCCTTATCGCAGTACATCTAGAGAGTTCCTTCATGGGCTCTAGAGATTTTGAATCCCCATTCATCAATGCTTGGTAGACCTCTACAATGCTTATCATCACGATGACGGATTTTATTGTCCTTTTCCTGAACCTTGATGAAGATGAAGATGACGATGACATACACTCCAGTAGAGGCATCAGTGCATCCTAAGTCTCCAATGCCTCATCCGTTGTTATCCGATGGGGCTGGTGGTGATAAACTCCATTTTTGGCCAACACACTGTTGGATGTAAGATATTATCGATCGAAACAGTCCCCTGTGTCTCCGCTACTTCTTTCCCATCCTCAAACAGGAGAGCGATGAGCTCGATCTCATTCAAAGTTATTAACTCCAGGCCATGCCTCTACTTGAGACCATTAGCATATGGTCGTGGATCTACTTGCACCACCGAGATGAGTCGAAAGGTGATTCCCAGAGGGTTAATAAGCAATTCATTTTTCCAGCTTGGGAAATCTCTGGAGATCCAGAACTTCGAATGTCACACCCCAATTCTGGCTGAACCAGAAGTGTGAGTGAACCGCCACTAAACCAATGGTTCACACCAAGATCTCAATAAGACCGTATCCACTTATACAAAGCATTGCACATAACCAAAATTAGATAATAAATAAATATAGCGGAAGTCTTAATTTAAATGAATTGAGTACTTCTATTGATAAATAAAATAAATTATCCAATTATCCAAATACCAAAACATAAATAAATATCTTTACATTGCTTATAAAAATCCAACTGAAATAAATAAAATAAACTAAACCAAAAACATCCTAGAGGTACACGTAGTAAGGTACTCGCATGAAGTGTCATGCTCGTCCTCCCCTGCATGCACTTCCAGAGTAGGAAGACCTCCATACACCGGAGCATCCAGGTAGTCCTCCACAGTATAACCTGCATCAATATCTAAAAATAGTGTATACACAAGGGTGAGCTCACAACTTAGCTTAGTAAGAAAATCAGACAATACAATAAGTAACATGCATGAGTAACATTCACATTTGGTCTGATTTGTAAGTTTGCAATGTGCTATAGAAAGGATTGGCGGCCACCGCACCTCTATACACGAGTGTGTTAATCCGCCCAATAAATCACACCATTGTCGTCCCACATGCACCCACCATGGAATAGAGATAGAGCTAAAGTGTCTGGATCACACACCGCCAACACTTCCTCGATACCCTGTCCATACCAACACGTAAGTCTCTATTGGCGAGGGCTTACAAACTGGGTTCGCAACTAACCAATCCTATATGCCATCACAGTAGGCTTTATCCCAGCATAGCTCCCTATGGCATAGAGATAGGGCTCGAGTCTAGTGGCCAGGCCGGAAATCATAGTGCCACGTTCTCCCCCTGATACCCTACCTACACCAAGCATGTTAAGATAGCAGTGATACGAAAAGGTGTCAATGTGAGGAATGATCCAAGACCCCAAGCCCTTTCCATTCCACACACCAACGAAAATAATCACATGCCTAACAATCACCACATCCTAGCATAGTGAGTATGCATGAACAATATAATAACTGAAAGTAAAGATAACATGAGTATGCACAAACAACATTCCATAGAACAATAATTATTAACAATTTTTTACTATTATTAAGTTATTAGGGTTTAAGTCCGATTCCCTTATCTGATGCTTGATTGCTAGCTTGTTCCTCGTCACCATGTCCAATCTCACTACCACAGGGTCCTACACACGATGTTAGGGTTTAGTTAGAATTGGTTCCTTAGGGTTTTACGTTGGTCAGAAACCAACTGGGTCAAAAACCAACCAATTCTGGACATACCGGTCCCATATATCGGTTGCAGGTCACTGTACAGTGACGTGATCGGTATAGTCGACCGTACAGCCTTGGTAGGCTACCCAAGAGGTACCGATCACACATAGTGCCACCGGTATGGTTGACCGGTATGCCTCCGGAAGACCACCAACTTGGTGTTCGTCTTCCATCGGTCACCCATTATGACTTCTAAGGTTCCTCCTATGTATTCTAGGCCTGAGCAACGCTTTAGGGTTTGTTTTATCTTCCATTCAAGTCCTACGTTCTAAGAAACCTTGTTTTATCTTCCATTCAAGTCCTACGTTCTAAGAAACCTTAGTTTAGCATCCAATCTAGGGTTTCTCAACTAAATTAGGGTTTAAAGGCAATTTAGGGTTTTAGATCAATACCTAGCCTTGCATGGTATTGATCAGTCAACCATAATACTTAACTTAGAGAAAATTTCAGGCACTTACTATTGGTTTATGAACTATGGTGTTCTTCGTCCAACAAAGGTCCCTGTTCAACCTTTCTCGGCTCCTTCTCCTCTTCAATTATCTTTCTCTTCTCTAGGGTTTGTGAGAATCAATCAAAGAGGTTTAACGAGGTTTAGAGGTCCTTAAATAGGCTAGGATGGAGTTTAGGAAGTTTCTCTACATTAGGAAAGTCTCTAGGATTGAGATTTGGCAAGCGGGACCCATAGAGATCCGTTTCTGGATCTAACTAGTCTGCCCGAGCAGACATACCGATCACCGGTATGTAGACCGGTATCATGAGACCGGTATAAAATTATTTCTTTGTTTTGGTTCGTTTTCGTACCTGATTGTCATCCGCTCGTCCTGTCTGGTCCGGTTATGATTGGAAGACCTGTTACGATATGAAATAGAGGTTTAGATTGGGTTTATGGAGTGCCGGTCTTACATCAAAATCTCAAGAAAATGATCACTCCAATTAAAGATCCCAAGCAACTCATCGTACATAAGGAGGAAGAGTTGTCGAGATTTGCAACCGGATCTCTGTGCGAGTTGCTCGTTACAGTTGTAGCAGAGGCTGCTGACTCGGTGACTCTGTATTTCAGTCGGTGTTGTCGATGGATTATGTTTGGTTTCTCCAGATGAGGCCACGTAGCTGAAACACGAACAAGGCAATAAAGTGGGAAAGATTTACCCAAGGGCCACTCCGATGCTAAAGTTAGTAGACTCCAAATACAAACAGAATGGAGCTCTTAGTGAAACACTAGAACTCCTTGAAGAGGGGGTTCCCTGAGATACGAGAGCTTCGGCAACCTGTCTCTCCCTGGTAAGGGGGATTGGATGATGGGTTAAACAAGGAGTATTTCAAGATGAACTCTTTCAATGAGTGTGATACCTGAAAGTGGATACTCTATTTTGTCAGAAATTCTGAATCATTTGCAATCGATAATCTTTCACTATTTATAGGCTCAAGTTGAAGCTTTCACGACAAGCTTCTCCCCACCTACCACCATCTCCATTGTCTATCGGAGAACCATAGGTCTAGGAAACTATGACCCCCTAGGGTGGCAGCTGGATGTCTTGTTAGCCATTTATGATCCCAGTCGACCTTCTTTGACCCCCCTTTTGTCCACGTCCTCTACTTCCTCTGACAACAATAGCTGTCCTTTCTCTTTTGTCTAGCATAAATCTCGCTTTTTTGCTAATTCGGTCTATGATACGGTGATCTGGCAGGTCAAATCTGCCTACATGGCATTTATGGTAGTTGTCGGCATTTATGAGCATCAATGGCAGATCATTTAATGGCTAGCTACCTCTATCAGTCTGTCTAATTGTAAGACCCGCACTTCGTAAACCCGGTCTAAACCTTGGTTTTGTGTCGTGACAGATCTTCCGATCATCACCGAGCCAGACGGGACGAGCGGATGACAAACAGGTATGAAATCGGACCAAAGACGATCGAATCAACATGATTTTATGTTGACCGGTCGATGGTACCGGTCTTGGTACCGGTCGACCGGTCAGGTCTGTGCAGCTAAGTGTGGAAATCCAAAAATTGACTTCTGAGGGTCCCATTTTCCTGATTTCGAATCCTAGAAGTTTCCTAATCCTAGTAGGGTTACTAAACCCTATTTTTAGCCTATAAATACACCCTTAAGCCTCCTCAAATCCTTTCCATTGTCTCTCGCAAACCCTAGAGAAAAGAAAGAGGTTGGAAAGGAGAAGGAGCTAGGAAGAAGAAGAAGGCGCCGCCATTACCGTTCGATGAAGCTCACGCTACACCAATCAACGGTAAGTGTTTTAACTATTCTTCTTATCCTATGTTAGTTGTGTGGGTGGATCAATACCATGCAAAGTAGGTATTGATCTAAAACCCTAAATTGGCCAATAAACCCTAAGTTGCCGTCAAACCCTAGATTCGAGTTTCGAGATGATATTCATCGAAACGAGACTTGAATGAGTTGGGGATAACTCTAACTCAATGATTAGACTTAGAATGGATAGGAGAAACCTTGGAAATCCATGGAGGATGATCGACGGCGGACGAAAAACCCATGTATGGTCTTCCGGAGACATACGGTCGACTATACCGGGTTGCACATGGTGCGACCGGTATGTTGCCACCGGTATCCCTCGGGAGGCTGGTCGTGGGGACCGGCCGACCATACCGGTCGCCGATCTTTCCCACAGAGCCGCGACCGGTATGTTGCCACCGGTCGTTCCCGTGGAGGGTATTTTGTAATCTTTGTTGGTTTCCGACCAACATGAAACCCTAAGAAAAATATTCTAATGAAACCCAAATAATCTTGTAGGACTTTGTGCCTTATCGTTTGGATCTTGCGACGTGGAGCAAGTTATCGAACGAGCGTCAGGTAAGGGAATCTGACCTAAACCTAATAATTAATGGACAGTAAACCTTTGTTAATAACCTGAATATATATATGATGTGTTGTTTGTGCATATTCACATGCCATCCTTTACTTTCAGTTATTATTATTGTTCATGCATTGATAGGATGTGATTGTTAGGCATGTGGTTGTTTTCATTAGTGTGTGGAGTGGGGCATGGGCCTGGGATCGCTCTTTACATTAGCACCTTTTTGTAGTATTTTGTCTTAACATGCTTGGTACGGGTGGGGCATCAGGGGAAGGTCGTGGTACGGTGGTCTCCGATATTGATGTTGGCCTGGCCATGGTTATGTGGCACCGTGGTCTCCGAGTCGACGCCGGCTTGTCCATGATGCTTTAGCTCTATCTCTATGCCGTAGGGAGTTATGTTGGGATAGGGTCTACCCGCGTATTGTTTCTATCCTAGTGGGTTAGTTGCGGATAGGGCATCGGGGAGGTGTGGGAATGCCTTAGCTCTATCTCTATGCCGTAGACGGGTCGTGGGATAGAGCATACATTGATGACATATAGGATTGGTTAGTTGCGAGCCCAGGTTTGCGAGGCCCCGCCGCAGGGGGCTTAGGTACTGGTATGGGTAGAGTATCAGGGGAGGTACGTGGGTATCTTAGCTCAATCTCTATTCCATGATGGGTGCATGTGGGCCGATGGGGGTGTGATACATGAGGTGCCACACACTCATGTATAGAGGTGCGGGGGCCACCAAAGCTTTCTATAGCACATTGCAAACTTAAAACCAGACCACAGCATAAAATGATTGTTACTCATGCATAATATTGTGAAACTGTTCGATTGTCTTTCGAGCTGTGTTGTGAGCTCACCCTTTGTATATATACATGTTTTAGATGTTGATGCAAGTTATACTGTTGATGACTACATGAACGCTCCGACGTATGGAGGTGTAGCTGCTCTGGATGTGCAGGCAGGAGCGGACGAGCATGACGCTTCATGCGAGTGCCCTTTCTGCGTGTACCTTTGATCAGATTTTATTTATTTTTTTCATTTATTTTTGGTTGGATTAAATGGATGTACGGATATTATTTTATGTGTTTTAATTTGGATAATTGGATATTTATTTAAATTATCAATAGATACTCAGTTCATTTTATTTTAAGTCTTCCGCTGTATATTTATATTCTGATTATGGTTATGTGTAATGGTTTGTATGAGCGGACACGGCCTATTCGAGATCCTGGTGTGAACCATTGGTTCAATGACGGTTCACTCACACCATTCTGGTTGGATCAGAATTGGGGTGTGACACTAATCACTGCCCGTTTGCCCAGAAGGGGGTTGAACAGGATTTCATCCCCTGAATGCTATCAGAATAGACTCTCCCTTATCTGTATACTTAATAACTTGGATGTATGCTGCATGTCCCATCCCATAAGGCCTGTCATAGATTCCTCATCCACGATCTGATTTAAATCTATTATTATTTTACCCCAATAGTCGGTGTTTATGTTTCAGAATAATCTGAGCTCACTTTCTCTTTAAAATTTTGCTTCATTGTTGGTTGATTTGGTCGGCGCAACTGGATTATCAGGGGACTCTAGTAGGAGAGTTTCCTTCTGTTGTGGCTTTTCTTCAATACTTTGAGCAGTAGTAGGGTTTTCTCCTTGAAGAGCTTGTGAGCTTGCTTGAATCCTGTTATTGAGTTTGCAATTTCTTCCTTTATAGGCATGACATCTCCTCTCGCATCGTCTCCATTCCTGGGTTCCGAACCAAGATCGATCTAACTAGAAACATCGAAATCGAGGGAACCCCCTTCGCATAGATCACATTCAGAGACCCTTTTTGCACATCTCTTAATTAAATCAAGAAAAAGGTAATCGGACTTGATTTTCTATTCTTCTTCCATTTCCAGAGAATCTCTCGAAGTATCAGCAGAAATGAGTGATTAGACGATACCAAGGTCAGTGTTAGAAACTGAAGGATTCTGAGGTGCCAAATCTGAAAAAGGGTAAGATGGCAGTTGTGGAGGATCAACAGGAAATTGTGGAGGGTTGGGAATGGGAGAAGGAATAGGAGGTCTGGTGATGGGCGTAGGTAGCTTGATCAGAGTGAATGATGAACAGACATCAGGGTTTTGGGTGGCAGTAACAAGGTTGGTAGGGTTAAGGATTGAGGCTGTTGATTCAAAGTCAGAACTACCAAAATGAACCCCAAGGGATCTAATGAAGGTCGTCCATGTAGAGAACTGGGTGGTGCGGTGTATCCCTTGGAATCATGGTAGGGCGGCACCGTCCATGTAGAAGGATGAGATCTGCAAGTGTAAGACCCGTATCGTACTAACCGGTCTTACCACCTTGTATCAGGTCTTCCTATCATGGTCGGGCCAAGCAGACCAAGTGCGTGAAGAAATCACAAGGCTAGGTATGAAATTGAATCCAAAATCATCTAATTAAGAGTGTGTGGTCACATACCTAAACAAGTGGGGTCGACCACACCTTAGAATAATGAGACCACTAGAGTCTGGGACGTGTGGTCGTATTTTTTGGACGTGTGGTCGATGGGTTCTGCGACCTCACGTGCGACCACAAGATGTCAAACTGACTCCATGATTAGGAAACCTTCCTAATCTGAAGAGGGTTCTTTCCTAATCTAAGTATGACTCTATATGAAGAGTTTTCCTCTATATATATAGGACGTCCCTTAGCCTCTGTCATTCTTTTAGAACTCAAACTGAAAAAGAGAGAAAGAGAAGAGGAGGAAGAAAAGGTGAATTGAAGAGGAAGACTAAGAGGAGGAATTTCAGAGAGAACTCTGAATCTTCAACAAGTTTAAGGTATGAAAACATTCCCCATATCAGTTGAATGCCAATAATAAATCATGGATGAGATAGTGATTCAAAGTGAAATCTCAATCATAAAACCATGGACAAATTCTAAGAGATCCATGGAGGGAATCTATTAGGATGATGGATTATGTAAAAATATGAATTTTAAGTTATAGAATAATCATAGGAAGGATCATGATGATAAGCCAAGGAATCAAAACACGAAGGAATTGAGTTGAGAGTGGAAAAGTCGACCATCACTCGTGTGGTCGTAGTTTGATCGACCACACGAGGCACATATTGTCACACCCCAATTCCACACCTTTCAGAACGGTGTGATGAACCGCTAATAAACCAACAGTTCAACCAGGGTCTCTAATAGGTTGTGTCCTTTAAATTAAATCATACACATCCACAACCATAATCAAAATAAATACACAATAACGAAAGTTTTATTATTAAATGAACTGAAAATCTAACTGTGATAATCATAAATAAAATATCAAATTATGTTGTCAACCGAGACATAAGTAAATAAAACAGCAAATTACATTTCCGTAATAGTTCAAATAAAAATCTAATCGAAAACGCATGAGTTGCACTCGCATGAGGAGTCATGCGTCTCCATCATCACTTCAGCGTCCATCGCCGCAGCTCGCCCGTACACAAGAGCATTTATATAATCTTCAACAGTGGTACCTGCATCATCAACTAAAATATTCGACGTCGAAAGGGGTGAGCACACATCACGGCTCAGTGAGCAAATAAAACAATGCAACAAACATATGCATGCATTCAATTCAATCTTTGGTCTGATTTTTAAGTTTGCAATGTGCTATAGAAAGGTTCGGTGGCCGCCTCACCTCTATACACGAGTGTGTGAAGCCGCCCAAAGATAACGTTTATTGTCGTCCTACATGCACCGACCATGGACAATATACACCTAATGAAAACGACATTTCTGTACCGGTTGCCCATACCAACACGTAAGTCCCTACTGGCGAGGGCTTGCAAACTGGTGTTTAAGGTGCATGGGGTACTGTGTTACTTCCCCCTGGTACTGTGCTTGCCTGTCCTGCTGGCATCGGTGTCGTATGTGCAGCTGGAAAAGTCATGCCTTTCACACCCCAATTTCGTACCATTTGGAATGGTGTGATGAACCATCAATAAATCAACGGTTTAACCAGGATCTCGAATAGGCTATCCCACATATGATAAACCAAAACACATTCCACATTAATCAGAGATAATAAAGTAAATAGCGAAAGTCTTACAGATAATGAACTGAGGTCTAGTCATGATAAATAATTAATATTTTATTTATTTTCAAATAACCAAAACATAACTTAATACATATTACAATATCCAAATACGAAGTCTAAACACTAAACGTATCCACAGTTGATTCGCTCTCTTAACGAACCATGTTCGTTCTCCACAGCTTGCTCATTCATAGCCTCCACCCATTCATATGTTGGCGTGTCGATATAATCTTCAATCGTAATACCTGCAACATCAGAAATTAAAAAGAATTGCACGTGCGAGGGTCAACTCTCCAACTTGAGCTCAGTGAGAAAACAAAACAATGCAACAAACATGTGCATGCATTCATTCATATCTTTGGTCTGGTATATAAGTTTGCAATGCGCTATAGAAAGGTTTGGTGGCCGCCTCGCCTCTATGCACAGGGTGTGAAGGCCCGCCCAAAGGTTAACATTTATTATCGTCCCCATCCACCCTACCATGGAATAGAGATAGAGCTAAAGTGCTGAGGCCCGGCCTATGACACTTCCCCTGATACTCTACCCATACCAACACGTAAGCCCCTGTTAGCGAGGGCTTGCAAACTGGGCTCGCAACTAACCAATCCTAATGTCAAACAGTGTATCCAATGCCTCACCCCAGCATCCCTCAATACGTCCATAGAGATAGAGCTAAGGCCCCCCGGCAGAGTCAGAGACTACATGGTCCGAGACCACCTCCCCTGATACTCTACGATGTAATAGTTCTGCTATGGTAATGGCGATATGACGATGACAATGGACAAGACTTGAGTTAGAGATAGAGCTAGAGTGCTGAGGCCCGGCCTATGACACCCCCCTGATACTCGCTCGCATCAAGCACACTAACCATACACATACATTCACATGCCTATTCCTATCATCATCATCATCATCATGTTATAAACAATAAATTTAAATATGCATGAACAGTAATAATAGAAATATTGGATGACATGTTGAATGCACATACAAGCATACACGCATAAAATTAGTCATGGCATCGGACTCAAGAAATAAAAATAGTTTATTATTAACCAATTAGTTTAGGTCTTGTTCCCTCACATTTGCTTGATTGTAGATCCTCTTTCAAGCTTTAAGAATCACTTTTATATCAATAGGAAACCTAACAAGTCGATAGATTTTAGTTAGAATTCATTCCGACAATTCTAGGCTTGCTGTTAAGTGGGGGTAGCAGGACGGGTTGCAGTTTTCAGCGACCCCCAGGGGTAGGGTAGATGCCAGGGTCGGATGTTCCATCGACCCTGGGTGCAACCACTCCTTTCCTAAACTTCCCGAATGCTGGGGGTCGATGCTAGGGTCGGATGTTCCATCGACCCTAGGTGCGACCCCCCGTGGTTTGAGTCGAGAATTTCATCCTACAGTCCATTCTTTCATGTTTGGGTCATATGGCTTACTTCCACAATCCATTCTATGCTTGTTCTATGGCTTAAAACTCTAGGTTTCTTCCTTACTTTGCCCACCATGATTTCCTCCATGGATTTCATTGAAATCCTCCCATGGATGAATGATTTGGGTTTCTCCTAAGTCATACCCTCTTCATGAACCATTCTAGGCTCCTACATAAATCATGGAGAATGTATTCATACCTTAGGTTTCGTTGAGATTCGAGTTTCCTCTGAATTTCCTCCTCCTTGGTCTTCTTCTTCAATTCTCCTTCTCTTCTCCTTCTCTTCCTTCTCTTCTCTTTCTCCTAATCCAATTAGGGTTGTAAAAGGAGTGAAAGAGGCTTAGGGACGTCCTATTTATAGAGTAAAACCTCTCAAAATAAGTCCCATTGAGTTTAGGAAAGGTTCCCATTGAAATTAGGAAAGTTTCTTAATTTTCGGTTTGTACTGTTTTTTGCTATTTTTCGGGGTTCGATGGTAGGGGGTCGATGGGGGGGTCGGACAATTCGAGACCCCTGCGACCCCCAGACCAAAAAGTCATGGGTCGGACAGGGGTCGACCCTGCCTGTTTAGGCATGCGACCCTACCCTCATTTTGACTGTTTTTGAGTAAAATTTCATATTGAGTCTTGGGTTTCTTCACACACTTGGTCTACTTGGCTCGACCATGATATGTAGACTGGTCACGACACGAAATGTAAGGTTAGACCGGGTTCGTAGTGTGTGGGTCTTACAACTCCACCACCCTTAAAAGAAATTTCGTCATCAAAATTTGAACATACGGATCTTACAATGCCTATGGCAGCTTGCATATTAGCTTGCACCTGTTGTATTTGCTGCAACTGTTGTGCCAAGTTCATTACGGCTGTAGCTAAATTTGTAGGTGGGGCTGGCAAGTTTGTAGGATTTGCCTGACCATTAGCTCCTGGCGGTGCCACGTTTGGATTCTCTTGTACTTCAGGAATTTCATGACTAGTTTCCTCCACAGGTGGTGGTGATGGAATTGGGTTACGTCCTCGTCTGTTCCCTCTTCGCCCAGCCATTTCCTGTTCTAGTGGTGGTAGTGTCTGAAAAGTCATAGAACACGTGAGGCAATCATCATATACTTCATTCTCATATTTAAATCCACTAGTCGATGATATTTTCAAAATTTTCAGATCATTCTGTCAAAAATATTATATTTTCCATCGTAGGGACGATGGTAGGGTCGATGGATGTCCGACCCTAGGGTATGCGACCCTGAGAATCATTGATACTTACCGAGAGCCTCGGGTCGAAGGTAGGGTCGATGGGTGTCCGACCCTAGGATCGACCCCTAGTTCTCTGTCAGATCACCGAGAGGCTAGGGTCGATGAGGGGGTCGGAGGTAGGGTCGGATGTTTTGGTCGAATTATCCGACCCTAGGACTGAAAACCAGGTTTTTAATCATGATTTTGAATCCATTTCTCATTCTTTCTCCTCTTTTTCGACTCGGCTCGTTCCTCTGAGTTACTACAGTGAAAACTCCAACCCATTGGTGATTTTTGCTTCTCTTTTCGACGTCTACTCCTTCTCTATAGGTATATTCTCTACGGTTTCATGTTTTTAGGGTCTCTTAACTAGGTTTTTGCTTGTTTATATCGTTTTCTTCAATTTAAACTTTTTTCAACCGTAAAAATTTGATTTTTATTGGGGGCTTTTGTTGTTGGTGACTCAATGGACGAAAGCCCTTAAAAATATTTGAGTTTCATCGGTTGGTTATCGATAAACTTGAAATTTCTCCTTTTTGCCCTAATTTGTCGAGATTTTTGAATTTCTTGAAATTTCTTCAAATTCAATCTTCTTAGATAAAATTTCCGACAGTATGAGTCATACAAGATAGTTTAGAATCTATATAAGTCCTCCTGCCCACGTGTATGGGTGAAAAGTGAGGCTTTTGACCAATTTATGTCGTTATAATGTCAAAATTGTTGTGTTTTTCACCTTTACTAAGCTATTATCTGTTTTTCTTTGTTTTTACAGATAATATGGCCTGTACCAAAATACCTAGGGTTCATGACCCAGTCCGCTTCCGTTCTAACGAGGCTGAGGCGCAGTATGCCCGCTACACTCGTAAGAAGGTTGAGGGAGGTCGTCGGGTGAACTTGGCTAGCCTAGCCTTGTTCGATGTAGAGAGAGCTTTTGGTGATATGGGCTGGTTTCCTGTGATCACCTACGATGCCTGTACCCGTCCAGATTTGGTGAGACAGTTTTATTGTAATCTCCAGGTGGTGGGAGATCACAATGATACTGAGAGGGGTAGAGAACTCAGGATCATGAGCTACGTCAAGGGAGTAGAGGTTTCCTTTGACTATCGACAGTTAGCGGACCTTTTGGGCATTTCATACGACGGCCCCTTGACAATATATTGTGCTCCCGGAGAGCCCCAATTCTTTTCCTTGGAGATGAGGGCTGAGATAGACCGTCAGCTTATCAGAGAGGATCGCTGGGAGATGAAAGCGATCTACCTACGTCCGAGCCTCGGGTGTCCTGCAAGATCATTCAAGACAACCCGATACCTCGGAGTGAGCACTACGAGAAGATCTCCCGGGTTGACCCGGTTCTTCTTGCATCAGATCTGCACTAGGCGGCACTGTGCGCCTCCTTTTTTTTTTTTTTGGTCCGGGTTGGATGCCATCACCAGAGAAATCCTTCTCCTCCCCTCTAGATTGGGAGGCCATCGCAAAATGGGCGGGCGGGGGGCTTCCCGGGCCCGGCGGATCTGGGAGAGGAAGCCGGTGCGTCCTCGTACTTGGGGGGGGGGAGGGGCAGGCAGGGGAAGATGCCGAGTAGGGGGTCATGGGGGTGATCTGGGGATGATGATCGTTTGTACATGAAAATAGACTCCATACCTCCTCCATCACCTACACATATTCCGAGCCCCCCGGACATGCAGCTGGTCCTTCACACCCACCTTTCGATGACATGATGGGTATATTGTCGTGAGATTAGAGAGGCTCAACGCATTTTCTATTCCGAGGGGGGGGGGGTTTTGTTTTTTTGGGCGGTTTTTTGGGGGGGGCGTTTCTTTCTTCTTCCCTTCCCCCCGAAATGGAAATGAGAAAAAAAAAATTATTCTTTCGGGGGAGAGTAGGTCGTTTTTTTTTACTATTCTCCCTCTCAAGGGGGGGGGTTTTTTCCCCCCCCCCCCCCCCCCCCCTTTCCCTTCCCCCCCAGGCCAATTTTTTTCCCCCCCCCCGCATGACCTTTGAGGATTGTAAAACCGTTCGATCTATCTTTAGAAGGTTTAGAATCTCGACGGACAAGAGGGATCTGTCGATGGATTCAGGGTTCTGGAAGAGTTGCATATGGATTCTCTACCCTTCTCAAACCCTCCCAAAAAACTGAACGGCAATGCAGGGACATTGATTTAGATGCAAGAGGAGGAGTTGTTGCTGTGTTGTAGGGGAGAGATTCAGGTGGGTAGACTTACTGTTGTCATTGGCTTTATCACATGTTTGTTATTGATAACCATGGGTTATCGCCGATGGAGTGTAGTGCGCGTTGCCTTGATTTGAGGAGTCTGAGAAGGCCATTGCCTTCCACTTCCACCGGACTGACAAGGAGAGTAGTTGATCTATCTAATTCATCGGGGCATGATCACCCAAAGGAGTGGTTCAAACTCATTCGTGAGCATAACAAATGAAAGAGTTCCCCAACAGAAGCATCAGTGCAGTACTCTGCTCTGACTTCTATCTAATTGCTTTCATCGGAGATGAGTTCCACTCGTCCTAGAGTAGCAATAGGCGGTTTGGTTGATGGAGAATTAGTTACAGCTAGATTTCCATTAGTGCGATTCAATTCAATTTGAATATCTCCAACCCATTCAATATCGCATCATAGTACTCTGGCTTTGCTTCAATGCAAGGATACAAAGAGATCATAGATCTTGCTTCTGCAACAACCATCCCAACATAATCAACATACATTGGCACCACTTACCGAAAAAAACATACATTGGCACTTCATTGCTGCCGCTCCACTTTATTACATCCATATCTCCAAAAGTCTCATTACCAATCGAAAATAGACCACTATCTGATTCAGCTTCGTTATTTGATCTCAGTTCTCACAAAAATGAAATCTAAAGAGATAGAAGAACCCAGTATCCATACTGAACGACCAAGCAAGTTGCTTGATTTTAGAATCTAAACCAATGGACCGAGTACTCTGGTAGAGATTCTTCGGCACTGTATAAGGGGTACTATTGATGGGCATTGAAAATGAGTTCTTTACAATAAGGGTAAAATAGATATTTCAAATTTTTGATTAGATTACTTAACAGCAAGGGGTGCAATTGACATTATTGAACAAGTTAGGAATTGAGTGACTTAAAGGTAAAGTTCAGAGGGGGTGGATGAAATTTTCCTTTGATTTTAAGATGATTCTACTAAAATATACATTGAATGTTGACAAATTTTTTTGGGTGATACATTGAATGTAGACATAAAATTTTAAAACATTTGGGCCTAGACATTCCATCTCATCAACAGATATATACATTGAATATTGGATACAACATATTTGTATATAAAACTAAGCAATGTCCAATGACTAATCCTTCAAATAGAAAAATAATAAGGTTTACCCAAAAAAAAAAATAAAAAATAATAATAATAATTTACCAAAAAAATAATCGAATTTGTAGTTCCAATCGGAACAGTTATAGGCGCTGTTTGTGATTTGATAGCTCAAACATGTCATTATTTGGTGCTTATTTCCATTTTTATTATGTAATGCCAATTAAAAATGAAAGCAAATCAGGATCTCCTCTTTTCTACCACAGGGTTCAAGAGCATGGACTCAATAAAACTCCAAACAGAAATGGAACAGGTCCTTACTGGTTTGGTTTCCAGCTTCCACAATATAAAACCAAAAATCAAATCGGATCAATAAAAAACCAGCCCAATCTGCCCGATAAATTCCAAAATTTTGAGGTTATTCTGTTACTATTTTCCGTTAACATTTACATTGCCAACATTGTCGTAAATTCGGTGGACACACTGTAGACACCGATTTTTTTTTTACCGGAAAAAAATATTAATCCCTAAGCACTTGCTCTCTCGTGCCCTTTATGTTGGTTTGAAAAAATTCAATGATTATCATCCACTGTGTGAGTATATCAATATATGCATACAGTAAACTATAGTCATTGAATTTTCTCATACCGGCAATATCCATCCATCCTAAAGTCGTCGACCGCTTGATAATTTATATTTTTTTGGGGTTGTAGATATATCAAATCAAATTTTACCAAAAAATAAAAAAACAAATCAGTTAATATTTATTTATGGGTTAGATCATATTCTGGCACTTTGGCGCCTTCTCCATTAAAGGTCTGGTGACCAAATAACTAATGGTAATGTCATCTTAGGGTTTTTATATCTGCTGCTGCTTCTACATTTCTGTCAATCTCGTTGATTTTCCCCTCCCCTCTTCACCGTTTCGATTACGTATTGCAATGAAAATTGAAGAAGCGTAGTTGATGGCAATTGTTGGTTCGATCGAAATATTTCCGATATTTTAGCTGCAAAATTCATTCAAAACCCAGTGACTGACACAGCCACAGTTGCTAGAAACGAGGATGCTTGCTGCTTCGAGGTGCTTTAGGGTTCCTGAGCTCCTCCGATGCAGAGGCCAGTTAAATGCGCAACATGTTTATCGGAATGCAATGTCTTTATGCTCCCCTGATCCTTATAGGAGTACTACGGGACTCAGGTTTTCTCAGCGGCACTGTGTTGGCATCAGACTCCAATGGCTGGATGGTGGAAGTCCTATAGTTGATAGGGAATCTTCTTTAAGGCCCAGACCGATTGATGCCGGCGGTTTCTATAAACACTTGAATGGATTTTTGTGGGATACGGCGTCGCCCAGAAGGATTGGGCTTAACAGAGAATCGGTAATTTCAACCTTTTTCTGATTTATTATATCCTTTCATCATGCTGCCCTTGACAGTGACTTACGTGCTTGAATCGCATTTCTTAGAGGATTGAACACTTTTTGATACGGACCCATATTGTGTACATATAGGACTGGAACTTACAGAGAATCCGCAATTTTGTCATTCTCTGGTTTATTACATGCTCCCAGGGCCCTGAATTGCATGGTTGCATTTCCCAATGGACTGGTCACATTTTGTTACAGAGCTCAACTGTATATGAACATGTATCCCCCCACGGTGTGTTTATGTTTGTCCCAGTTTATACTGGGGAAAAAATTTGTTGCGAATAGTCCCACATTGCTTATAGACTAGAAACTTATGTGTCTTATATACGTGAGAGTCTCTCCACTTTTAAGTTTGAACTTTTGAGATAGAAACTTAACAAGGTTCATGGGAATGCTTGTTTGATGCAAAATTATGAACAGAGCTATTTGCACCGGGGGCACGCCTTGTTATCAACCTCAGCTGGTGACTCGAGGGGAACAAATCAGGTTGGAAAGCAAACACAATCCAACACTGTTGTGAAAAAACCTCCACAAGAAGATATAGCGGACATGAGAATCCTGCGCACTCTTGCCCAGTACTTGTGGTTAAAAGACAGCTTTGAATTCCGTTTGCGGGTGATAATGGCAGTGGGTCTTCTAGTAGGAGCAAAGGTTTGAGTGGTTCTTTTAGTTCCACCATTGTTGTTATTTTTCTCTCAAGAGAACATGCTTTTTTTACTTAGTTTTAGTTTGATCTTGGAAGCTGTTGCCTAACGACAACCTTGCTATCATCCCTCAGGTTCTGAATGTTCAAGTCCCTTTCTTGTTCAAACTTGCAGTTGATTGGTTATCAACAGAAACTGGCACGGGCAGTGAGCTGGCCTCGCTTGCAACTGCAAATTCTACTCTTTTTGCACTTTTTGCAAGCCCAGCAGCTGTTATGATTGGATATGGAATAGCAAGGGCAGGGGCGTCAGCATGTAATGGTAGTGCACAGGAAGTAATTGTTAATACTGGCCTTGATTTGGATCAAGTTAATTCTAAAATTTTCATGTGAAATACTGAGAAAACAATGTTGTTTTTCTTTCCCAAAAAAAGAAACTTGTGTTACTCTTTGTTTTTTTGTTTGAGGTGTAATGCTGCATAACATTCTTGTATTTGCTTCCTCTGGTTTTCATATTCTCTTGACTGATCATATCCTAATTATTACACATATGACATTCTGGCAGAATTGCGGAATGCTGTTTTTTCTAAGGTGGCATTTCGGACAATCCGCATAGTTTCTAGGAAGGTATGAAACTTTTATTTTCCTGTTTTTTTTGGTGTTGGTATTATGGAGGCAAAAGTAATTTTCCTTGTTTGCTAAATGTTCCTTTTTTTAGTAAATCCCAATGTTATTTTTGATAGTCTGCTGTAGCTTTGCTCATTGGTTTTACCACAGCAACGGTTATATGGACTGCTGCTGATGCTTGGTTACTTTTGGATTTCACTGCTTGCTTATGACTTTGGAATTCTTATTGCCATATAGGTGTATGTATTTGATGCAGATACGAGAAAACATTGGGCCTATTTTAGTGGAAAGAAGCATTGGGTTAAATTCTACACATGTTGGGCCCTTTGATCCCATGGGTTTTCATTATATAGGCCACTTTAATGGGCCTAAACTATGAGGAGGAGGTAGGAGTACGAGATCAGCGTATTAGCAGCCTAAGTTTAGTTAGATAAGTCTTTATCTAGTTGGGTCGTCCTTATGTAGTTGGGTAAGACTTTTAATGCTTTTATCTCTTATTACTTTTAAGTGTTTTAAGTTACTTTCCTTTGTTTTAGGTTAAGTTAACTTTATTGAATTGGAGCACTCTAAGTAGATCTAACCTACAACCCACTGGATGGTTACCAATTTTTCAGTTTCAGAAAACCTCCCATCTGCTAAATTTCATCACAAATTAGATGAGATTTAAGATTTTTGTTATAGATTTACAGCCTTTCAATCTTCCAAATTTCTTACCAGCCAAAAAGCCACAGCCAAACCTTGAACAGGTCTGAGATACCTGGTTTGGCTTTCCCATTGTTTTCAATGTGATCCAAACTTGGTGTCAATATCCCTTTAATTTTGTTCACCCATGTCTAGGGAGTAGGGACTGATCAAAACAAATATTAAAAAGGAAATAATGCAATTTGATGGAACATGTAGGTAACAATGCAAATACCATAGAATCAATTTTCTGCAGTTATTGTGGACACTCTTCTTGGCTTACATACAACCAACTTCCATAGGTGCTAACTGTCTGAAGAAAAGGAAGCAACAACTAAATTTCAATATAGGAAAGGAAGAAAAAAAAAAAAAAAAAAAAAAAAAAACTCTATGTGCCTTCCTTGTTTTTTTGGGTCCTTTTCCTTGGGATTGTATTTGGGTCTTTGTATTTTCTGTCTTTATTGCTTTTGATTTAATAAAATTTCCTTTGTTGTTTATTAAAAAAGAAAAGAAAAGAAAAGAAAAACCCTGCATGCCAAATTCATGAGGTTACGGGGTTTAGATAAGAGAACTAGTCACAATAAAAAACGAGCAAACAAAATCATAATAGCATTAGAGGTCCCCTTGTGTTTTTATATGTGTACATTGTTCTTAAAGTTAGTAAGTCACGTACTTGCTATTTTTGAGTGCAAGGCATTTACATACTAAAGTAAACTTCAGAACTACAATTTTTAAATGCCAGCTCTAGTGATATGCCTACATTGCTCGGAAAGTTTTTTTTTTTTTTTTTTGGGTATGTAACATTGCTCAGAAAGTTAATAAGTCATTTACTTGCTTTTTTGAGTGTAAGGCATGCACTTATGAGTAAACAACTTCAGAAACTACAACTTTCAGCTCTAGAAATTGGTTTATTTCTCTGGATTATGTCATACACACACTCTTAAGGTGTTACTAATCCCTAATAAGACTGAAGAGAAGAAAATTAATGAATCATGTGTGTTACACCCAACCTAGTGATTTTTACTTGACTTTGACCTACTCCTGGCATTAAAAAATTGTAAAAATCCAGGAAACTCCAGATTGGTCCCAATTTTAAATTAAGCTTCAATGCAGTCAATCTCTTAATAAGACCATGCTCATTTGTTGAAAATTTTTCACATCCTTCGATTCTTCTTTACCATGAACTCTTAGACTGATTTACTTATCTCTTAACTCTTCGAACAAACAAATTACTGAATTAAGACCTCTTCTGGAGTGTTATGACCATGATGCTTCACTTGCTAGCCCTCGGTTCCTCTTAAAAGGTTGTATGGATGTAGACTCTCAACTAGATGATGAATTTTGACCAGGAGATCTTTGATGCTGATGCTACTGCATCACTTTCACTACTGCTAGTAATCTTCCCGTGCTTTACTTGCAATTTAGATATCTATAAATCCTAATTGATTTTCTTACCAATTTCTTTTGGAATCTTCCTTTGGCGTAGTGCATTACAACTAAAAAAATTATGCACAATTAATGGACTTACAAAATTTTGTTTGATTCTTAGTCGTATCAGTAGATTATTTTACACTTCTCCCAACATGGAAATTAGATGTGCTTTGAGAACTTCATTGATCAGAAGTTGTTCTGTCCAATTGAAAGCGAAGACATACTTTTGTCCCTGAGTTAGGACTGGGAAACATTATAACGTCACCAATTACATTTTTCTTTCCTTATGGTGATTCTGTTGAATCCAAATGAGCCTGAGAATTTCAAGACACTTCTAGCTTCGTTTCATGCAGTCTGACTTTCTAAACCATCTGCATGATGGATCTTGGATATCCAGCATTCAACAACTGTAAGTCCTGCTACTGTGTTCTTGTTGTATGACAGCCAATAATCCATCTTTTCCACCTCCAACAAGTCCCAGATCTCCTAGCTTACATTATAAGCTTGAATTCCAACCTCAAAACACATCCTTTTCCATATGCTCCTGATCCTGGTTCCCTCTAAACCTAGTTGTGAAGATCCTCTTGAATCTGTCAGATTTTGTTTGGGTCAATATAGAATCTTCACTGTCTTTCAACAATCCTGAGAAATTTATAGACAGCGGTTACAACAGGAGAACATTTTGTGTTCCTTTCTTTCTTCAACCTCTTTTAGCACCTATGGAGCCATGATTGCAGCAGTTAGGCCTCTCTCTCTCTCTCTGACCTAAATCTCAGTTTCGAGGCCGGTTTCGTTCAGGCTGACACCGACAATGCCGGATCTCATTTAGAGATTTCGACCTTGGGTCTCCTTGGGTTGAAACCCAATGTCGAAAATCCTGGGTTTCGAGCATGAGTTTCAACCTTGGGTTTTGTTTTGGCCAGGCCCGAAACCAAAACAACTCGCATAGTTTTGTCAGTTTCGATAGAAACCTGGAACCATGCTCTCTCTCTCTCTCTCTCTCTCTCGCTTGTGTATATAATCCCATTTTGACATCAATATTTACACAATAAATTTTACTGGTTAGTCGCAATTGATTTTTATATCTACACTATTTGCTATGCCACCATTATGTACAGACTTCACTTGCTCTTTGGTTCATTTTCTCCACTGTTAAAAGCATCCATCAGTATCACGATTATGTTTTTCTTTTTATGACTTAGGGAAGTGATTTTACTTTGTGCAGGTGTTTTCACATTTGCTTAACCTTGACCTCCAGTATCATCTGAGGTACTTTTCGTGGATATATGAAAATTTGTGTTGGATAATCTGCTTTTGTTACCACAGTTTCACTTGAATATACATAAATTTGCATGTATTTTAATTCTAGTAATTTGAGTCTTGGGATCAATAGATGGATATAACTCTTTGTGGATTGTCAACTTGTAAAAGAAAAAGAAAACTCTGTTTGGGTAGCGTGTTTCTCTTGTCATTGTTTTTCTATTTTTATTTTTAATTTTTATCGAATATATGTAATGTAAATTATTACTATGATGTATTATGCTTCAAAAATATATTTTGCATGTTCCTTAAGCTTTTCCATGCGTATCTTGCCCGTATCCTATCATATATTGCTTATCCTTGATGCGATGTGTCTCTTAAAATCACTTGACCAAGATGATACCCTATATTTTGTCACTTAAAATGGTATCTGCCAACCAAAGATGCTACCATGGTATAATTTTATCTCTTTTAACCACTTCATATTGTACAACTCAGTATTCTGAGAGTTGGCTTGACTTTTTCTGGGTTTGTCTTGGACCTGGTGAACTGGTCGTGCTGTCACCAAAACAGGCAAATCTACCTATTCATTCATTTTTTTTCGACTTCTTTGGAAGTTTCAGCAAATGACCACTTTGAGTGAGCAGTTTTCAGAGAGGTTGGATGGTTTTGCCGATCATCAAAGTGGTGGTTTGGTTAGGTTAAGTCCACAAAACTGGTTGAGAGCTAGGGTTTCAAAACTTCATGTCAATTTAAAGAAATCTTTGAAGAATATGCTTATTCTTACAGGTAATCAAAGGTGACTGATTGTCCTCATGCGAACAATATCTAGTTCTAGGTTATACACCTTTTATTTTGTGCAACAAACTGAAATTGGGTACATGTTATATCAATAAAGTGTGTGAGTGTTGTTTTAATAGTGGTTAGTTGTTTTCAGTCAGATTAATTTTTTTTTTATGTTTCCCTTTTTGCCTTACCATTATCATTTTGAGCCTTTTCCTCAAGGAACTAAATCTTGGTTTTGAGGCCATTTCGGTCAGGCTCGAAACCGAGATGTGCTGGATCTTGTTTCATGGCTTTGACACCGGGTTTCAACCTTGGGCCTCTATGGATTGAAACTCAGGGTCAAAACATGGGTTTTGTTTTGGTCAAGCCCAAAATCAATACAACTTGGAGATTCCTGTCAGTTTCGATCGAAACCTAGAACCATAATTTTCCTTGTTATTTGGGACAGATATTTGAGGTCATGCCTTTCTGTGAGCTCCTCAAATCTTTCCCTCAATTCCAACTTTCGCCTTGAAATTGCTTCAAGGACCCTTTACTAGGGCCGTCATTACTTGTATTACATGAGACAAAGTTTACCTTGATGGCTAATTTTTTAGAGGCATTGATTCTTGGAGAGTTTTGGAGTTGGTACGTTTTGATTAACTTTAATAGCTAATCTTAATATATGGACATGGCATACATAAATCATTGGCATAAAATATCCATCTCGAGGAAGTTTCTTTCAATCACAACAACTAAAAAATTGGTCACTTTCAGAATGGTTGACTAGGTTTCTGACATCAATCTCAAACCTTTATCTTACACCATGAAATGGGTTCTAGAAGTTATGCATTAGAGGGTGTGCGAAAAGCACAGTGCGTAGAGGGCATAGCATCATGGTGGTGTCTTTCTTCCTTCTGACTCTAGCTTTCTTATTTTATTTCTTTTTATTTTTGTTTGTGTGCATGCACACGCTCAAGTTTGTGTTTGTTCTGTTTCCTCCAAGGTTAATGACTGGTCACTTTTAGTGTTACCTTGTCCAGTTGGATCATGTCTGTTAGTGATGTCACTAGGATTGGCAGCCCTTTGAAATGAAAGTTGATTCTGGCCCTCTTGATGATGTGGATGGTGGAGCAGGTGAAATTTTGCTTCTGTGTTTGGGGGTATTGTCATTTTTGGGTGGTGTTGGTCCTGTGTTATCCCCTTCGCTTCTCCTTTTTTTTCTTGCTTTCTTTTTATTTCACTTATGTTCTTTTGTGGAGTTCATGACACCTTATTGATTTAAATTTTTTTTTTCTCTTTTAAAAAGACAAAAGCAGTCTCTAATAGGTGAGTCGGCTTCCCCGCACATAAGCAATATGGCAACCAATCCCATAATTTTGCGATTTTATCAGCTGAATGAGGTGTACTTAGATCTTCAGTTGGAAGCAAGACGAGTATTTCTTTCTCTGAAGATCTGTGATAGTTTTTAGTAGATTATAGTCACATTCTTCCTGGTCATTGATATATCTTTTCCCTGATACTTGTTTCTGTCATATATCTATATGCTAAATTGCTAATACTGTATATTTGCACAGATGTTTGGTTACCTAATCTGACATTGCATCTATATTCCAGTCGGCAAACAGGGGCACTGAATCGAATCATTGATCGTGGTAGCCGGGCAATAAACTTTATTCTTTTATCGATGGTATTCAATGTTGTTCCTACCATCTTAGAGGTCAGATTCTATTAGATTATTGGTATATTTTATTGGCTTTTCAAGCTCTTTTTGTTCATTATTCACTGTTTTCAACATAAAATGGTTTTGAGTTCTTTAACATATATTTTTTCAGATTTCTATGGTTTCAGGTATACTGGCATACAAATTTGGAGCATCGTTTGCGTGGATTACATCGCTTTCAGTTGCTGCATATGTTATTTTCACATTGACTGTAACCCAGGTAAGAGTTCTAAATCCTTGTATTGATACTATCAAGCTTGGTGGTGAATCAGCTTTATGTTTGGGAAAGTTCATCTTTTGATAGTAATGTTGGCTGAAAATATTATTAGGACGTATGTCTGTACCCAAGGGGCCTAAAATTTTTCTTTGTTATTCATCCAATTTTTTTTTTTTTCTTTGTTCTTTGCAGTGGCGCACTAAGTTTAGGCAAGCAATGAATAAATCTGATAATGATGCAAGTTCTAAGGCAATTGATTCATTGATCAATTATGAGGTGAGTTCAAAATGCATGCTTTTCTTTACCTCTATCATGTCTTGTTCATTTCTTTCTAAATAAAATTCAGAGCATTTTGATTTCCTTGATAGAGCTAATGCCTTATTTAATTTTCATAACTGAATCTGTAGACTATCAAGTATTTCAACAATGAGGCTTATGAAGCTGAGAAATATGACGAGTTCTTAAAGAGTGAGTTGTTGAGCTGTTTTAATGTTCTTTTAAGTTTTAACACATGATTTTCACTTCAGCCTGTTTGGTAGAACTTATATAGTAAAATAAATATTTCAGAGGTAAACTGGTAAAGTAATCGTAACATGAAATGGAAAGCACTAAAAAGAAACTTTTAACTGTGGTGTTTGCTTGGAAGTGGTGCCCACGACATAGAGAACAAATAAGGTGGGTGGTGAAAAGTACTCTGTGATATGTTGGTCAAACAATGAAGTAGAGTTTATTTTCCATAGTATGTTTTTGAGGTAGTTACACAATTATGCTAGGAAAGGAGAAAATATTACATTCTCTTTAAGTTTTAATTGCATTATCATTTCACTTCTTGCCAAACGGGGCCTTCAAATTTTAAGAGAATGTATTCCTTGTTACAATGTGGTACTTATTAAAGATGTTGGATTGTTTTATTTACTTTTTGTCTTTATGTTACTTGACTGACGATAGTGATGTTATTTCTTAGGGTACGAAGGTGCTGCTTTAAAAGCACAAAGCAGCCTTGCATTTTTGAACTTTGGTCAGAATGTTATTTTTAGCACAGCTCTGTCAACAGCCATGGTGTTGTGTTCACATGGAATTATGAAAGGCGAGATGACAGTTGGTGATCTGGTAAATATTTGACTCCTTGGGCTCCATTGTTTGATTTACATCTTCTCATATATTTTATACCATAGTATGTCTTGTTCACTTATATAACAACAATCTTTAAATTTATTTGATAGGTTATGGTAAATGGGCTTCTCTTCCAACTTTCCCTTCCTCTGAACTTCCTTGGCAGTGTGTATCGGGAGACTAGACAGAGTCTTATAGATATGAAGTCAATGTTTCAGATACTCGAGGTAGCTTTCATGAACCTTCTCATACACATTTCTCCTCATGTTGTCATGTACTGCAGGTAAACAAAGTAAAACTGTAAAAGGTAATGTATGGTCAAACTCCTATACAGATTTCAAGTGAATTATGAGAGACATTTGAGTGGTTCCTTGAAACTGATGGAATTTCAGAAGCTACTTCATCCTTCTGTTGATTTTTATGACAAAAAGGAGTTGTTTCTCCCTGCTCTAATTATTCTTCTTTTGATCACTAGTTCGCTACTGTTAATGACAATCAATCTCTGGGTCATGGAAGAAAAGCAAACCCAAGTTCTGTTAACTGTATTCCAAAGGGAGGAAAACTAGAACAAGGATTACACTCTATACCGTATTGAACTAATTTAAGATATAGATATTTATTGTTCATTTGAAGTGGCATACAATTTAATTTAACTCTGTGATATGGTTACATTGGTATTACACAAGTAACAAATACAATTGTATTTTGCGGAATATATGAAAATGGGAAAGGAAAAGGAACTACCAACATTTTTCCATGATATTTTTGAGTAGTTATAACTTTGTAACCTATTATGCACAAGTTTACAACTGAGCAACTTCACCTGCTTATAGTCAAATAACTTCAGTTGAATTAATAGATCACTTGTTTACTGCAGAAGTTCTTATGCTTGAATAATGTCTCTTATCCTTTTTTTTTTTTCCCCTGGCAGGGGGGGGGGGGATGGGGGATGGGGGGGGGACGCTGTTTGATTGCTGGTTGTTTTCTTTTCAATTCTTTCACCATGGAATTCCTGTAACTTGTTGATTTTTGAAAGCTTTATGCTTCTTGTGATTTAGAGAATTTGTGATTATATTGCACATCTCAGTTAAAACATTAAATATTTCTTTGGAAAATGTTACCATTGGTAGAATTTGGATTGAGAAGCATTTGTTCCAGTCTGGATCGCTGCTTGCACCGCTCCAAAGACACTGCTTATGAGGAGTGTTGTATTGGAAGCTGAAGGGTCTTTGAAAGATCTAGGAATATTCATCATGATCTTGGAGAAATGTCATGAGGGACTCAGGGAAGTCATGGGCGTTTATGCTTTGGCAGAATATACATTCCTAGGTAGAGTGAAGTGGTGGGACAGGATTAATGTAGCAGACTAGGAGTTGGCATAAGACTTTTATAAGTTGTGTCGTTCATAATTAGTTCCTAAGAAAGGCGAACATTCTTCCTCAGCCCAAAACAGTGGCAAGGTAATTCCTCTTCACCTACGTTAATCTCCTCTCTGCGTTTTTCCAAAGCTGTTCCCATCCTTGAAAATTTACCAATTATACACCCTCAGCTTCCCTTGTATTAGAGGGGGAAAAAAATCCCTGATTGAGTATCCTATGATCTTGGGCTTCCTGACAACCTAATGTTGTTATAAGTGGATTGGAAATGTGTTGCGTTTGACCCTTACGATGTACATTACAAGCTTTGATTGAGCATTAGTTTTATTCTTTGTTGCATGATTTACAAAGTCAACTCCATCATCAACGTTGAAACGGAATTCCAAGAAGAGGAGGTTCTACATAGAACCATTTCCTCCACAGAAAGTTTTGAGAGATCCTTCACATTATGCAGGTTTTAATTAAATCCTCTGTGCTGGAGTTAGAAGAATGCTTGGAGCACAACATTTATGCAGGTGCTTGTAGGGTTGGGAAAGATGGTGTAAGAAGTAAGAACCGAGGTTTAAAATCTCGGTTCACGGAGGAGTCTCGGCCTCTTGAAAAACCGAGATCTCGGCGAGATCGAGCCGAGACAGTGTAAAAGCAACTTGGTTTTGCTCCTACATGTAGCATTCGATAACACAAAATATCCCGAGATCTTGGCGAGATCTTGGGCGAGAAGTTGCTGAGAAACTACCGATAACACAAAATATCCTGAGATGTCGCCGAGAAACTGCCGATAACACAAAGATCTCGGCGAGAACTTGCATTGAGACCGAGAACCATTATCGCCGTGGTTCTCGTCTCGGTGTTCACATCACACCGAGATCTCGGCGAGATTTTAAACCATGGTAAGAACAGCTCCTTAGTGTCAAGGGCAGCAGCACGTCCTCGGAAACGAGAGGCTTTGGCATGGTTGCTAGCTGTGGGAAGGGCACTTATGTTGGACCAATTATAGACTAGGGGAGTCCAGCTTGGAAACAAATGCCTTGTGTGTCTGGGATTTAGAAATGGATAACTCTATGGAGTGAAGTAGCCGTTTGCTTCTTTATTTGGAACACATATTCTTCTGGAGAGTCTGTGAATCTGTGCAGAAATATGATGTTAGAAGTCGTATAGAAACTGTATCATTATTCCTGCACTCTTTTATTGTCATTGAGGAATTGTATTTGTGCTTCTTTTCAAGATCATGACTTTTCTGTGTGAGCTACGTGGATCATATTCCAATGGTTCAGCTTTTGAATTTGAATTTGCCTGTTAATTGGACGTACAACCTTTTATGGCTATTTCTGTAGGAGAGACCTGAAATTACCGATAAACCTGACGCAAAGCCTTTAAAGTTATATGGAGGGAACATCCAATTTGAGAATGTGCAATTTGGGTAAATACTGGCCTCTATTTTTTTTTTGCTCATTTATCATTCGTATGTACCTGTGTGTGTAAGTGGGCATGCTTATCCTCTGTGTGTGTTACATTGTTTTATTTTGAGCTGTTGTGCTTAAGGTTCCTTGTGGACCATGGTTGTCATGGTGCTACCTAGGCTTCAAGGTGTGCTGTGATCCCAAAGTGACCTGTTGCTTAAAAGATGAAAGAGATTCGTCTGGAATATGGAAATATTATGGAAATATGGAATATTTCATATACCTTGTATATGGCTTTTGCCATGTACCTTGGCCTTGCTTGTCACCTTGGGAACTATGTTCTCGACTTCACAAGCAATTAAATTGTGTGTGGAGTTCATATCTTTTGCTTTTGGGTCATCTCCCTGCAAAGTATAAAGAGATTTCTTGGCTAATGGTTTTATGGGTGGGTACACTTGTATTAAAATGGCCTATTACAATGAAAACCCATAGGATTAAAGGCCCAACATACAGAAATAAGCCCGTTGTTGTGTCGTATGACTCATATCTGCATCAAGGTTCTTAAGCTGCCGGCACACCATGTGCACACACATGTAGATTTAAATTTCATTTTTTGAGGAGTGAAAAAATATTAATAAAAAATCTCTGTGAGAGGGAACATGGGCTTTACTTGAATTATACACTAGGATTCTTTAAAATATTTGGAAAATTCAATATATTGAAAATAGAACGAGACATATAACAAAACATAATGAAATGTGCATTTCCTATATTAATGCCTCCTAGGAGGTCTGTATATCCTATTTTATTTGTATGATGTGGCATCAATGGATCTTATCTGATATCACTCACCAAAGGATGCCCGATTCTGGTATGTATTCAAAGGATATTTTGAATAATCTAAAAGGAGAATCTGCACAATTCAGTCAGCTAGTAGTACCTGTTTGCGTCAGGAAAATAAAATGGAATCTGGAGCTATTGGGCAAAGTTCCTATTGTTCCATGAGGTGCTATTTGTCCATATTGCTCACATAGTTTTAAAACTCGACCGAGAAGGGTCGAGATCTCGACCTTCTCGATAGTCTCGAAAGGGTCGAGACGAGAACCTGGTTCGAAACTGGGTCTCGACCAGTCTCGACCAGTTTCTCGACTGGTTCTTGACCAATCTCGACCAGTTTCGAACTGGTCCAAGTTCTTATCTAAGAGTCTCGGTCGAGATCTCGACCGAGACTCATTTTTCTTCTCAATTCCCTTCTGTTTTCTTCTTCTCCTCCATTCCTTCTTCTCCAACCTTGCATCTAAGGTTCGAAAACCTCTGTTCTTTGCAAATCTCTCCATCAAAGTGCTGTTGGAGGCTCATTTTGACCTATTCTTTGCAAATCTAAGGTTTGAGGTATGATTTTTTCCCCTAAAACTTACTTTTTTTACATGAATATGTTCACTACATGTTGGTTCATCATGAAATTTATATATGTGAGAGTCATTAGGTCGATTTACAACCTCATTCTTTCGAAATTATTTTCTTGCATATATATATTTTTGATTTTGATTTTCTGTTAAAAAAATGTATTTTCCAGCAATTAAAAATTTAAAAAATATGATAAATATTAATTAGATGGTGTTGAAAATATTATATGATGAACACCGTTGGCCGATCTACGCGGCCACGGTTTCATTTTTTTTTCCTGTATATATATATATATATATATATATTTATTTATTTTATTTTTTGTTTAAAAAAATAAAAAATACATTTCTTAAATATTAATCAGTTTACTTTCAAAATAATATATGTTGAACACCGTTGGCCGATCTACGTGGTCATGGTTTAAGTTTTCTTTCCTGTACATATTTTTATTTTTATGAATTTTTTATTAATAAATTCTATTTTTCAGCAATAAAAAATTAATAAAAAAATATTAATACTTATCTACTGGTGTTCAAAATAATATATGTTGAACATCGTTGGCCGATCTACGCGGTCACGGTTTCAGTTTTTTTTTTCTATACATATTTTTATTTTTATGAATTTTTTATTAATAAATCCTATTTTCCAGCAATAAAAAATTAATAAAAAATTTTAATTATTGGTAATTTTTTACTTCAAAATAATATATGTTGAACATCGTTGGCCGATCTACGCGGGTCACGGTTCAGTTTTTTTTTGTACATATTTTTATTTTTATGAATTTTTTATTAATAAATCCTATTTTCCAGCAATAAAAAAATTAATGAAAAAAATATTAATACTTATTCGTTTAATAATATATGAACATTGGTCGATCTGGCGGTAGGATTCGCTTTTTTTCAGCACATAATTTTTATTTTTATGAATTTTATTAATAAATTCTATTTTCAGCAGTAAAAAGTTAGCAAAAAATATTAATACTTATCTATTGGTTCAACAAAAAACATGTTGAACATCATTGACCAATCTACGGTTTCATGTTGTCGGATTATATTTTTCGAAAAATAAATTATTTTTATTTAATATCCAAAATTATTAATAATATCTAAATAATTATGGAAAATTAGGAAAAATATTATGTTTTCTTGTAACATAGTTTTAAAATTTTGAAAAGTAATTTCAATGTGTTTTAAGTTGTATTCGCATATTTGATGCTTTTATATTCTTCAATTTTAAGTTTTATTAATGTAAATCTATTGATTTAAATTTCTCTATTTATCATCTTATGTAACAGTGTCTCGTTCTAAATATTATGGCTGTTTCGGGTTCTCGTGAGGGAGGTGGTGATGCTGGTCGTACTGATATGGCTTGGCAGTATTGTACCGCCATTGACGGTGATAGAAAGAAGACCCAATGCAAATTCTGTGGGAAGAAGCTTATGTCTGGTGGGATTACCAGACTTAAGCAACACTTGAGTGAGACTTCTACAGACGTGGCAAAGTGTCCTATAGTTCCTGTAGAGATTACCAGGGCCATAGCTGCATAGATGAAGGGAGGCCAGCAGAGAAGGGCAGAGAAAGAAAAAAATAAACAACAATTTGAGGAAGCAATCCGAGGTACAGTGCGTGGTTTGGATGATGATAGTTCAGATGATGATGGTCTAGATACCAGGGGTTTGACTGGGGAAGAAGCCAGAGATCTGAAACGGGTAACAATGGCTAGTAAAGTCAGCCATGAGATGGAAATGGAAAGGTTGAGGCAAAGAGCCTTAGGGGCAGGTGGTAATAGATCATTTCAGTAGCCCGAAGAACCACAAATACAGAGTAAGGGAAGGTTGGCTTCTATGTTTAGAAGATCAAAAAATACTAGAGCATAACCCCAGGCACCACCACCTACTGCTAGGGATGAGGATTATGTAGAGATTCTACAGCAGGATCCAACAATTGAAGAGTATGTGGAATTGGAAGGGTACAAAAGAATTTATTGGGGATGCCTTTGCTAGGTGGTCTATCAATAATAGTATCCCAGCAAATGCCAGTAGTGGCCCATACTATCAGCCTTTCTTTGATGCAGTTGCTCAGGCTGGTCATGGTGTTAAAGCCCCCACTCCATATGAAGTGATGAATGTCTATCTCTCAAGAATTAAAAAAGAGTTAGAAGTATGGATAGAATGGTTAAAGAATAATTGGGGTGCATATGGAGTCACTATAATGTGTGATGGTTGGATTGGTCCCATTAGAAAGTCCATCATCAACTTCATGGTCTACAGTGATGGGAAGACATCATTCTTGAAGTCTGTGGATGCATCTGCATGCACAAAAGATGTTAACTACATCTATGGATTGCTACAGACAGTGGTGGATGAAGTTGGTGCTACAAATGTGGTGCAAATTGTGACAGACAATGGCAGCAACTACAAGAAGGCAGGAGAGATGATGATGACTAACTATAACTTTTTTTGGACTCCATGTGCTGCCCATTGCATTGACTTGATGTTGAAGGACATGGGCAAGATCCAAAAAGTAAAACAAGTGGTTGAACAAGCACGCTAGGTGACAACATTTGTATACAACCATGGCTATTCTTTAAACTTGCTGAAGGAGAAATGTGGAGGGGACTTGGTAAGACCCAGCATTACTAGATTTGCTACCAACTACATAGCCCTAAAGAGCTTTCAGACAAAGATGGTAGGCCTCAGATCGATGTTTGCTTCTGAGGACTGGTTGGGTGGAGGGAGTCCAACTCTCTTGTTGGGGTTCAAGCACAGACTACTATAGCTTCAGAGGAATTTTGGAGAACACTGAAGGATATAGTCAAAATTCTGGAGCCAGTGGTGAAGGTGTTGAGATTAGTGGATACAACATTCCAGCCCACTATGCCACATTTATATGCTGCCATGGATATGTTGAAGGACTGTATAAAAATTGTGCTTCCACGTGGAAACAAACATTTTGTGAAGATTATCAAAGATCGATGGGAGAGTCAGCTGATGCACCCATTGCCTAAGGCTGGTGAGTATATTTAATAATGTCTTTAATTTAGTTCCACTTAATAGTTGGTACTCTATTTTAATCTGGCAACTCATATTTTGCAACATACTATTTGAACCCCAAGTACCAATATTCACATGTGCTTGGGCTCAATTCTGACCTTATCTGTGCGGTAAAAGATGTTGTGGCAAAATTGGTGCCAGATTATACTGTACAAGCACTGGTCAATTTGGAGGTGAGTTGTATGGTTTAAGTACTGAATTATTTGAATATCCACATATTACAATGGCTAATGGTTATAAATTTTGAAATGGGTGTAGATGAAAACGTTCAGAGATGCTCTTGGGAGTTTTGGAACTCCCGCTGCAGTGGCTGGACGAGATAATACCGATCCTGGTATGGAATTATGGAAATTGAAATTTTTAAGTAAAATATCTTATTTAATATGTGTATTAAAATGTGTTCTTCATCTTGTGCAGCTGAGTGGTGGTTGTTGTATGGCGAGCATGCAGCTGAGTTGAGGAGAATTGCAATCAAAGTCCTATCTCAGACATGTTCCGCATCTGGGTTTGAGCGAAATTGGAGTACTTTCTCCCTTATCCATTCAAAGAGGCGGAATAAATTGGGCTCTCAACAATTAAATGACTTGGTCTACACCCATTACAACATGAGACTGAGGGTACAATGCTTGAAATTTGAACAAAGAAATGAACAAGAGCTGATCGAGCTAGCCGACATCTTCCAACTATCTTCAGATGAAGAGGATCCCTATATGGAATGGGTGAGAGACAGAGCAGTTCCAGTGATGGATGAACCTAGTGGGATGCCCGACCCCACTGTGTCTGCTCCGATGGGTTCTAATCTCGAGCGGTTTATGTCCTCGGATGAGGGTCGTGTACATGCACAGTCGCCTAGACCGTTTGACCTCCCAGTTGGTACTGGTAGTGACTCAGAAGGCGATGATGATACAATGGAACAAACTGGCTGGTCAACTTTTGATAGTAGTGGTGATGATGGTAGTGGTGGTGGTGATGAGGGTGGTGGTGGTGATCCTAGACCGACTGTACCCATTATTAGATGGACCGGTGAGAGTTAGTATACATACGCTACACAGGATCCAGATCATGGTGGACGCACATCTTCATCACGGCCTATGACTGGGTATACACGTAACTCTCGTCAACGGGAACGCCTTTTGCAACCAGTGGAAGAAGAAGAAGATCGTTTCTTTGACATCGTTCCTGATCTTGATATTATGCCTGATGTTGAAATTGATAGCATGTCTACAAGTTTTGGAGGGCTGAGCATTGAGGGTAGCAGTGGACAGGAGCAGGGGCAGTGGAGTGCTCATGGATTTGGCACCACTTCGGCGTAAGGTTCTTATTCCGGTGATGATGACCGCATGATGGGAAGTGCATATGATTATTCCGCTGATACTAGTAATGGTACATCATAGACTGGCTCAAACTTTGTGGACAGTCTCTTTTCAGTCCCAAATTTGCAAAGAACCACGCCCCCACACCAGCCAATATATGCTCACTTTACTCCACATTATAGTGAATTGTATCCAAGGTTGGGTATTTTTAGAAACTTCCCTGATCATATGTATGAGAAATATGTGGATGACTACCAGACCTTCTATAGCCAAAGGATGTCATGGCAAGATTTTGTTTATCAGACCGAGATATATTTTCTTCAATAAAGTCAATCTGATCAGATGGAACATGCACGCCACTATACATATGATTAGACATTGGGATGGACTAATGAGAATGTATTATTTCATTTTGAGTATTTAAGTCTTTCATATAATGAGTACTTGTAAATTATGTTATTTTGTGGGATTTATGATTTATGAATGTATGATTTTTCGATAATGTGATTACTTTTTATGCTTCAAATGTGTTTATATATGTTGAATAAGTATTTTCCTGCAATATATAGCCTTAAAATGGCTCTAAAATGAACTTAAAACGGCAAAAAATGGCTTAAACTATAAAAAAAACCTGTCGAAACTCCCATTTTTACCCTTTGGGAGTTTCGGCAGGTTCTCGCCGAGATCTCGACCTCTCGGTAATCTCGGTTTTCTCAAGGGTCGAGACACCCTCAAGAACCGAGATTTCGAACTATGATTGCTCATGGCTTCAGCAAGTACTAATCTGATGGACTTAGCCTATCGTCAGAAGCTCCAAAACCAGTTTGGAAAGAAGCTTGTGTTTATAAACCTCATTTCGCTAGTTACAAGAGAATACATGGACATGCATGCCCTATCTTAGTAAAGAAATGACTGGCATAAATAGTTTTCCTCAAATACCTAAGATATCCCATTCATAGGGTACTAAAACCTTAAAATGAATACGGTCTCTGATGTCGATAAACACTTTTTACTGAGACAAGTAGCACTTTTAATATTTGGTTTTCTTAAAAAGAATATGATTCTCATGGTTAGTCAACAATTATTCTGTTAGTGCTGTAATAAGTAATTATCTTTTGGCTATTCCGTATGGCAGTTGTATGTTTTTTCTTTTTCAAAATTTATTGGGCCTTTTCGTTCTTCCACTATTGCTGTTGTATCATTGACATTATGAAATCTTTTTTAGTTTTCAACTTTTCTTTGTTTTAAATTTTCAGATACTTGACTGAACGGAGGATTCTTGATGGGGTTTCTTTTTGTGTACCAGCAGGAAAAAGTGTGGCTATTGTTGGAACAAGTGGCAGTGGTAAGTGTTAGAATATATTATTTCCTGTTTTAGTAATCCCAGTTTAGTAGAGGTATTTTTGCCCTATTGTATTTATTTTCTTTATATTTTGAGTCTGTTACTAACTCTGTTACTAAGCTAGTTTTAAGACATGACAAAGGATTAAGGATGTAGAGGATCTAAAAATGTATAAATTTACCAGAAATGAAGCTAATAAGATTGTGGGAAAATCAAAGGTAAAGAAATACGAAGATCTCTATAACAATCTGAACAGAAGGAAAAAAGAAAAAGCTATCTATAAGATTACAAAAATGAGGGAAAGCAAGAATATAGATTTCGACTATGTTAGATGTATTAAAAGTGGAAATGTAAAGTTCTAATAAGGTGATAACATTAAGGAGTGATGAAAAGATTATTTTTACAGCCTACTAAATGAAACATTTCGATTAATAATATCTCGGAAAGGTGCATTACACATCAAGACACCACATGTCGTAGATATATACAAAAAAACTAGGGTGTCTGAAGTAAAAGAAGCTTTAAGGAGGATGAAGGTAAGCAAAACACATATATGGATTAAAGTACTGGGGATACATATCGTATTGGTTGGGCAATTTTAAGAGACGTATCGTATCTCTTGAAAACACTCTTAGGAACTAAATGCTTGGATGGTCTTCAGGGACCAGCCATCGTTGTATTTATAACTAAAGAAAGAAATACAAAAAGAATAAAAGGGACTCACAGACTCACAATTGGAGTCGACAATAGGAGAGTTAGAATCCAAGAAGGAAATTCTAACTCTAATCTAAACAAAGCTGGAAACTAAACTAAACGAACTAGTTGACACCTAGACAACCGATACATATTTTGACACTCCCCCTCAAGTTGGCGCTGATAGCACACATGCCCAACTTGGGCAAATTAAGATGAAAAAGTTTCCCACCCAAACCCTTAGTGAATACATCAGCTAGTTGGTCCTCCAACTTCACAAAGGGCATACAAATCAGTTCATTCTTGAGTTTCTCCTTGAAGAAGTGACAATCGGTCTCCACATGCTTAGTACGATCATGTTGCACTGGATTATGGGCAATGCTAATTGTAGTTTTGTTATCACAGACAACATCATTGGAAGATGAACAAGAACACCAAGGTCTTCTAATAAAATTCTGATCCAAAGTAATTTATAGATCTCATGATGAGCCGTAGAATGAAATTCTGGATCAGCACTTGCTTTGCAACAATATTTTGCTTCTTGCTATGCCACTTGACAAGATTACCACCAACAAAAGTAGCATAACCAGAAATAGACTTCTTATTCGGAGATTCATCCCAATTAGCATCCGTGTATGCCTCAATCCGTAGATGATCATGAGGAGATAAAAAGAATCCATTTTATTGGGGCTGACTTCAAGTAATGAAGAATATGAAGAACAACATCCATATGAGAGGAATAGATATCATGCATAAACTGACTTACCAAATGCACAAAAGCAATGTCTGGTCGTGTGTGAGAGGTAGATCAACTTTCCCATGAGCCACTAATAATGACCCTTATCAATTGGTTCAGCATCCTTATCCTTAAGTTGAGTATTAGCTTCCAAAGGAGTGTCACAGGGATGGCAACCCAGCAAACCAGTCTCAGATAGAAGACCCTGGACATTTTCTTTGGGAGAGGAAGATGCTTTTTGAGGATCGAGCAACTTCAATTCCAAGAAAATACCTTAGTTTTCCTAGATCCTTTATTTCAAACTCACGACCAAGGAAGCTCTTGAGGTGAGAGATCTCATCATTGTCATTTCCAGTAACAATTGAGAAGAGCTACTTTGTCATCAGATCGCTTAATGAATAGAAGGTGTGTTAAATTTCCATCACAAAAGTTCGAACTAGTAAGTAGAGGGACTCCTACATATATAAGTCACCCAAGGTTCCAGTCTTGAGCAATGTGTGAATGCAGTACTATTCCCAACACTCCCCTTCATGTGTTGCCCTTTTTTGGGTGGCAGTACACTTGGCAAATATGGTCCCACTTTTGGGTGACCGTGGTCCATCTTTTTGGGTGAACGTAATGAGGGAACTTGAAGCTCTGATATCATGTTAAGTTTCCATCTTAAAAGTTTGAACTAGTAAGTGGAGGGTCTCACGTATATAAGGCACCCAAGGTTCCAGTCTTAAGCAAAGTGTGATTATTCCCAATAGTATGGTCAGCATTGTTCTATTTATACCTTGCTTAAATCATAGCCTTGTGAAACCTACTAAACCACACTCAAGGAGACTGCTTCAACCCATAGAGTACACGCTTCAATTTGCAGGCTTTGCCATGAGTTGTATTAGAAGAAAAACTGGAGGATTGTCCATATGTACTTCTTCGTCAAGTTTCCCATGCAGAAATGCATTAATGACATCAAGTTGTTGGAGATCCCATCCCAGACTAACATCACATGATCATAGAACTCAAACAATATTTAATTTGGCAACTGGAGCAAATGTTTCCTGGTAATCAATCCCATATGTCTGGGTAAAACCGTTAGTCACAAGCCTTGCTTTGTATCTGTCCACTGTCCCATCAATTTTTTGTTTACCACAAACTCCTATTTGCAACCAATAGGTCACTTTCTTGGAGGAAGACCAACTAGATCCCATGTATCGTTCTTTTTCAAAGCTTTCATCTCTTCCATAATAGCTGCTTTCCACTTCGGATCTGCACAAGCCTCCTGCTACTTCTGTGGAATACTATCAGAGGAAAGGGAAGATACAAAAGCGCGATAGGTACTAAAAAGAGAATTATATGAGACAACATGAGATATGGGGTGTTGAGTGCAAGTCTTAGTACTTTGCAAATAGCAATAGGTAACTCAGGAGAGGTGGAGATCTCATCTTACTGAATGGTGTAGGTGGCTCTGGCTCAAAGGATGGCAATGGGATGATAGTAGGTGCAGTAGTGGTGGTGGTCTCATCTTGCTTTTTTCTTTCGAGTCCTCTGATAGACCTGAAGGTTGACTCATTTGGATTCTCTTGTAGGTCCTCTTGGACCGGAACTGGTGTCTGTGGCTCAGGTTCCTCTTGAACCGAGACTAGTGGTACTGGTGGCTGTTAGCCTGTTACTCCCCCTGAGCTGGAGTATCCTCAGGTTGAGTCGGAACAGGAAGAATCTCAAGCATAGATACATCTTCACTATGTACAAACTCCCTTAAAGAGGTGGCCGAGAGTAGTATAGAAGGGTCTGATGGAAGAGAATATCCATGGTCACCAAAGTACGACGCGTGGGAGTATGGTAGTACTTGTAGCCCTTCTGAATAGCTAAGTATCCAAGAATATACATTGGAGGCCACGAGGTTTTAGCTTGCCGGGACTCCCCTTGAAGAGGTGAGTAATACGGAAGGGTCTCATGTAAGAGAATATCCATGGTTGCCAAAATACGACATGTGGGAGGATGGTAGCACTTGTTGCCCTTCTGAGTTGCTGAGTATTCCAAAAATATACACCGAAGGCCACGGGGTTCTAGCTTGCCGGGAAACCAATGATCGCCAGCATAACACACAATCGAAGATCCTGGGAGGAACGATGAAGGAGCTAGATACCAATAGAACATCAATTGGGGAACGAGACACCAACTGCAAGTGGGCAGACGGTTGATGAGATAGGTAGCGGTGAGTATGGCGTTACTCCAATACATAGACAGAACATGGTTGACAATCATGAAAGCATGGGCCACTTCTAGGAAATGGTGCTTCTTCGTTTAGGTACCCCATTCTGGATCGGGGTGTCAACACAGCTAGTCTGATGGATGATCCTAGAGTCCGCCAAGTAGGTTTGAAACTATCTTTCAAGATACTCACGACCATCATCGCTTTGTTAAATCTTGAGAGTGGCATTAAACTGATTATGGACCATGTTGTGAAAGAGCAGTGGAACACCTCACTTTGATGTTGCATCATATACACCCATGTCGTGCAAGAATAGCAGTCAATGAATGTAACAAACCAATAATGACTAGAAATAGACGCATGACGAGCAGGACCCCATACATCTGAATGAACCAAATGGAAATGAGATGTAAGTACTTATCTTATTTAATGGAGAATAATTAGAACGAGTTTGTTTGGCCAAAATACAAACCTCACAAAAAATATCTTCTGTATTACATGGTGTGACTAAATGAGGAAAAACATGAGATAAACTCCCAAGGGGATTCCTAAAAGACAATGCTGTTGATGGAGATCTGAGAAAGCCGAGTGTAGCTGATGAAGTGGTGGAGGTAACATCGGGACAACCATTGCCGAGTAGATAGAGATCACCATGCACCTCTTACCACATCGAATTCTCTACCTGTCACTAGACTTTGAAAAGCACAATGGGTAAGAAAAAGTGACATTCCACTAAATCCCTAGTAAGACTACTAATGGAAAGTGGATTTGTGGGAAAGATAGGGATATGTAAAAATTAAGATAATGAGAGAGAAGGGGAACAACATATAGAACTCTTTCTAGAGATAGATGAGAGAGTCCCATCAGCCACTTGAACTTTGTCTTTCCCTGAGGGTGGAGAGTACTGATGAAATAGGTTAGAGGATCTAGTCATGCGATTAGTGGCACCGGAGTCAATAATCCAAGGACTAGAGACTAGTAATGCACAATGACCGTCAAAATGAATACCTGAAGAAGTTGACTGAGGAAAGGGACAAAGTAAACAAGTAACAAAACCCATCCTTGAAATAGTGGAATGAGTTCCGTTGGCTAAACGAACCTTGCCTTTACTAGAGCAGGGAATGTACTGAAAGAAAAGGTTATCTGAACTGATCATGTGATTTGAAGCTCTAGAAATTAATAATCCACGAGGAAGAAGGAATAAAAGCACTATGACCTAGAAAAGAGATACCTGAATTGGCAAGATGGGAATCAATAGAAGAAATAGGAGAGGCAGAAGTAGCCGTTGTAGGTTGAGGAGGCTCCAGCCTAGTCAGAAGATGCCGAAAGGTAATGAGCTCATCAGAAGACAGAGAAGATCTAATTTGTGTAAAATTAGAGACCTCAATAAGTTTTGACTAGCTTGAATTTCCACGATCACATCCACAACCGCGATCAGAGCCATTAGAAAGACGACTATGGAGTCTCTAGCAATATTCCCAGGTATGACGCTTCGTACTACACCAGTCGCTATTCCCAGGTGCCTTGATGGAAGAGCCACTAGACCGAGGGGTATCATTGCGAGGCTGAGCTTTGGAAAGAAGGGCAGATCGCTCTGGAAGGGCTGGAGCGGTTTGTGGAAGCGTAGTCACATAGTGGCTGTACTCAAGTTGAATCATGGCGTAGGACTGTTCTAGAGTGGGGAAGGGATCACGACTCAGATTATGAGCCTGGAGCTGATCATATTCAATAATCAGTTCCAAAAAGCATAAATTTTGATCTTGTATTCCCGTTTAGGGAATTCAGCAACATCAGTGGTTGAAGTAGGTTGGAACTCTCTTAAAAATCTAGCTCTTGCTACAGAGAGCATAACTTGAGTAATACTGTGATAGTGAGTTCTTTCTGCTTCATCTCATCACCTTCTTACGGAGTTCGAAGACCTGAGCGTCATTCCAAATTTTGGCAGCAGAATCAAGAGGAGATGTCCTTGAGCTATCTGTGGCTGCATGGAACTGACATGAAAAGCCATAATAGGGAGTTTTCACAGTCCCATTTATCAAACACATTACCTGTAGTTGAAGGCTTTGTTGTAGTTCCCTTCAGATACCCATAAAAGCCGTGAGATTTGATAGAATGGCAGCATGAGTGTGATCACATCAAATAATTGGTGGTACCGTCGAGCTTAATAGAGCAAATGGGGAAAGAAGGAAAATTGCCAGCAAAGTTACCAGGAGTCGATCCTTCCATCCATGTTGACGCAGTTGATACGACAAATATGATAATCCACACAAAGAGAAGTAACCAGCCGGGAGGAGGAAAAAAACGCTTTAAAAAAAAATTCCTCTGAAAAGTCGAGACCTAGGGTTAGTCCTAGAAATCGATAAACTAGGTTGATGAAGAAAAGCAAGGATTGACCATGAGCATCACCAAAAATAAGTAGGGATTGGCCCTGAAAAATCGAGATATAGGGTTGACCCTGTAAATCGAAAAAAACACAGGGGAATAAAATTCTGTGAAACTGTTAAGTCTATCAGATCATGGGAAATAGATCCCATATTAATTTAAGTTTTGAAAGACATTTTCAAGAAAATGAAAAGGCACTTAGTGGATTAGAGAGGAACCACCGAGAGGGAAGAGAGGGGATGGCGGTGGTAGATGTAAACAAAGAGAGAGGTTGATGTAGGCTAACCTAGGGTCTCTAGTTTAACCTAATCTAAGGTGAGGAAATAACACAAATAATTATGAAATAAGCTATCTATGGGTAGGGACTGATATGGGCAGCAACACATATGACATGCATTGAGAGATGAGTACCAAAATAACCATATGTAAGGAATGATATAAAGCCAAGTAAAATGTTCGACTAAGCAAAAACTAATTAGGCTTCATGTTATAATCATGTTAAACAGTAGGTTAAGAAATACTATCGTGCAAGAGATGTCAAAACTCCTAAACTAACAAGATTAAATTCCTAGTGACTAAATAAATCTATGAACATACAAAAACAACAACTTTCCAATAATTAAAGTGATGGATACTAGCCAAAACAGCGCTAAAACGAAGGCTCAGCTGTAAAGAGGCTTCTCATAGTGCTGTCCATGTTAATAAGTATTAAACATGACAAGACTACGGTAGAGTTTATATGGAAGAGACTTATAGCAAAGCATATGTGTAACAGAAATGATAAACAGCAAGAACAACGGATAGAAACGATAACCTAAAGCTGTATTATAGCAAACCAGAAAAAATCATAAAGAAGTAAACTTACTGATCTGAAACAAGGAGCCTGCTGCAATGTCATTACAGCAGTGGGGTTCTTAGGTTAATTCTTAATATCCAGCAATGAAAACAGCAAAGAAAAAGGGGAAAGGGGCACTGTCGAGAGCAGTAAAAGGGGAGAAGTCTACCGTAATGTAGAGATGGAGGGAGGGAAGAAATAGGAGAGAAAGTTGGGGGGGGGGGAATCATACCCGTCCACAGGAGAGAGAGAAACCGAGTGTGAGAGGGGGTTACGTACCTGCAAAGAGAGAGAGAGAGAGAGAGAGAGAGAGAGAGAGAGAGAGAGAGAGAGAGAGCGAAGTCTGTTTTTTTCTCTATCAATAATCATCATCTAAAAATTCCATTGATTAAAATTGGCCTTATATGGCTTACAGTCCTACTCAAAATATAACTCTAAAAGACTAATGAAAAGGCCTATTATTTAGGCAGCATAATCCAATCTTAACACTGATTAATGACTAGATAAATAACAAACTAAACAATAAAAGAAATAAAACTAACCCATGTCTAAGGGGGGGTGTGGGATCCACAATAAAAGAAATAAAATAACTAAAAAAAAAAAAAAAAGAATCCTAAAACTAATGAATGTCAATGTCCTCATCAGAGGTGGATGGGTCGCTGAAATTGAGGAGAGGGGAATCTCGACTTTAGGGTTTCAAAATCTTTGCTTTGATACCATGTTGAGTTGATGTAATGATTTGTGTCCAATGGGACGTAGGCCAGCTTTATTATGATATAGAGGTGAACAATCTAGAATGAGTACAAAGACTAAAAAATCCCTATGAGACAATTCTACCCTTGTATCCTTATTACAACAGTAAGTTATTGTCTGAAAGAGTTTTAGGACTAGTTTGCGTCATGTTTTAAGCCTTTAGTATAGGTTTGTAAGGGGCTACAGCCAAGGATTAAAGTATCGTGTATCGGTGGTGTATTAGTTGACCGATTTTAAGAGATCTATCGTATTTTATTATGGATATGCTAGGATACGAGGCAAGATACGCATGGGAATGATTAAGGAGCATGCAAAACACAATTTAAAACATAAAAACACTATAATAAACAATCTTGAATTATTTTCGAGGAGTAAAAGCATATTTGACATTCAATGAGCTATAACCTTTGATTTGCATGAACTACAGGTTTCCAATGGAAGAAGACCAAAAAAGTGAAAAAAAATCAGCAGTATCAACCGTTATACGTGCATATCGACCGTATTGAACATTATCGGCATATTGGTTCTATACACCTCAATATGAACCGATACAATCATGTATTTTTCAAATCCAAATAATATGTGTTTAACAATAAGTTTTTAAATTGTATTGTTCCGTATTGTCATCTGTCATGCGTATTGACCCTTATCGGTTAGATACGGTCGATATGGCTTGATACAAAAACCATTTCAAAAATAGAGACGTGTCGGTAGTGTATCGTATTGGTGCATGTTGATACCGATAAGTGTCGGTTGATACGTACAATACTTGATTCCTTGGCTACTGCCCCATTAGGAATTTATGAATGAAAGTTATGTTTGCTGCATTGTTCAACTGTGGGACTCAGTTTAATGGCTGTGAGATTCGGCTGCACTAGTGGGAAGATAGTATGGTTGACGGGAAGTCAATCTAGTTCATAGGTTGGAAGCTTATTTCCATATCCTTCTACCTCTCTTCTCTTAATCACTGTCAACAAGTAAGTTTATGTTCAGTTTAGTTAGGTCTGATATATATATATATATATATATATATATATATATATATGTGTGTGTGTGTGTGTCCATCGATTGCTGCAAATACCTGGTTTCAGATATGTGTTCTTCATCATACTTGTTGATCTCGAGTTGACCATTAATGGAGTTCATCTATTACTGATATGAACTACTATTAATCCCACAATTCAGTCACTCTCATGTTTGAGTTTACTATTTTTAATTGTTTCTGTTCATTAATTACTGCAAGATTCTAATTCTGATCTATTTCCAGTTTCAAATTATATTATGTTGTTACATCTAATGCTTGCTTTGAATCTGATTTCTGCACTAATTGCTGTTCATTGAATTTGGGTTGAAAGCTATGTTTCAGATTTGATTTCATAGGCTCCATGTTGCTGTCGATGTTGATTATTGAGAATTCTATCAGTATAATGGTTGTTTGATATCTCGTCATCCAACCATTAAAGTCCTCTCAGCTTCAGCTATCTTTGACCTAACCTAGTTGGATAGTGGATGCTACCTGTCCAATTTTGGTCAACATCCATTGCTCCGATTGTTAGATTTTTAATTATTGCTGAAAAAAAAAATTCCTTATATTCTCTAATCCTAGCAGTACAAGGTGTTCATCATGTCTTTTATTCCAACCATTGGATTTCTTTCATATCTGGATATTGTGTTGATTATACCATTCCCTACTTGTGTTTCAAATATACTTTGCATTCGTGGGTTAGGTCTCTTGTTATTGCTACTGCTTATATATTGGTTTTGTCCATTCCCTGTGATTCTACTTTTTTGGGTATCCTATTCTCATCAATCTCCTTATGGTCTTTATTAACTTAAAAAAAGCATATGACAGTCCCTATAGAGTTAATCTGGCAAGTATTGGAGAAGAGAAGTGTTTCAAGTAAATATGTGGACATAAAAAAGGGCGTCCTAACGCACAAGACTCCCGCTATTGGAGGATCTGGGGAGGGGCAAAGTGTACGCAGTCTTACCCCTGCAATGCGGAGAGGCTGTTTTCGTGTTTTGAGGCCATGACCACTGACCACCAGGTTGCAATATGACAATCTTACCGTCACACCAAGGCGTACCCTCTAAATATGTGGATATAGTCAAGGATATATATTATAATGTGGTGACTAGTGTAAGAATTATGGGAGTCAAGGTAGTGAATTTTCAATTACAATTGGGTTACATCAAGGATCAGCTTTAAGCCCTTATTTGTTTGCACTTGTGATGGATGATTTAACCAGAGACATTTAAGATGCAATTCCTTGATGTTTGCTTTTTTGCTGATGATATTTTTTTTCCTAGATGAGACAAAAATACGGATCAATGCCAATTTGGAGTTAGGGAAACCAACTTTGAAATCAAAAGGTTTTAAAGTAGAACAAATATAGAGTATATGAAGTGTAACTTTAGTCACACTAGGATGGATAATGAGGTGTTGAAAATTGATAAGAGGAAGATTTTGCAAAGTGATTGTTTTAGGTATCTAGACTCAATCATAAATAAAGATGGTGATATAGAGGAAATGTTTCACAGATAATTGAAGTAGGATGGGTGAAGTGGAGATGTGTGTTTTGGAGTTTTGTTTGATTGATGCATTCTTTCAAAACTTGAAGGGAAATTTTATAAGATAGTCATTTGACCGAATATGATATATGGTGCAGAATTGGGTGGTAATGTGCATCATATAGATAAACTCAATGTAGCTGAAATGAGGATGTTGAGATGGATGTGTGGCAAAACTAAGAATGATAAAGGAATGCTTTTATTAGAGCTGATTCGGGAGTAGGCTCTGATACTAATCAGATACAAGAAAGTCGTTTAAGGTGGCATGACCATTTTTCAATGAAGGCCTTTAGATGCTTCAGTATGGAGGAGTGATTTGTTTAAAGGAACTCAAAGAACCAAAGCAAAACCTAAAATGACTTTAGGAGAAGTGGTGAGCAAAGACATGCATAGCTTAGCCTTGTATCAAGCATGATTTTGAATAAAGCTGATTGAAGCGTAAGGATCCATGGAGTCGACTTCTTGTTGTTGCTGCTGTATTGTAAGTGTTACTAGTCTAGGGGTATATCTGTAATTACACTTTATAACTATGAAGATATAGCTGAGATATGGAGGGAGGGATCTATTCTACGATCTCTCCTTCGCTAGATTTCCCTTATTCTCATTCTTATCCTCTTTCTCTTCTTCATCTTGCTCCCCCTTTGCGTGGTTTGATTTCTTGCTCTAACTACTGTCATAGTAAGGACGGAAGGTCATGATATTCTCATAATTCTTTGGCTTTTTAGGCATTGCAATGTTACCTGTAATAGTAATTTGTTAGTCCTATTGCGCTGGACCCACATTGATATAGGGTTTTCTGGTAATCTATTTGTGGTACTGCAAGTTGTTCTGCAAATACTGAAAACTTGATAGCATAGAAAATCTGAAAAACTTCAGGATAAACTTTCTAATCACATGAAGAATTGTACAACCCTAATTTCTATTATGTAATTCTAATTTCTAACGCATGGTAGATGGATGGTTGCTTAAAGCCTTGATGGGGCTGAATGTTTGCATTAACTTTTTCTTATTTCATTAGTTTCAGAATTCAGACCAATAGCCTCCTATAGATGCCTAAATACCCTCATCTTTAGCAATTTTGTTGATAACTTCATATCCTTGATGGCTGCTGTCCATTGACAATTTTGCACTACAGTTGTAAAACTTCTTTTGGTGGTGTGCGCTCCTAGAATGAAAATTTTCAATAACTCTAATTCTGGTTCAGTTATTTGGTAGAACATTTTGTAAATGTAAAAAAAAAAAGGAGAAAAAAATAAAAATAGATAGATATGGTATGATGAGAATGAAGGAAAATATTTCAAAAAAAGGTGGGGACAGTTGATGAGAATGAAGAAGAACAATCTCATCCCTGGATACAAGCGGATTGACTGAAATGGGATAATGTAGGACCAGTCCCCAACTCAATAAATTAGCCCCATAAGAGGATCAATTACTAACATAACCAATAGGTACAGCAATGCACATCTCGCAAATCAGCAAGCAAAACAGTGACTAACAATGCAATTCAGCCTGGCCACAAGGTGTTAGAATAACCAGAAAATTTGCCTTGCTTAGATCTGTCAAACCACTAGTTGGATGGGGCTGAAATTATGGTCGAATGTAGGGTTTGTTGAAGGGAAGGTCATACCAGAAATTGAGCTTGATATAATGGTTAGATCTGGAGTTAATGAACTTGAATTGGGTAGCAAGATAGCACATGAACAGTAAACCGTGAACAATAGAAACAGAAAGAAAGGAAGAAGAATGGAACCTTCGGAGTCCCACCTAAGGTCGGCTGAGTCCCACACCCTATGAACTTTCCAAAGCATAAGTTTCTAAAACTGAAAATAGAAGGTAGCTTGCTTGGTCAACACTTCAATTAAAATTTGACAGTGCTGAAATAGATGGCTGGCCAAAGAATCTGAAAGCATCTTCCCAAACAGCATCTAAAATTCTGCTGCTACTGTTCACGTGAACAGTATCACAGCCTAGGAACTTTCCAAAGCATAAGTTTCTAAAACTGAAAATAGAAGGTAGCTTGCTTGGTCAACACTTCAATTAAAATTTGAAAGTGCTGAAATAGAAGGCTGGCCAAAGAATCTGAAAGCATCTTCCCAAACAGCATCTAAAATTCTGCTGCTACCATTCACGTGAACAGTATCACATGAACAGTTTTGTTGGCTGGTTTTGATGTGTTCCCATTAGCATGGGCTGCTGTCGGCTGAACAATAATGCATGATAGGAAATAGTGCTTCTGCCCTTTTAACATTCTCTTCCATTCAGCCCTTCCGTTCCTCAAGTCTTCACCCTTGCCTAAATAAATGAAACTTTCGCTTACTGTAGGAACTATGTTTTTGTTACTGTTCTTAATTTTTTTCCTCCACCGTTTGTATTCATCATGACTTGTATGTGCAGGTAAGTCAACCATACTTAGATTGCTCTACAGATTTTTTGATGTCCAATCCGGAGTTGTAAGAACCAATACTTCTCTTTACTTTTACTGTTGTCTCATACTGGTAAAATAATACCAATATAACTGCATCTTTCCATATTTTGTTGTGTTAGACACAGTTTATATCTCAAGAAGCATTTAGGTAGCATGTGTTACAAATACTATTGTCCATGAAACACATAAGAAGTTATTTTACGTATATTTTTGTTCAGTAGTTGGTTTTCTACTTTCTGAACAATTAAAAGTTTTTCCCCTTTCAAATTTAATATATAGTATCACTTCAATTTGCAGCATTTATAGAATGCATTTGACAGAAGTGTATAGTATATCATGGTCCAGGGGGGTAATTCTTGTGGTGGTCTTCAGTTTCTCTAATTGCAACTCTGTAATTCTAGGCCTTGAGGGTTGATGCAAACAGGGGGATAAAACGCATAAGTTTTTTTTTGCATCATTTTGAATTTCCAATTTTTCAATTGGTTTTTTCTTTCTTTATTTATTTATTTTTTATTTTCTGTTCTTCATTTTTCAGCTCTTGTTGGCAAATTCCGTTTTCTCCCACTGAAAATTTCTCTTTCTCTCTGCAAACTCCCCCGAAATGCAATCACTATTTCTGAATGATAAAATTCTTTGTTCATTCCAACTATTTTCATCATTAAATGTAAGTGATGAATTGAACAATTTCTTTAAATGTTCTTTAGGTTCCGGATCTTATGAGTCATTAATTTTCCTTCTTTAGCAAATTGGCTTTGTAAAATATTAATTTATAACAGTCCCTTTGTTAATTCCAAGGCTGAGCTTGATGAACTGTCATTATTTGTCCAAGTAGCCACTTATAATTGACTATTGGACAGATCAAAATTGATGACCAAGATATAAGGGATGTAACGCTGGAGAGTCTTCGGAAGTCTATTGGTGTTGTACCTCAGGACACTGTAAGTTTACAGACACAATAACATAATGTTGCTTCATCATCTTAAACGTACTTATTCATTACAATTGTGAACCTTTTCAGGGTATAATTTTCATGTTTGTAATCTATATGCTTAGTTTGATCTCTTTTTTTTTTTTTTTTTTTTTTTGGGGGGGGGTGTAAGTGCTGTGATTCTTTCAATCTTTTTTTTTCCCCTCTTTTTGGTAAGTGCTGTAATTTGATCATTCATGTACAGGTACTTTTCAATGATTCGATATTCCACAACATACATTATGGTCGCCTCTCAGCAACAGAAGAGGAGGTTAATGATGGGTTCTTCTTCTATTGAGTTAATCATCTTACTTCCATTGCTGTAGCCTGAAAAAAGATTTCTAATTTCTGATATGAAAATTCAGGTGTATGATGCTGCTCGACGTGCTGCTATCCATGACACAATCATGAGCTTCCCAGATAAATATGCAACTGTGGTTGGGGAAAGAGGACTCAAGGTTTGATGTTGTTATCATGAATAAATGGTCAGGGATGGCAATGGGTTATACATGAGTGGGTTGAAGTAGGATGGTGAGGATTTTATGTCAGAGCTGAATCCACCTGATGATGAAATGAGATGGAAAGAGCATAGTGAAGACTAGCGAGGGTTCAACTAGGTAAACAGGGAGGGGGTTGTTTGGGCAGACTAGGTGAGCCATTTTTAATTGTGATGAGGTAGGATGATGAGAACTATATTTCCTAACCTGACCCTACTTGTTTATCAAACAGGCTGGTACAAGTAAAACTGAAACTAGACAGTTTGTCAGTTGGCTTGATTGGGTGGGTCTCAGAATTGCAAGCTGGAAAATGGATCCACGATTTATCTATTTTCCTTGAGCCTAAATAAGTACACTTATGTTCGTTCATGCTTTTTTGTGTGTATGGGTTGGTTGGTGTTTACTGAGAAGTAATTTACCTTCTTGATCTTGTACAGTCAGTATCTTGGCATCTTGGAAATGCTAAACATTGATATCTGCTGTTTTTGAGTAACATATAGTTGTTACATATCCATTTACTAGAATACAAGCAGAGGACAAAGTTATGCACATAGGGAGCTGCTGATCTCCATCTTGTTGCCATCAATTTTTCCCTGAAAGGAAAGCAGAAATTTTAGGAAATGAAGAACAAATTATTTGCCACAATGCTTTCAATACCTTACTCTGCTTTTGAGCCTGCATTGATAAAAGTAATTTTCTTTCCTTACAGTTAAGTGGGGGTGAAAAGCAACGTGTGGCACTTGCTCGTGCATTTTTGAAAGCAGCTGATATCCTGTAAGTCTCACCTTGAGAGTCATTTCCTTTCTTGCTCTTTGTACCATATTCTTGAGTGTTACGATTTTCTTTGGTCAAATGTTCACTAAATGAATAAGATTATGCTACAAGTTCAGATGCAGGACAGCTTTTAATGGTTCATCATGTAAAAACTCTTGAGGGTTATGATGTAGGGAACTTCAATAGAATCTGTTTAGTTTCTATACTGCCTTCCATGATATCTTTTTCCCACCCTGTTCTCACTACATGGTGAAAGTGCAATGACTGACAACCTGTGGAATTGCTGGACCATCTGCCATGTGTTCTTCCTCTTCCTGAAGGTTCAATAGTGTACAATTCCGAACTTAATTTGATGCAGTCCCAGGTTGCAAAACCCTGATTTGAGATTGCTATGGGCCCACCCTGGGAGTATATAGGCTGAAATAAGGAGTGAGTGGCAAATCTGTAATTTTAGGGGCAATTTAGGGCCTTTCTTGGGTAAGGAACAGTTATGGGTGGCAAAAGGAATTAGATTTAAAGGGGTAGGGATGGACTTGGAAGGAGATGCGAAGTAGGGACAAAACATAATTTATTTTAGCAGGGTAAAATTGGAACTTCAGGCGAAGTATCTTCTTCAACCTCTCTCGTTGAGGCCTATTTCACGAACCAGACTTGAAGGCGGAAAATAGAATCTGATCCAAATGAGAGAACTCTCTCATATGATCATGGATCGCCTGAAATTTCAGGGTAAGTTCTCCAACCCACAGTCTGACTGAATCCAACCAACAAAGCAAGGATAAACAATCTAAAATCAATTAAAAATATCATTGAAATAGAGTCTGGCGGAAGTTTAGGTTGCAGATTGAAAACTTAGTTTATAACTCACAGAAGAACAACTCTTGGGGATAAACAACCTAGGGTTAGAATTCCCTAAGGTCAACTGTTAGTTTCCAAAACCAGAGAAGGATAGAGCAATGGTCAGGAAGGATCAGCGTCAATTTTTTGGGACTGTTAGTACTGCTAACAAAGAAGGATATTTGCAGGTATCGTGAAATAAAGGGAGAAACAAGAAGAAAAGAGGGAATAAAAGAAGGAGAATAGGAAGTGGCTCACCTGATGAGGGAACTGAACCCGGGAGAAGGGAGGGAGAAGCATGCAGGCTTTCCGCCACACAGGCACACTAAAGCACGATTTCATTCCGTTCCAAAACTCTAATTAATCATTATTACACAATGTATTTGAAGAAAAACAGACTTAAGAGTCCTGATCTATTTCTAAAACCAAGCTGAAGATAAAGTAAGCTAAATCCTAATCTAAACACAAGTTTAAAAGCTACTTAAATTCAATCTCATGCTAATGGCTGTCTGTGGTGCTTATGGGATAGTTCAAAGGTCAATTTCTCAATGGTATGTTCGTCTGACCAATATGTCCACTGCAAAGTTCTTGATTGTTTAAGCATAAATCTATGTTATATTATTGTTGTGTGTGCTTCCAACTCTTTGCAGGGTGGTCGTAGATTAGGAAGGAGGGTTTCGAAACGCATTGAACCTCCCAGTCGAATGAATCGTAACATTCGTAATGATAAACTTTACGATTCGGCGGAGAATTTTGTAGGAGGATTTATGTAATATCTACCTGTCTATGGGGGGTAGGCCATGGGGGATTTCTATTTGGTGAGGTTCACCAATGAGAAGGTGGGAGGTCATTTTGACGACTAGTCGGTGGGACAGCTTGCAGCTTGTCTCACCTATATTGGTATGGTGGATCTTAAATGGGTTGGGATCATAATTGTCAAGGCGTAGCCTAGGCATCGCCTAGGTGTCCAAGCGGTTTTTCAAACCCTAGGCGGTTGGTCGCCTTATTGTATCACGCTTTGTTTTATTTGTTTATTTATTTATTTTTAATTAATGCCATTCGTAATATTTTTATTGGATGTATAAAGTACATATATACACCATAATGCATGAATCATGCATATATATTAAAAACAATAAAAAATGATGCTCTAACTTCTCTTTTTTGTATAGAACTTCTTATTAAGATATACCCTTACAATGCTTTGGGAACGCCTTGGGTATGCCTTGGGTACGCCTTAGGTAAGCCTAGGCTCCTAGGCACTTCTCCATTGCCTTGGGTCGCCTTGGTACCTTGACAACTATGGTTGGGATGAAATTCATTTGGAATAATAGGAGGTTAGGTGATCAAAGGGTGACTTGCAAACTTGACAAAGCTTTGGTCAATGATAGCTGGCTTATGACTTTCAGTTCCTCTGAACGCCTTGGGTATGATCCTTGCCGATTGTTTTTGCTATGGCCCCCTATGTTTCTTTTGGCCCCAAACCCTTTAGATTCCTCAATATGTGGATTGCTCAAGAGGACTTTCAGATGGTTGTGAAAACTGCTTGAAGATGGCCCCAAAGGATCATCCCCTTGTGAGGTTTGCCCAGAAGTTGAGAGAGGTCAAGTGTGCTCTTGGTGATTGGAATAAAAGATCCTTTAGTCACATTTCGAAAGCTGTGCAGGAGTGCAGAGATGAGTTGAAGTTTATTCAATTTAATTTGCAAGAATCTACAGTTGATAATTTCCTTATATATAAGGGATGTAAAGGACCTATCTTTAAAGTTGGCTGTTCTTGTGTCTCAAGAGAAGAGTTTTTCAAATAAAGTCCAGAAGCAGTTGGCTGAAATTGGGTGATTGGAATACTGGCTCCTTTCATAGATCGGTGAAGGCCAGTAATAACTGAAACTACTTACTTGAGGTCCAATGATGGGCCTATTATCTCTAGGGTATGAAGCAGACAATAGAAAATTATTTTGTTAACATGTAATTATTTTTGTTGAGATAATAGGTCGATAGAGATTTCCTGTTGTGTTTAGACTATATCATAAAGTGTCCCATTGTCATCCATTTTCCTTTATGCTTTAGAGTTACTTTGATTAGAGTAATTAGAGTTTCATTGTAACTAGAGTCTTACTAGGTTGTATTTACTTGCTTTCATTATTAATAAATAGATGGCAATGGGGAGAGTAGACACTAATTGATTCTCTCTCCCTCTTTTCCTTCTCTCTTATTTTATATTTTGTTATAGTTCGAGTTCCCTCCTGTCTCTCCAGAGTACTTTTGTGGTTTGTTTGATAAAACTCTCTCCTAGGCATAGTTGTCAAGGCGCCAAGGCGAACCAAGGTGTTGGAGGCCTGATAGGGTGCCTAGGTGACTAAGGTGCCCGATCTTCCAAGGCTTCACAAGGGCTCCTGGATGCCTAGCCACCTAGGCGATGCCTTGACAACTATGCTCCTAGGATCAGATTTCTAGCTTAGCTTTTCCCCTTTGGAAGAGATTCTCAGGGCTGTTAAATCTATGAAAGCTCAGAAGGCTCTAGGTCCTAAAGGAGTGAAGGTTTCAGTATGAGTTTTTATATAGCGGCTTGGGATACTATCGAGGTGGATTTTTTCAAGCAGTTGATGTTTTTTTTTTGCAACCCTGATCGGATGTGGGAGGTGAATCAATCCTTTTTATGCAAGGCCCTGTTTGATAAAACTTCTGCTCTAGATTCTGGATTCCGGCTCAGAATAAGGATTTTACTTCAGGCTACTCTAGGATATTTGGGAGTAGAAATATGTTTGATAACGCACTTCTGGAATGGATTCCAGAGTATTTTTGGAACAGAAACATATTTGATAAACACTATCCCCACAATCGAAGTCTAGAAAAGTGGTGGTGCTAGTGGTGGGTGGTGGGTGGTGGTGGCGGTGGTGGTGGCAGTGGTGGTGGTCAAGCCTTTGTTTTGTGAAGAAGAGAGGAGTGTGAGAGAGGGGAACCTCTATTTTACTTTCTTTCTTCTCCCAAAAATTGCTCCAAAACAAAAAAGCACCTTTTTTATACTCCAAAATTTGGATTCAGAAGTCAATTTGAATCCGGTTCCCTCCGTGAGAGCTCGAATCCAACCGGACTTACTAAGCGCTATTCTACTCCAAAATGGCTTCCCAGGAGTCGGAATCCATAGAATCCAGAACTTAGAGTTTTATCAAACAGGCCCTAATCCCTAAAAAGGAGTGTGCTTGCTCTATTTTTTGTAATTTAGACCCATTGCCTTGTGTAATACTATCTACATGATTATTGCCAAGATCCTTGCTCACAAATTGAAAAGAGTTGTCACCAAATCAATTTGCTTTCATTCATAGGCAAAATATAGTGGATAAGAATAAAGAGATTATCTAGGTGGATTTGATTTATAGTAAGTACTTGAGAAAGAATTCTATTTGGATGGTGTTAGCAGGTTAGGAATCTTCTTGGATTTGGAGGACTATTTTTCATAATAGGCAGTTTGCTCTCCCTTCCATCAAATCCCTTATTGACGATGGCTCTTTGATGTTACTTTGGCTGGATCATCCTCATGGTATTCTGGTGCTCGCCTATGGAGAAAGGATTAGCCTTGATTATGGGAGGGGATAATAGACTTGCTATTGTTTCTTCCTTCATCTCGGATGGGGCTTGGTGTACTGGTCAGGCATATTTGTTGTGGCTGTTGCAAGCTTGGGGAGTCCTTGACTCTGTTCCGAGAAGACCACATTCAGAACGATTATCTTGTATGCTGGATGTCTTCCTCTTCTGGGATGTTCTCTTCCTCTTTGGCCTGGGATCTGGTGAGAACTATAGCTCCCAAGGTTCCCTGGTTTGACATTGTGTGGTTTCAAGCTCGGGATTTTTAAGATTTTTTTCCATTTTTTCCTGGCCAGGACCATCAGAGAAAAGATAGGCTAATGACCGGAAGGGCACTCTCCTCACCACAATTTCACCTTATGGAGGGCCTTGACTAATTCTCTTCCTATGGGTTCTCTTCTCTGTAATTGTGGTATTATCCCCAGTTCTGGTTGTGGGCTTTACCGTGCTGCAGAGGAAGATGTTCCCCATCTTTTTTTTGTCTGCCCTTTCTCCTCCAAAATATGCAAAAAGGTTATTGGAAAGTGCTGGCCTACAAAAAGGCGCACCTTGCCTTTCGATCAAGAATAGAGGTGGTTGGCAAAAAAATTCGAAGAGAAGCATCCTTGTAACTCTATCGCCAAGCTTGCTTTTCCTTTACTAGTGTACCACATCTGGTTTGAATGGAATCTTAGAATGCGGGTAGCAAAATCAAGATCTTTTGTCTAGATCTGAGAAGCCACTACATTCGATGTGCGTGGAGCTAGGTTGCTTTTTTCTAGTCTTTATCTGGATATGCTTAAAAATAGATTCATCTTGTCTTCTTGGGATCTTCCATTGGCTGAGGTAGTTTTTTATTTTGTCTTTCTGTAGTTTGGGGCTTCTTGCCTTTGTTGTAAGGAGCTTGGCTCTATCCTTCCGGATACCCAGGTTTTATTTTCCTTTTTCGGGTGTTTTGTTATACAATTATTCACCCAAAAAAAAAAAAAAAAAAAAAAAACTACTCATAATCTCATATGCAAATAAAAATCCCAAATACGGGCTCATAAAAGAGGTCCACAATCATAGGCCGAAATACATTAATCTGAGGCCCATTTGGGCTGATTGGGCACTTGTAGCTGCATCATGGTCGCTTGAACTGCTTTTCTTTAACAACCTCATTTCTTCTGTTCAGGAACTGTTCAGCCTTATACTAAGCCTTATACTAACTATATGAGGTCCGCTACATGGGTCTTTTTTCACCAATTAGCTTTATTCGAAGCCATACTTGATTTTTAGTCGTGATTTATAAATGTCTTTCCTCACCTCTTCTTCTAGAGTCAATTTAGGCCTACCAATAGATCTTTTAGCTCCTCCAATTGGAATTCAGTCACTCCATACTAGAGCATTCAAAGGCCTCCGTTGCACATGTCCATGTACGAGTTTCTCATAACTTATCCGAACCTAGAAGGAAAGTAGGTGAGGAATAAGTCTATGTAACTTTAGTTGGTGAGGAATAAGAAACAACCTAGAAGGAAAGTAGGTGAGGAATAAGTCAACTCTTATCCTCATATACATCAAACCTAGACATATCTTCACATACATTGAACCTAGACATAAACACATATTTCATCATTCATAACACTTCCCCTTAAGCTCGAGCACATATATCAATCATGCCCAGCTTGTTACAAATATAAGCGATTTACCCATTCCCCAAAGATTTGGTAAACAAATCTGCAAGTTGTTCTCTTGTACGAACTTGGCAGGGAAAAACAATCCCGTGTAGAAGCTTCTCACGAATGAAGTGACAATTGACTTCAGTGTTCCTAGTCCTCTCATGTAACACAGGGTTGGAAACAATATGAATGATTGCTTGGTTGTCACACTATAGTTGCATAGAAGATGTATGCGGAAAATCAAGTTCGGTCAATAACTATTTGGCCCACATCAGCTCACATGTGACTTGTGCCATAGTACGATACTCAGACTCTGCACTGAATTGAGCGACGGCAGGTTGTTTCTTGCCATATACCAAATTCCCACCAACAAAAGTACAATACCCAATAGTAGACAGTAGATCAATGGGAGATATAGCTCAATTAGCATCCAAAAAGCCCTCAATACGTTCATGTCCATGATCAAAATATAAAAGGTCACGTCCTAGAGCCTTTTTGAGATATTGCAAAATGCGAGTAACAACTTCCAAATGAGGCGTCTGAGGAGAGGATGGAAACTGACTCACAACACTAACTGGGAAGGCAAGATCTGAACGAGTCACATTGAGATAATTTAGCTTCCCAACCAGTCTACGGTATCTCTCAGGGTCAGGCAGAATATCCCCTTCATCAGTGGTAAGTTTAACGTTAGGATCCATTGGGGTATCTCTAGGATTAGATTCTAATATCTCTAGGATTAGTTTCTAACAGTCCTGTCTTAGTAAGTAAATCTAGAATGTATTTCTTCTGAGAAAGAGATACCTTTCCGTTACTGAGCCACCTCTACTCCCAAAAAGTACTACAAGCGACCCAAATTTTTAGTGCGAAACTGTCGCTGCAAATGAGCCTTTAGGCTGTCGATACCGGTATTGTCATCTCCTATAATTACTATGTCATCAACATAGACGACAAGAAAAATCCTCCCTGCTCTAAAAGAATGTCGATAAAACACCGAGTGATCATTATCACATCGGGATAAGCCAAAGCTGAGAACGACCTCTGTGAAACGACCAAACCATGCTCGAGGAGATTGCTTCAGCCTATATAATGATTTCTTCAATATACATACCATGCCAGACTCCCCTTGAGCAACAAAACCAGGAGGTTGCTCCATATAAACCTCCTCATGGAGGTCACCATGCAAGAAAGCATTTTTCACTTCTAACTGGTGCAGTGGCTAGTAATAGGAAGCAGCAAGGGAGATCAACATGCGGTTAGAAGCAAGCTTGGCCACTGGAGGAAAGGTATCCAGATAATCAACACCATTGACTTATGCATAACCCTTGGCGACCAGGCGTGCCTTCAAACGAGCAAGGGACCCATCAGGGTTGACCTTGATCACGTATACCCATCTACAACCAATAGCAGACTTGCCCATAGGGAGGGGCATAAGATCCCATGTATGGTTGACTTCCAAAGCCAATAGTTCTTCTTCCATAGATGTCCTCCAACCAGGACTAGATAATGCCTCCGTAATAGACTTGGGAAGGGGATGACTCTCAATAGTGGTTTGACAAGATGAAAGGAAGCAAAGAAACCAAAGGAAGAGAAAGTTTGAAATTGGATGTTGAGTACAACTACGAACCCCCTTACGAAGAGCAATAGGAATGTCAAGATCAGAGGAAAATGTTCGAGATCTGATGGCAAAGAGGTTAAGACATTTCAAATGTACTTAACTTTTGGTTCAGAGAAAAGTAATGAAGAAAACCCCTTTTCTTTGAATTAACCCTTGAAATCACTTGAAACTTGATGGGAAATACTCTTTGAATGATTATGAAGACATATCCAAAGTTGGAGATGATCCGGATCACGGATGAGAGAGATGTGATTTTTGAAAACTACCTATCATCCGAAAACGGGACTGGTTTAGTTAGACCGCTGGTCGATATGATAATCTTTAATCCCACGAGCGTTGACAAATCAGTACTTAATGGTATCGCAATTCAGTATGCAATAATAAGAACTTGAAGGAATTAACAGAAGGACAAGAAAACCATAAAACAGAATATTTCGGTTGAGTCTCACAACCTAGAGACTCAACCAGAAAAATCAGGAGCTAAACTCACTTCTTTTTTGCAAATGAGGGGGGTGCCGTTGAGCCGGGGGCGCGGAAACGGGGGGGGGGGGGGGGGGGGGGCATCATTTTTTGGATCATCATCTTATTCAAAAGCAATAAAGGACCCATTTGAATACGAGGTGGACTCAAAAAAGGACACATTAGCTGTGACATCATTTTTTTGGATTCAGGTGAGTAGCACCGATAGCCCTTTTGAGTACGAGAGTACCCGATGAACAAACACTTGAGAGCATGAGGATCCAAACAAACCAAGATGATGATCTCTAACAAAGAAGACGCATCCAAAGATACGGGGAGGGGAGCACAAAAAGCGGTTAAGACGGAAACAACAATGAGTAGGGAATACCACACCCAAAACAAAAGACGGCATGCGATTAATAAGATAACATGCTGTCAAAACAGCATCTCCCCAAAAAGGTTTGGCCACCTTCATTCCAAAAAGAAGGGATCGAGTAACTTACATCAAATGACGATTTTTCTATTCTGCAACACCATTTTGTTGATGTATGTCAAGACAAGAAGACTGATGAACAATGCCTCGTTCGGCCATAAAGTGAGAAAACTGACCTGGAAAATATTCCTTAGCATTATCACTTCGGAAAACATGAATAGATGTTTCAAATTGTGTCAGAATTTCTTGAACAAAAGCACAAAAGTAGAAAATAATTCCGAACGATTTTTCATTAAATAAATCAAGGTAACTCTTGAAAAATCTTCCACAAAAGTGACAAAATAACGAAATCCTAACTTAGATGCGACCGGATAAGGTCCCCATACATCAAAGTGGACTAAAGAAAAAGGGTGCATAGACCGTTTATTGACGCGAGGGGAATAACTCACACAATGGAGCTTCCCAAATTGATAGGACTCACAATCTAAACTTGAAAGAGAAAGAAAACGTGGATCAAGTCTTCTCAAACTTTGGATAGATGGATGACCCAATTGACAATGAAGCTGATGCAGAGACAGATCACCTGAGCAGGCAACAGACGATGATTCCTCAAGTAGATACAGTCCCCCTTTTTCCTTGCCCCTACCAATCAACCCTTTTCTTAGTAAGATCCTAAAAAACACAAGAATCGGGAAAAAAGGTTACAGAATAGTTGTAAGTAGAGGTAAACTTACTGACAAATAATAAGTTGAATGGGAAATTGGGTAAATGGAGAACCGAAGATTGAGATAATGAAGGTGTAGGATGAATAGTCCCAATGCCACTAACTTTGATCGAAGAGCCATTAGCCAAAGTGACTAAAAGTAGAGGGACAAAGGGAGGAAAATATACCTAAAACCCCAGACATGTGATCCCAAGCACCCGAATCAATTATCGAAGGGCGTAAAGAGAGACATGTGGTGGCATTACCTGTCTGAACAAAAGTAGCAGTGGAATACGAGGTGGGCTGGGGTAGTCTGATTCTGATTGTAGCGAGCATACTCATCATCAGTCATCTGGACCATCTTTCCCTCAGACAGTGTAAACAAAATAGGAGACTCAGAACTGGCGATAGAGTTGGCAAACTGCTACTGAGGGGGTTTGCCGTGAAGCTTCAACAGAAGCATTGAATATGACCAGGTTTTCCACAATGATGGCAAGTGTGAGCTAGTGTACCAGAAGGGTCTGTGGGAGTTGGTGTACTAAGAGTCTGGCCACGACCAGCACCACCACGACAAGAAGAAGAACCACGATCCATTCCATGGCCAGATTGTCGAGAAACAAGGGCCGAACTAGCCACATGAGTGGTCTCACGGGTATTGTCACGAGATACCCGTAACACATGAGAAAAAGTATCCACCAGAGACACCACAGTGGCACTGCCTAGAAATTGAAACCGAATGGCATCATACTTGGGGCCAAGGCCTCCCATGAAGCCCATGACGGCCAATTATTCTTGCATCTTCTACACATCCACACTAATGGGAAGTAGAGAATTAAGTTCTTCATACATCCTTTTAAAATCTGCAAACTAGTGTGATAGGGCGACCTTTCTGATCCACCCGATAGAATTCCTATGACAACTCATAAATGCGGGACAATGATTGTGACCTGAATACAAAATATTTAAATAATCCCATAATTCCTTTACTATGTCGATGTGAGTAAACAAGGTCCACAATAGAATTGTCCATAGAATTGAATAGCTAGCCTAAAATCCAGGCATCAACAGTGTCCCAAGTAGTATTGGTACTAGACTTGGTTTTGGTTAGGTGACCTTGTTGATCCCGTCCTATCAAAACCAACTTAACAATTTTCTGCCATTGTTAAAAATTGTTAAGTCCTTCCAGTTTCTTCTTGTAATCCGATGAGAAGAAGAAGACACGACCTCAGTAATAGTGGTCAGATTTTTCTTCCATGTAGATCCGAACAATTGATATGCTTCACAGTAGCTTCACCACATATCAGTAGAAAATCCTCCTTCATAAAATCGATTTCACCAACCAATAGCATCAAAGGAATATTTCGTCAATAAAATTGATATTACTACCGCATTTTGGTAGAATAAAAAATTAGGAGGTGAACTCACCCCCTTTTTTTTTCTTAAGGATGCAACTTTGATATTGAATAGAAAATCAATTAATATCAAAAGAGTATTGTAGGTAGGAAAGAACAAGATCTAAAGTTATGTAACAATTCCTAAAGGCCTTGTTCTGATACTATGTAAATAAATAAAGAGAAAAGGGAGAGAGAAGAGAGAAAGAATTCTGTAACTATGGGAGTCACAGTTGTGATTATGGACTGCCCAATGCATTCAATATTTATAAACATAAGATACAATCCAAAGAGGGCACTAACAAGGAAACAAAATAAAAGAAGAAACAACTTAGAAGGAAAGTAGGTGAGAAAGTAGGTGAAGAATAAGTCATCACTCTTATTTTCACATACAGCGAACCTAGACATTATCTTCACATATATCGAACCTAGACATAAACACATATTTCATCATTCGTAACAATCTCCATATTAACTAAGTTTGATAGTCAAACTCTGGTTTAGAGAAAAAGTTTAAAGAAAAAAAAGAAAAGAAAAAAAAGCCAAGGATAAATGAAAAATGGGATACAACAACATAAGCATTGGATGGTGCAGCTATGCTTAAATATGAGGTTGCTGGTTTGAATCATTGTAGATACGATTTCATCCTCTTTTCTTTTGGGTAAGGATACGGGTGAACCAAATTGGATTGTTTGATTCCGGTTTTCACCCTAGGGAGTTCCATGTCTTGAAGTCCTAACTGAAAAAAAGAGGGATGGTTCTGTTATCTGGTTGACTGCAGGTCCTGTTTTAAGAACTATGGTCTGAACCAAGTTTATTGTGGTTACCTCTTGTTATGTTTCATCTGAATGACGGGTAGGGATTACTTGTCTTTTGTTGGGTGAATTCTAGAATTCTTAGAAAGGCAGTGATCAAGGATTGATGACAAGGAGATAGTAAATACAACTGCTAAACAAAAGAGAGGAGGTGAGGTTCAGTGAACAAAGGTCGGAGATGGTAGAACTTTGGGTGGTGCAGCAAATAAGAACGGAAACAACACCCCCCAAAAAATAATAATAATAAAATAAAAAACAATTTCTGAGTAGAAAATAGGGGAGAGAGTGGTGTTTCAGTAATCTCTGATGAAATAAAATTGAAGATGTAACCTGGAATTGAGAGGGGTTGGAAATTTCCCTTGTGGAGACAAGTGAATTGTTCTAAGTGATTATTGAGAGATTTTAGGGCAAGGAAGAGGAGAAAGAGAGTGAGGAGGAGTTTGGTTGGTGTGTGACCGAAGTGGGTTTGTGGTTATCTGTGTGTGGTGGATGGGGCCAGGAGGATAGATGAGGATGATATATTTTTTTGAGAGGGTAAAAGAAGGGATGAGATATAGAGAGGATTTGGTTCATGAGCTATGCTTTTTTTTATATATTTATTTTTTATGGATTTTTAAGAATTTAATGAAGGAAAAACTACGAAATATAACCTTTTCTAGAAATTGAAAAGCCAAAAAAAATTGGTGGAAGCAAGGGATTAGTTCTTTTCAATAGATAGTTATGAACTAGTGAATGTGGTGATGCAAGGAACTTAAATGAGGAGACAACTTTCCAGGCTACTTTTTATATGCAGGGTTCTTATGTGGTGGCTGGATGGACAAATTTGGGATTTAGAGGGTCCACACTCCACTGGTAGTGTGCAGGATGGTATCATCAATAGGAGACCCACAATGGTCAGGGAGGAGAGAGAATAAATAAAGAAGCCCTCTCAAATGATGATGGTGGATGGAGGATGGTGTCAACTTTCAATTGATCCTAACAAGAAGGGGGATAGAAAATATTAGAGTTTGGAGAGACGGTCCTTAAATTGTTGTCTAGGCCTTGCCTAGTCGGCTAGTCCACTCCACAAGGCCACTTGGGATGCCCTAGATGACTGGTTGCTTTGAGTGTCAAGTGCCCTAGATGACTGGTTGCTTTGAGTGTCAAGGCACCCAAACCATTGAGTGAAAATGGGAAAAAAAGGGGAAAGAGAAGAGTCAAAAGAAAAGGGAAGAAGGGGCAAAAATACCCAGAATTAAGCATAAAAATGGGCATTAAGGCCTTGCCTAAGCCTCAGGACTGTCTTGTTCCACCTTGGTGTTGTGACAACTACGGATTCTAAATTTTGTAAAGATGTGTTAAAAGGGATGATTTTCAGCAACTCCAAGGAGTGAATTGGCTTACTTTTGAAGGGGGCAAATCTTGTTAGGTCGAAACATTTCAGCTTGCCACTTTCAAATAATGTGTTGACTAAAAATTTCAGCTCACTTTCAAATAATGTGTTCTGATTTTGTCTGTTTACTGATTGATTGGTGTTTGGTGTTGGATGATTTAAACGGATTAGGGAGTTAGCTCTATGGATCTTCTTGTTTGATGTATATGCTTTTCCTTTGCTTTAGTCATCTTCAGAATTATTTGTTCCCTAATTTGTTCCTGCGTTTCGGATATGAAGTCTCCTTCGAAGCTTTAGACAAAGGTTTATAACTAGTATCATTATTATTATGAGGGCTAGGGTGGGGAAGGCGAGCTACGTGAGGTGAGTTTTAAAGCATGGTCTTTCCAATGAAATCAGTTTTTTTTTTTTTTTTTTTAGGTTGGCAAGTAACTGGTTATAAATCTGTTTCATAAGTTTTTTTTTTTTTTTCTTTTCGTTAAAGCTTCTCATTATAAAAAGTAGGGAAAGTATCTGCCACACCCCCGTAGTATGGTTTAATCTCATCCACCCGCTTTTGTTTTCTATGATATCCTTAAGACCCTCTACTTTTGAAAATATGTATCAATTAGACCCCCTTTGGCCATTATTGTCTGTAATTGATGATGTGTCACCATCTCAAATTCGTTAATGACAAACTACCCCCATCTATAATTTGCCCTTTTAATTTTAAAAAACTTAAAAGTTTATTTATTAGCTAATAGATATTAGGTTTTCACAAAACAAAAAAAGGAATTAGTTCCCAAATCTGTTGGAGCAGATTGCTTGCAGTGGTGCCAGTGCCGTTATACCTGTATCCACCACCATTGCCTTCATCACGGTTACCCCCACCACCACTTCCAAAACTGTTCCCTCCACTGCGGCTGCTCCTTCCTCACCGCTCTCTCTCTCCGTCTCTTTCTGTAGAGAAATATAGAGAGTGGTGATTACAGATTAGGTGAATGATGAAGCTGTTAGTGTTGCAGCGGAACGGAAATACCCGCCGGAGCAACAGCTTCAAAGCAAATGGTCCTTTTGACTCTGTAGTTGACGGATTCAAAGCCCCGGCGGCTCTCTTCTGGTTAGAACTCCATGGACTTTGCTGCCTTATCCGCTTCGTCATGGGTTTCAGATTCTCTTTGTCTCATCATCTTCCTCCTCTTCTCCACTAACAATAATACATCCCATTCTGTTACTAACCACATCTTCACCACGATGCATCCGTTACTTACAACCACCTCAACTAATGTCGCTACCGAGGGCCTCACCTCACAGACTCCACCTTCAACCTCTACAACTCAGAATCCCCACACCACGTCTAATCGGACAACCCCTATTAGCACTAGCAGCCATGTCATTGTTGATCGCCATGGGGTCTTAATCCGTCCCTGGCATCACCTAGATCCAGTTGAGGTCATGAAAGCTCATCGCATTATGGAGAGAGTTCAAAGAGAACAATGGATTCAGTAGGGGATCAAGAACTCAAGACCCTTGATTGTTATTACCCCTACCTATGTCCGCACCTTCCAAACCCTCCTCCTCATAGGCATAATGCACTCGCTCATGTTGGCTCCCTATGATCTCACCTGGATCGTCGTTGAAGCTGGTGGAATCACTAATGAGACTGCTTCTCTTCTTGCTAAGACCGGTCTTCGAACCATCCACATCGGCTTCGATCAACGGATGCCAATTGCTTGGGAGGATTGCCATCGGTTGGAAGCGAGAATACGGCTTCGTGCCCTGAGGTGAGCTCTTTGTTCTTTTATACTGTTCATTTGTAAGCTTTTGTAAGAATTGAACTTGATTTCGTTGGCGTTCCGGTGAATAGAGTTGTGAAGGAACATAAATTGGAGTGATGGTTATACAGAAGGAGTGATGGTTACAGCGGTGGCGGCGGTGGGGGAAGGAGCAGCCACGGTGGAGGGTACGGTTTTGAAAGCGGTGGTGGGGGTTACTGTGATGGAGGCGACGATGGATTTGGGAATCAATTCTTTTTTTGTTTTGTGAAAACCTAATATCTATTAGGTAATAAATAAATTTATAAGTTTTTTAATTTTAAAAGGGCAAATTATAGATGGGGGTAGTTTTGTCATTAATGAATTTGAGATGATTAGTCAAAAGTAGGGGGTGTTAAGTCATGTTACCAAGTTCAACGTGAGCCAGATTAGTTAACATTTATATGTTTCGATGCAACAAACCCTTGGGCTGCTATGAAAAACACCATCGGATTTCAAAGTAGCACGATCTAATTCAAAATTTTCACCCAATTGAGCGCGTCTAACATATTTTTTCACAGTAGCAGGATCGCTATAACTGACTCCATTGAGTTGCCACCATAGAACTCAATAGTTACACCTACTTGTTCGACACCATACTTCGATTCTACCCTTCTAAAAGGAACATTGGCTCTCACAATTCCATCTCCGTCTACCAAAACTACTTTACTATGGTTCGAGAGGAAGTAACAGTATCTACTCGTACACTAGAGTGGAAGTGCATTGAATCAAGAGCAGACAGTAAGCGTCTTTATTATGGACGTTTTATTCTGTCTCCGCTTATGAAAGGTCAAGCCGATACAATGTTCGTATCGCTGGAAAAGCAAAAGGGTCAACTAGTCAAATTTTACTACAATTACTTGAAATGCATTTGGATAACATCCTTTTCGATTGGTTCCTCCCCCAACGAGGGGCTCGTGTCTGATTAGTTAGTTGGTGAGACAATAGCTTACCAAGGCGATGATCAGTAGCTGGTCCGAGAGGATGACCAGCCACACTGGGACTGAAACACAGCTTAGATTCCTACGGGAGGCAGCAGTGGGGAATTTTTCGCAATGGGCGAAAGTCTAACGGAGCAATGCTGCGTGGAGGAAGAAGGCATATTATCGCAAACAAAGGTGGGTGAGATTAAACCATACTACAGGGGGTGTGACAGATATTTTCCCTAAAAAGTAAAACTAATGAACATAATGTTTCATACATGGTCCTCTATTTTATGCCGAAAATTTGTAAAATAATGAAATCAGTTGGTCAAGGCTCTCTTTGGTATAGTTTATATTTGTTTTTGAGTTAATTATGACAAATCATTTATGAGAATAAATTATGAGTCATAAATAATAACCATTTAATACTATTAGACAGAAAGATGTAATAATAGATTATCACAATAATGATAAACATTTTCTAACCTATTTATAGATTTTAGATTATTTCAATTTATATTAAATATAAATAAATACATAAATCATGCAAACAACTACATGTCATAATGTATTGTATAATTAATTCTATAATATATACCAAAGAGAGCCTCGTATAACCACATTTTTTTTTGGGGGGGGGTGGGCGGGTTGGTGTTGGGGGGCTTAGGTTGTCCTCATGTTTTGTATTTATCTTACAATTTCTGCCAAACTTGTTACTGGTAATTTTTTAGTACCCTGCTGTGCCGCCTACTTGTTTTATGAGAATGTAACTCTTATTAGTTTGAATGCATCATTGTTTTTCCTGTCCTTTGTTTCCTTCAGACTCTGTGATGAAGCTACAAGTGCTCTAGACAGTACAACGGAAGCAGAAATTTTAAGTGCATTGAACTCCTTGTCAAAGAACCGGACATCAATCTTTATTGCTCATCGTCTTACAACTGCAATGCAATGTGATGGGGTAATTTTTTCTGAGTAAATTTTTTCGAGTCTACCTCCTAAATGCTTGTGCTTTGCTTCAGAACTGAACTTCCAATCATGTAGTGCAGGTGGCTGGTGCATAGGCTAGTGACATTAGTCTGTCATTATTCACTTTTTGCATTTTAATTTCAGATTATTGTTCTGGAGAATGGTAAGGTGGTTGAACAGGGGTCGCATGAGGAGCTCTTAACAAGGGCAGGAAGGTATGCACAACTTTGGGGACAGCAGAATAACTCGTCTGACACTATTGATTCAACTGTCAAACTAGGAGCATGAGTCTCTTAATTAACATGTATTATCTTGACATGGTAATCTTGTTATCTGTTTTTGGCTCTGGATAGTTTTTCTTTTCAATATTTTGATGCTCATGTAAAAAATGTCTATTTATATGAAGAAAATGTATAATAATCCTCTCTTCATCCAACAATAAACCCAAGAATGCTTATCTATGAAGGAATTCCTCTCCATAGGCAAGCTGAATGAGTTGAGTATATCTAAAATTTCTGCTAATTTTTTAAGGTTGGTGTTGCTTCTACTGGTTATTATATTCATTTGCAGCTTTGGGGCGAAATATTAACCCATACTATTTCACAAGAAAAACCCTCGGGACTCCTCTTATGGCTTCAAGCTCTTAAATGAGTGAGGTGCGGAATCGGACCATCTCCTCAAGGGTCTTGACTTGGAGATTCTCAATGGGCTAGAGTATATGATTCAAAACGGACATTGGTCCAATTTGAAGCTGATAGATTGAGCTTTCAACTTCCAACCAGGAAAAGCTAACTCTCTCTCTCTCTCTCTCTCTCTCTCTCTCTCTCTCTCCCTACCCAGCATTTAGGATGTTCGCGGAGAGTGGGGCATTTGCTGCAACCTGGATCCCTCCAACTGACGTCTGTCCTGCTTTACCCTCGTAGGCTTGTTATTCATTCTCCCTGTAAGATCATCTGCCCTAGCTACTGCCTCGAAGGAGGTAACTACATATCATTCCCTCTGTTAGAAATCTCCAGACTCACTCTTGCATCGAAGACATTGGTTTACTTTGGCTTTGAATGTCTCTTAAAAGGTAGGTGTCAGAAACTGCAAGAAAATCAAAATTGCAGTGAGAATAGGACTAGGATTGAAGAATTTCTAATAAATAACAATTAGACCAATAGATGGAAGTCAGGTTTTAGGAAGACATTAAGCAATTAGGAGAACAATATATTAGAATTTTCTAGAAGAATCCTTGCTCAACAAGAATTCTCTAAAACTGAGAATTGAATTTAGAAACAAGATGATTGATTTCAGAATAGTAAATGACCATTTCTTAGTGAATAAGTTAACGAATAATGTGATGAATTCAGTAACAAAAATCGATCACAACTGGAACCAGAATTGAAACCCAGATTTAATGGACTCGCTATTAACGGCGCACACAAACGTATACACACCCACCTCACAATCATGTAGTGGCCAGGTACATCAATTATTGCACACCCGCTCTCCAAAGCACAAGCACTCCAAATATCCAAGCAGGTAGCAAACACAATCACAACATATGATACACGTGGTTCACCTCCACAGTATGAGCAAGGCTACATCTATGGAGCAATGTCCTAGCAGGACTTCATATATGCTCAAGACATTCCTATTTTGACTGCAACCACAGTCTAGGAACACATATCCCTGCTTCAGTTTGTAAAACAATACAAACAAGGGTAACAATCCTACAAAAACTAACAAGCCTCAACTTGAAAGGTGATTAAGATATCAATTTAAAATTGACCAACAACTCCCATCCCTGATTACATCAAGTGTTTAGGATATTCTCAACAAGTTTCAAAGTTTACATAAAAATAAAAAGAAATTGCATACAAGAGTTACGTCCATCCCTGTAACTCCACCACTAGCAGCTTCTACGATATAGAAACGCAAAAAGTTCACGCTTTGATCTTCAAAATAGCACCCATAACTTCCAACTATGATTTTTGGAGCCAAAACCCAATTTCCGATCTCCCTCTGCTCCTTTAGAAAGCTTTTTCACGTTTTGATTTGAATTCCAAAGTTACTGCAAAAAACAGAGCTCAAATCAGAGTCAGTTATATAGGCGTCCAAATCCTCTCCTCCACGGCTCCCCACCGGCTTCCACCCCATCGAACCGTTGGAGGGGTGAGCCGACTCAAACTCCAATCCCCTCCAACTGTTTGATGGGGTGGGAGCCGGGGAGCCGTGGAGGAGAAGATTCGGTTCTGTTATATAGGCCTCATAAACCCAAAAAAAATTCTCAGTCATTGATCCGGTAATAGTGCTTTTCATTTGGATGGCTCAGATCTCCTAAAAGAGAATTTCGTTGACAGTACGACTTGTCACCTCAAGCGGCTGCAACCTGAGCCGTTAGATCAAACTTAAATCACAGGTGAACTTTAGCCATTGGATGGTTTAGATAGTATTAGATCTCGAACGACAAACTGCGTCGTTTGAATTGGATCAATTCATATCAGAATTGACAGGAACCGTCTGCTCAGAATCTTGAAACCCAAAAGATGACAAAACAAAAATCGGCTTAAATACGATTTGTCCGATCAACTTTCAAAATTACGAGTGAAACACGGCCCGTCAGATCGCGTCAGTGCGAGCAGGTTCGTTAAGATCCAATAAAATGGAATCAAACTGGCGCTCTAACGATGCCCAAGATGCATTGGATCAGTCTTCTCTAAGGTGTAACGCATAACACCAAACATCGGTGCGCCAAGATTTTTCGTGCAAGATTAATCGGTGCCAGCCGGATGCACGCGGTTCAATCGATGAGAATCACGCCCATGTGACGTTCTCGGAGCCGTTCGATCGGCCTTTTGGGAATTCTCTTTAATTAATAACATCGCCGCCAATTCTTCATATTTACAAATAAGGACAGAAAAAATAGAAAATTCCATGCGTAATCCCCTGTCACTACAAAGCCACCCGAGAGCATTCAAAATTGGATCTTTCACCCTTTTTACAGGTTGACAAGAAAACTGCCATAACTCTCACTTTCGATGTCGGAATGGAGTGATTCTAGTTCGGTCACGAAGCTGAATCGATGATCTATAACTTCTCAGTTCAGTGCTCCCCCAGCTGTAGGACCCATTAAAATAGGTCTTAAAATCAAACTTTCAAAACGAACCTCTGCATTTGGCCATAGAATTTCTTGTTACGCATCCACTGAAGCTTCCCCACAATGCCTAGTACTATTTTACAGTTTAGAACCCTACTAAAATCCCTTGGAAGTAGATTTATCATTGTATCTCTCCAAAACCTAGTCAACTCAGTGCCAGCCCCGACCAATTCGATCTATGCATCTATGGAAGCTCCTTCAATACTCTATATGCATTGTATGATTTCCAACAAAGAAAACACAGCCTCCACATAATCCATTTGCCCAACAATTTGTAACCGAAGAAAATTACAACTAGGACCATAATGTCTTTGTCCACATACAATGATTCTAAACTTCATAGACAAGTGTACCCCTTTTAGCGCACTAAACTAAACACTCCCCCTCAAGCTGGAGTAAATATGTAAACCATGCCTAGCTTGGTACATCCTTTTTGAAGGTTAGGCTAGAAAAGAGGCTTGGTAAACATATCACCCAAATTGGTCAGCAGACAAAACAAATGGTGGAGCAATTAACTTCCTCATCACAACATCCCGATCAAAGTGACAGTTAAATTCAATGTGTTTGGTTCACTCGTGAAACACATGGTTACTTGCAATATAGATAGCAACTTGATAGTCGTAAAACACATTTATAAGGCAAGTAATGGAAATGCCAAATTCTACAAGAAGAGATTTTAACCACATCAGCTTAGATGCACTATGTGCCATGACTCTATACTCAAAACCTCTGCACTGGACCGAACTACCGTAGTTTGCTTCTTTCTCCTCCATTTGACAAGATTGTCACCCATAAAGGTGCAATACCTTATGGTAGATCTTATATCCCCTACAGATCCTACCCACTCAGCCTCAGAAAACCCCATTAAATCAACATTTTTATTTAGTCAGTAAATCAACCCCTTTCCTAGAGCACCTTTGAGATATTTTAGAATCTGACAAGCAACTTCCCAATGGATTTTCTTTGGTGATTCCATAAACTGACTAACGACACTAACTGAAAGGAAATGTCAGGCCAAGTAATTGTAAGATAGACCACAAGTCTTATGTACTGACACTAGTCAACTAGATCTTCATCATCATTGATATCAAAATTTTTATGTGGATCCATCGATGTATCCATTAGCTTAGAAACCAACGTCCCAATTTCAGATAAAAGATCAGGCATGTACTTTCTTTGGGAAAGCCTAACATCTTTGCTTCTCCTCACAATCTCAATTCCTAAGAAATATCTAAAAGTGTCTCAGTCTTTCGTTTGAAAGTCCTGACATAAAAAATTTTAACCTCACCAATCCTAGATGAATCATTATAAAAAATGATGATTACCAGAAAGGATGATGTCATCAACATAGACAAAAAGCAAAACAATATGAGAGTCACGACGTCAAACAAAAACCGAATGATCAGAGTAGAACTATGAGAAACCACATTGAGTATCAACCTTACTGAATTTCTTAAACAATGCTTGAGGAGATTGTTTTAGGGCATAGATGGCTTTATGTAGCTTGAATGCACGAGTTGAATCCTCCCCTAAAAAACATGGGCCGTAGGTTGCTCCATATATACCTCTTCAAGTAAATTTCCATAAAGAAATGCATTTTTAATGTCCAATTGAGATAGGGGCCAATCCAGGTTCACAACAAGAGAGAGGAGAACCTAAATGGATTTCTACCAAGTGACGGAAGATAATGTCTCAGAATAATTCGCACCATAAATTTGTGTAAACTCTGTCGCAACGAGTCCAACCTTGAGTCGTCTGTGTAGACCCAACAGAATTGCACAACATCCTTCCCCGGAGGAAGATCTACCAAGGTCCACGTCTGATGAGAGATCAAAGCTTCCATTTCTACATTCATAGCATGTTTTAGCCTTGGATGTGTAAGCGCCTCAATATGAGTGTTGGGAACAGGATTGATGTAGGCAACACCTAGGGTTTCTTGACGAACCTACTCTAATATGATGATTGACACAAAGATTTATGAAATAAACTAACTAATGGGTATGGACTGATATGGGCAGCAACACACATGACATGCTTATGAAAATAGTATCATGATAACCATATGTAATGAATCTTATAAAGCCAAGTAACATGCTTGCAGCTTAACAAGAGTTAATTAGATTCATGTTATGTCAAAACAAACAATAGGTAATGAAGTACTAATGTGCAAGAGATGTCAAAACTCCTAAACTAACAAGATTAAATACTTAGTAACCAAATGGACCTATAAACATGTAAAACAATAAAATTTCCAATGCTAAAGAGATGGATACTAACCATAAACACGGCTAAAAATGAAGGCTCAGCTGTAAAGAGGCTTCTCGTAGTGTTGTCCATGTTAGTAAGTACTAAACATAACAAGATTAAGGCATAGTTTATGTAGAAGAAAATAAAAACAATACCAATAGCAATTCCAATGCAGCCAGAAACAAATAACCACGCAACCAAATAAAAAAAAAATAAAAGAACTAGAAATGGAATATCGTGATGCCCTCATCAAGGATGAGTAAGGATATAACAAAACTATGAAATAAAGGGTAAAGATGACATACATAGACAAAAATATCAATGTAAGTTACTAGAGACCATTGAGTACAAGATCGAGTACCTTTACGAAGTTTAACAGGTCAGTCAAGTTACAGAATAGCAAAACCAGGATCTTCATCCAAGGAATCCAATTGCTGGAGGGGCACTGGAGGTAGAGGTGCGGAAACGACATCAGAAGTTCAGGGACGATGCTGATGAAGTTTTAGAGGAACTTGTTTGGAAGACTTAGAAAAAGAAACTAACAATGGAAGAGGTGGATGTCCAAAAATATTAGTTTTCAAATTCTGACCCTCCGTAGAAAAATATGTTGTGTACTAAAAAAGGGTGACATCTACACTGACAAACTTTTGAGAGGTCATGGGGTGTTTGAGAATATCAAAGAAAAATGCATTTAATTTCCCAAGGGGAAGAAAATAATGGGGAGTTTGGAAAAGATATATTCATCGGTGACTTATTGTCAAGAACTGTAGTGATATGAGGTTGATCAAATAAGAAGTGGCCAAGATAGCAAAAAAAAAAAAACGTTTAGGTACATTCATGTGAAAAATTAAGGAATGAACAACATCCAATATATGTTTGTCAACATCAATTTTTTTTTTTTTTTTTTTTTTTTTGGGGGGGGGGGGGGGGGGGGGGACACCTGCGGATGCATGTTAAGATATTCTTTTTAACCTGAACTTAATCGACACACAAGAGTTTTTGCTTAGTATTCCAGCACTTAGACAATGAGTTATCTAAAAAAGGAATTAATCGACCACCGAATGACTGTTTAAAAAACGAAAGACGACAAATGTCCTTGACTGGAAATGTCATCAATAAAAGGACAAGAAACAAATCCCGACTAGCCATGAACATGAGATGAACCCTCAAATATTATAATGAAACAAATTAAGACAATAAACTAGAACTCCTAGGGACATCCCACACAAGGAAGGAAGTGTGGTGATATTTTCCTAACTCACATGCTTAGTATTCCACACTAGACATTGAGTTACAAAAAGGGTTAACACCAGTAGTTTCGAAAGGACATGTCCTGGGTGCTTCATGCCCAATCCACCAGTAGTAGAAAAGGAACCTTCATCGACATAGTATAAGCTTCCTTTTTCATGCCCTCCACCAATCTCCTACCCTGTCCAAAGATCCCAAAAAACACGAAAGAGGGATAAAAAGAGACGGCAATTAAAGGAGTTAATAATTGGGCTAACTAGATAAAAGACTCAAGGGAAACTGAGGAACAAAAAGTACAGATGACAAGGATATATAGTGATTTTGTGGGCAAAAAACACCTTGACAACAATGTGTATGATGATCCATTAGCAATGGTAACACATGAAGGATGCACAATCTTATGAACGGAAGAAAAATTGTGACATAGTAGTCATGTAGTTAGATGCACCAGAATTAATGATCCAATAGGTTGGAGATGAAAATACATCTCCGGCCAGCAACAAATGTCGAACTATCCTTAGTCGAGGAGGAGGATTAAGATTTAGTATAGGGAGGTAGGAGAAACTCGCTGATCACGATAATAAGCTTCATTTAAATGAAAAAAAAACCTTTTCATTTCTCAAAATCTGACTACTAATTGGCTAAAGGGAAAGATCCAATCCAAATAAATTTAGCAACTAAGAACTCAGAACATTGGGCCTCAATAACTTCAATATCGATAAATAGAGGTTGACATACCTCCAGTTCTTCCCACATGCCCTTAAAGGCACTGTAATAATCACTAATTAGCTGTCTATTTTGTTTAAGAGATAAAAACTTTTCATAGAAGTCATAGACCTTGGATTTATTCTTATCTTGAGAATATGTCTCTTGAAGATCATCTCAAACCCTTTAGGTAGTTATATATGGAACATAACATTAACTGTTAATAGAGGGTTCCATGTTATTCCGTAGCCAACCAAACATTGTAGCATTCTCAGTTAAACAATTAGTATATTTAAAATCATTTCAGAAGGATGAGACTTTGTCAAGTAATGTTGACTATTATTGCTTGGGCCCAATGAAGATAGTTTGAGGGCCCCCTTTAGATGTTAATTATTTGCATGGTAACATTACCAATAGAACTTGAGACAGTAGCACTACTCAAAGAAAGTTACAACTAGGATCATAAAGCCCTTGTTTATATACAATGGTTCAAAACTTCATATAGACAATAGTACCCCTTTCAGCCCATTAAACTTAATAACCTATGTATTACTTGAATGTATGGATTCTTTAGTTTCATCTTCCCAAAATTTGAGGTGATTATCCAAGATTTATTGCACTTCTTTTTGTGCCAAGGGGCCCACAACAATAGTGATCCGGAGGGGATTGGGTTGCTAGTAGGATCCATTGTTAGTTAAACCGCATTTTAAACACGTACAATAGGGTTGCACTGTACTCGATCGTTTAAAACGCGTATTACAGTATTGAACCCAATGATACGGAAAAAAAATGCCATATGGGAGCCCAAATGTTTAAAACATGTTTAATATGGAGGATTGCAATCCCTAATCTCTTCTATCTCCTCACTAACCCTCGACCTTCCTTTCTTCTTTGTGATGCGGCACACCACGGTGGCTCCACCAGTCCATCACTCCACCTTCAGTGGTTCTAGAACTTCGAGCACCCCTCCCTCTCTTTATCTCTCCTTTTCCCTTTATCATTCCAGTCTTCGCCGTCGATTTCATAGTCCGTAAAAAATGGAGGCTTTCAGTTTCTAAGAGGGAGGAGAACAAGAGACTCATCGTTTTGGCCGCCGAAGATGCCACAACGTCTGAGCTAGAGGGTACGAGAGTATGGCACAGCTATCTCCGTTGCTCAGCTGTTTTAGTACGGCATATGTTTTTGTCCCACTAGACCCTGTAGTAGTGGGAGCCTCGTGTATTGAGACACCCTTTTTATATGCTTTTGTCCCACAAAAAGTTTCTCTCGTTGCAAGGCCGTGAGATATTGGTATTTTTTTTTATTTGTTTCTATGCTTGATTTGGAGATCGGTTTAAGGTTTTGGATTGAATTTTAATTATTATTGCTATTATTGTATTTTTTTTTTTCTTGTTGAAATTTGTGAGCTCAATTGGAATACTACAGAAACACTTCGTAGGAGATCCCATTGTTTAATATATAAAACATACACCATTTGGTCTGGCGGATAATATAAATATTTTGCATGAGAAAATAAATATGTTTTGAAATGTGCCCTTCTTTTCCATTTTTTCTCAACCAATTTAGGTTTCTCAGGTCCTGAATTTATGGGGTTAAAACATGTATAGAAGCTTGCAATCCAGGAAAACAAATAGAATATTTGCATGTAGGAAATTTTGGGAAGGCAATTTCAAGTCCCAAAAATATTTATCTTTACAAGATCCATTCCTACAAAAGATATATGGAGAACATTAAAGATACTAGATTGCAAATTTGGTTATTATCTTTGATACAACCATTTAGTTAATAATTTCCAATTTAAGTATATTGCCATTTTTTCATTATACAGTATTAGTTTTGATCCGTCTAAAACTTGTACATCCGTTTTCATTTTTTTTTTTTTTTACATTTTAAAAATGTTTGACCATTTTTTTACCGTTTTATTCTTGTTTTGTTCCATTTAAAATCGATAACGTTTAGTTTTTTTTTTTCTTTTTTTCTTTTTGGGCTCCTATTTTAACTAACTATTGTAGGGTCTGAGGACGGGAGGTGGGGGAGAGGGGACGGAGAAAGTGGGTGGAATGCTACCGATGGGGGTAAGAGAGTCGACCACTAGACCTCCTTGGACTTGGACCAAACTCACTGGTTGGTAATCACCACTACTCTACAGGCACTTCCCTAAGATTTATTGCATTTCATTGTTTCTTGATGGGGGGAGACTACCCATTGGCAGGTGGGAATGTCAATAGAATTTGATTGGATTTATTAAAGAATTTGTCATCACAAGGAGCACGAAAGTGCAAGTTGTGTTTCTAATTGAAACTAAATTGTAGATTTTCATAGTTATTTTCAAATGGATGATACTTGGTATATTAGTTTGATCAAATATGACATTTTCCTTCTTGTATGTATATAGTGTGGATATATCATCATGAAACAAGTGAATGCAATGCTTAGTTCTATGCAAATCATCCACCTTAGAACCAAGAAATGGTGAGTTTCAACTATTGGTCGTTTGAAGTATGATATGACAATGATTTTTCCAACAACTTTGAGAGAGATTGTAGAAAGGTTAATGACTCATTGTTATGGAATTTTTCGGAAGAATATGATCCTCCAAAACAAGCCAAGTGTCTGGGACAAATTTCTGATTCAAGGTATGGGCAAAAACAACTCCCAATGGAGGTATCAGGGACCTCGAAAAGTCTTAAGATTGATAAAGGGTGTTATAGTGGAGACGTGCATGCAACAATTTGAGAACAAAAAAGATGAGTTTTAACTAAACTAGCAAAACCAGGATACCTGCAGCTGAACATGTGGGTTGTTTAACTGGACAAGGAGGTGAGTCAAGTGCTTTCTTCGGCTTATGCAAAGATGAATACTCTGATGCAGGGGCTGCATATGAGAGGTCTGTCATATGGAGAGGAGCAGTTTGCGATGCAATCTAGTCTTGGGTAAAAATCTCCATTTTTCTACTATTTTTTTATGCTTAAATCATTTATTAGAAAAAATAAAAAATGAGACGGGAGGGGGAGAGGAATACAAGAGCTCTCCAGATAGAGAGACTCAACCCTAGGTCCCCAACAGAACTCCCACAGGAGGGGAGACCACCGGAGTGACACATAGATTTACAAAATGAAAGGCATTAAACTCCGAGGAATTCGATTCCTAAGAAGAACTCAACAAAACATTTCTAATTGTAAGCTTGCCTTTCAAACACAAAGATTTGCATCTGAGTCTAACATCGTCCTTGATATACTTAACAATGGCCTCAACAGATTTTAGCTTTATTTAAAAAAATTCTTGCATTTCTTTCCTTCCAAATGTGGTTGTTAAAACTAATGCTATAATAGAGCAACAGCTATATATTGTATGGACTAGAATAATATGAAACAGAATAATTATGTAATAAATAATAGTCACACACACACACACACACACACACACACACACACACACACACACACATATATATATATATATATATATATATATATATATATATATATATATATATATATATATCAACTATAATCATATAGTTAAATATAAAACATACATAAAATGAACATAACCATGCGTACCTTATAAGCAGTAACTTGAAGTTTTGAAAGAGGGTTGAGTCGTGTTGGTACACTCTCCTTAAGACAGTATTTGCCCTTTATTGGTGCAGTAGGTCTCCTGTAAATCTGCCTCCAAGATAAAATAACCCCTATGTAGGATACGCACCCAGCGTGCACACACTGACGGGTATATGCAGACCTGATGGCTAAGATCAACTCCTTTCGAAGAATAACGAATTTTGACTCTTTGATTAAACAGAATATGAAGAGAGAGAGTTGGAGAGGGAGAGAGAGAGAGAAACCGTATTGATTTTGAATGAAAATGAAGCATGGGGTCGGGCTCCATTTATAGGGCCCAAGTACCTCTTGGATGTGTCCACTGGAAGGGGTGTGACCCTTCAGATGGACCGTCCAGATTGATTTAGATCTCAGATATTGAGATCAATGGTCCAGATGACCCCCTTTTATGTGTAGAGATACATCTCTACACATAAACCCTTCCCAAAAGGGTATCCGGGTAGGGGTGTGTCCGAATCCGACAAAAATCCATACCCGAGGCCCATAGCCCGTAGCCCGTAGCCCGTGGCCCACGCCACGTCACGGTCGCAGTCACTGTCTCGATCGGGTCTGGCATGCGCCGCGCGTGTGTGGGTCAACGGAGCATTGCTTCCTTTTTGGGGCTCAAAAGATAGACAACGCTTCCTACAAATAAAGAGCTCTCCTCCACAATCCTTAAGCAATGTGGGACTAAAAAGTCCTACATTGGAAAGACCAACTCATCGAAAAAACGAAATTCCCGCCCAAAATGAAAACCAAATTTTTGGAGCTAAAACAAAAAGACAAAATTTTGAATTTAATCTTTTTAAACTTTTATTTGGAAAAAACCTTTTTTGACTTTTGACTTTTTTTTCCAATAATTCCCCCACAAGTTTTAAAGATGAAGCAAAAACAGAAATAAGAAGTTGGTCTTATGAGAACTGTAAGCGACATTGTTGTAGATGTCTGTCGACTTGAATCTACACTAGGTCTGATAGGCCACGCTACAGAGTACAGGTGAAGTTTGCTCCTTGAACCTTTCTTCATTAGTGTAGCCGACTGACCTACCAGCCACCTCTCACAGTCTGACCCTCAAAAAATCCCTTAAAGGTGGATATATTTTAAACCAGCATTGTCCTTATCTTGGTTCATGAATGTTTATGAGAGTTTGCCCTTAAAACTCTCATTAGAAGCGGGCCCACTTCCTACATTCAATAAGGTCAGCCCATAGTGTGCACCACAGTTAACACACCCTTACATTCCTCTGAGATAGCTTGACTTAACTAAGAATCCTTGAGATTCATCCTCTGTTCATTGTGGTGAGTACTACCTTACCATCTAATCAGAATGAGCAAGTTTTCATAGTACTAAACAAGTCATCTACGTGATTTCGTTCTTACCCATTGAAACTAATTCCAGGGATCTCCTATCACATAGGTTGGGTTCCATCACATGATTTATGACATGGGCTTTAAGCTCATTCCTTTAGATGTGTCAATTATGACCTTGGTGGTTTGAGGTTTTGTAAATATATCGATCAGATTTTCTGATTTTACAAAGTCGATAGCTATCGTTTCTTCACTTACATATTGTCTCACCAGGTTGTGTCTCAGGCGTATATGTCTTCTTTTTTCGTTATATATCTTGCTTTTTGCTTTAGCAATAACTGCCTGACTATCACAATGTAGTGATATTAGGGGTATAGGTTTAGGCCATAAAGGAATTTCTACCACCAAATTTTTGAGCCATTCGGCTTCTGTCCCAGCCTTCTCTAAGGCTATAAATTTTGCCTCCATAGTGGAATCTGTACCACAGGTTGTTTAACAGATCTCCATGAAATTGCTCATCCACCAAGAGTAAATATGTAACCACTTATGGCTAAGTATTCTTCTGTATCAGATATCCAATTAGCATCACAATATCCTTCTAGAACTGAAGGATTTCCATTATAGTGTAAGTCAGAGTTTATTGTTCCCTTTAAGTACCTTAATAACTTTGTTAGAGCTTCCCAATGCTCATTCACAGGGTTATGAGTATGTTGACTCAATTTTTCTACTGCCAAGGCTATGTTCGGTCTTGTTGAGTTCATTAAGTATGACACTGAACCTATAATCTGAGAATACTCCTTTTGGGGGACAGGTTCACCTTGGTGTTTTATGAGATGACCCCCTACCTTTAAAGGTATCTTTATTGAAGAACATTCATAATATCCATACTTCTTTAGTAGGCTTTCCATATAATGTACTTGAGATAATATTATCTCATTGGGTTTTCTTGTAACTTTGATGCTTAAAATGATATCAAATTCTCCCATGTCCTTTGTATCAAATTTAGACATAAGAATTTTCTTTGTTAAATTCACAATATTTAAATCAGTTCACATTATCAGTATATCATCAACATAGAGAACAATAATTACACCCTTGCCATTATTAAATTTTCTATATACACACCTATCAGAATTATTAATAATAAAATCATTATTCAATAATACATGATCAAGTTTTTCATGCCATTGTTTAGGTGCTTGTTTTAAACCATACAAAGATTTAATTAATTTACAAACTTTATATTCTTGTCCTGATACTATACATCCTTCAGGTTATTTGATATAAATTTCTTCCTCTAAATCCCCATTTAGAAATGTTGTTTTAACATCAATTTAATGAATTACTAAGTTATAAATAGAGGCAATAACAAATAAAGTTCTAATGGTTACAATAGGATTGGGTTGCTAGTAGGATCCACTGTTAGTTAAAACGCATTTTAAACACGTACACTAGGGTTGTACCGTACTCGGTCGTTTAAAATGCGTATTACTGTATTGAATCCAATGATACGGGAAAAAAATGCCATATGGGAGCCCAAATGTTTAAAACATGTTTAATATGGAGGATTGCAATCCCTAATCTCTTCTATCTCCTCACTAACCCTCGACCTTCCTTTCTTCTTTGTGATGCGGCACACCACGGTGGCTCCACCAGTCCATCACTCCACCTTCAGTGGTTCTAGAACTTGCAGCACCCCTCCCTCTCTTTATCTCTCCCTTTCCCTTTATCATTCCAGTCTTCGCCGTCGATTTCATAGTCCGTCAAAAATGGAGGCTTGCAGTTTCTAAGAGGGAGGAGAACAAGAGACTCATCGTTTTGGCCGCCGAAGATGCCACAACGTCTGAGCTAGAGGGTACGAGGAGTACGGCATAGCTATCTCCGTTGCTCAGCTGTTTTAGTACGGCATATGCTTTTGTCCCACTAGACCCTGTAGTAGTGGGAACCTCGTGCACTGAGACACCCTTTTTATATGCTTTTGCCCCACCACAAAAAGTTGCTCTCGTTGCAAGGCCGTGAGATATTGGTATTTTTTTTTATTTGTTTCTATGCTTGATTTGGAGATCGGTTTAAGGTTTTGGATTGAATTTTAATTATTATTACTATTATTGTATTTTTTTTCTTGTTGAAATTTGTGAGCTCAATTGGAATACTATAGAAGCACTTCGTAGGAGATCCCATTGTTTAATATATAAAACATACACCATTTGGTCTGGCGGATAATATAAATATTTTGCATGAGAAAATAAATTTGTTTTGAAATGTGCCCTTCTTTTTCATTTTTTCTCAACCAATTTAGGTTTCTCAGTTCCTGAATTTATGGGGTTAAAACATGTATAGAAAGCTTGCAATCCAGGAAAACAGGTAGAATATTTGCATGTAGGAAATTTTGGAAAGGCAATTTCAAGTCCCAAAAATATTTATCTTTACAAGATCCATTCCTACAAAAGATATATGGCTAACGTTAAAGATACTAGATTCCGTTTTATTCTTGTTTTATTCCATTTAAAATCTGAGGAGGGGAGGTGGGGGGAAAGGGGACGGAGAAAGTGGGTGGAATGCTACCGATGGGGGTAAGAGAGTCGATCACTAGACCTCCTTGGACTTGCACCAAACTCACTGGTTGGTAATCACCACTACTCTACAGGCACTTCCCTAAGATTTATTGCATTTCATTGTTTCTTGATGGGGGAGACTACTCATTGGCAGATGGGAAAGTCAATAGAATTTGATTGGATTTATTAAAGAATTTGTCATCACAAGGAGCGCGAAAGTGCAAGTTGTGTTTCTAATTGAAACTAAATTGTAGATTTTCATAGTTATTTTCAAATGGATGATACTTGGTATATTAGTTTGATCAAATATGATATTTTCCTTCTTGTATGTATATAGTGTGGATATATCACCATGAAACAAGTGAATGCAATGCTTAGTTCTATGCAAATCATCCACCTTAGAACCAAGAAATGGAGAGTTTCAACTATTGGTCGTTTGAAGTATGATATGACAATGATTTTTTCAACAACTTTGAGAGAGATTGTAGAAAGGTTAATGACCCATTGTTATGGAATTTTTCGGAAGAATATGATCCTCCAAAACAAGCCAAGTGTCTGGGACAAATTTCTGATTCAAGGTATGGGAAAAAACAACTCCCAATGGAGGTATCAGAGACTCGAAAAGTCTTAAGATTCATAAAGGGTGTTATAGTGGAGACGTGCATGCAACAATTTGAGAACAAAAAAGATGAGTTTTAACTAAAATAGCAAAACTAGGATACCTGCAGCTGAACATGTGGGTTATTGAACTGGACAAGGAGGTGAGGTGAGTCAAGTGCTTTCTTCAGACTATGCAAAGATGAATACTTTGATGCAGGGGCTGCATATGAGAGGTCTGTGATATGGAGAGGAGCAGTTTGCGATGCAATCCAGTTTTGGGTAAAAATCTCCATTTTTCTACTATTTTTTTATGCTTAGATCATTTATTAGAAAAAAACCAAAAATGAGACGGGAGGGGGAGAGGAATACAACAACTCACCAGATAGAGAGACTCAACCCCAACAGAACTCCCACAGGAGGGGAGACCACCGAAGTGACAAATAGATTTACAAAATGAAAGGCATTAAACTCCCAGGAATTTGATTCCCAAGAGGAACTCAACAAAGCATTTCTAATTGTAAGCTTGCCTTTCAAACACAAAGATTTGCATCTAAGTCTAACATCATCCTTGATATACTTAACAATGGCCTCAACAGATTTTAGTTTTATTTAAAAAAATTCTTGCATTTCTTTCCTTCCAAATGTGGTTGTTAAAACTAATGCTATAATAGAGCAACAACTATATATTGTATGGACTAGAATAATATGAAACAGAATAATTATATAGTAAGTAATAGTCACACATACATCAAAAAAAAAAAAAAAAAAAAAAAAAAAAAATATATATATATATATATATATATATATATATATATATATATATATATATCAACTATATATCATATTTTATATTTATTCATATAGTTAAATATAAAACATACATAAAATGAACATAACCATGCGTACCTTATAAGTAGTAACTTGAAGTTTTGAAAGAGGGTTGAGTTGTGTTGGTACACTCTCCTTAAGACAGTATTTGCCCTCTATTGGTGTAGTAGGTCTCCTGTAAATCTAACTCCAAGATATAATAACCCCTATGTAGGATACCCACCCAGCGTGCACACACTGACGGGTATATGCAGACCCGACGGCTAAGATCAACTCCTTTGGAAGAACAACGAATTTCGACTCTTCGATTAAACATAATATGAAGAGAGAGAGTTGGAGAGGGAGAGAGAGAGAAATCGTATTGATTTCGAATGAAAATGAAGCATGGGGTCAGGCTCTATTTATAGGGCCCAAGTACAGCTTGGATGTGTCCACTGGAAGGGGTGTGACCCTCCAGATGGAACGTCCAGATTGATCCAAATCTCAGATCTTGAGATCAATGGTCCAGATGACACCCTTTTATGTGTAGAGATACATCTCTACACATAAACCCTTTCCAAAAGGGTATCCAGGTAGGGGTGTGTCCGAATCCGACAAAAATCCATACCCGGGGCCCGTAGCCCGTGGCCCACGCAGCGTCACGGTCGAGGTCGCGGTCCTGTCTGACGTGCGCCCCCGTGTGTGAGTCAACTGAGCATTGCTTCCTTTTTGGGGCTCAAAAGATAAACGACATCCTTAAGCAATGTGAGACTAAAAAGTCCTACATTAGAAAGGCCAACTCAAAACCGAAAAAACGAAATTCCTGCCCAAAATGAAAACTAAATTTTTGGAGCTAAAATAAAAAGGCAAAATTTTGAATTTAAATCTTTTTAAACTCTTATTTGAAAAAAACAACTTTTTTTGACTTTTGACTTTTGACTTTTTTTCCAAAAGTGGTAGATGGTTGCATTGAATGATAACTTGCCAATGACTCTAATGTTTCCATATGGCTTCCTTTACAATAACTTGGTTGATGCGGTGGCCACGGCAACATATCTTCAAAATATCTGTCCAAACCTTCGCTGAGTAGGGGAATTCAAAGAATATGTGAGCTCTTGTCTAACCCAGCCCAAAAAGGAACAAGCCTTGCCAACAATAATTTTCTCTTTTCAATTTGGTCAACCAAAGGGTCTCCATGTGGTGCATGACTGTCTCGGAATATTACCAGAGAACCACACAGCCGTCCCCCCCATTGAGTTCTTGGATAGGGCATCTCATAAGGTTCTAAGCCCTCTTATGAGAAAAATTGGATCCTTTATTGCTAACCCATTTTACCACATCCTTTCCCAAGCATATTTCTCTCTGAATCAAACACAAATAATCCCACAGTTCTCTTAGGTCCATAGAAAAAGGGAAAACAGATCCCCCACTCCATTGGGAAGTATCGAACTAGAGAACTCACCTTAGGAAGCTGGTTCGAGCCAGCATCCGATCGGATACAGTCTACATAATGAAGAATAGGAATCCCTTTGGGATGAGAAGCCAAGGATCAAGCCTGCCGTAGGTCGATTCTCCATTTCCAATTGTCCACAAAGAGATGATGGAGCTTCAAGATCTTCTGCCAAACCCAAGAGAATCCAAAGAGTGGGTAGAATCTTCAATTTATCTTTCTAATCTGTGCGTTTGTTATCTCCTTTGTTAGTTCTTTTATTCTTCACATTTTGTACCTGCAAGGGTTCCTATATTTACTGCTGCTAGTCTTGGTTACTAGTTTTTATTCCCTTTTATCAAATCAATCCCTATGTAATTTTACCACGTGACTTTTTGATCCATGGTTATTGTGTTATAGACATTTACAACCTTTCTATTCACTCCATTATCCTTAAGTAGATTTACTATAATAGTTTTTGGGCAGCTTCCATGTTAGGACCAAGGACTAAACTTTTTCTTCCTTTTTTTTTTTTGGGGGGGTTAAGCGACCAAGGACTAAACTTATATAATGTGACCCTAGCAAAAGTGCTCCTCAGTAATGTTTGTAACAATCGTTCTACTCTCCCAAAAAGAAAAAGGATTGGATTTTGTCTTTGGACACTCTCCTGTCACTGGCCATTTCATGTTAGTTTTAGCCGGAAACCGTACCAATCCGATGTCGATTTCTTATAAATTTGCTTAAATTTTTTAATCATATCAGCAACATAGTAATCCTCCATTGGCTGCAGAATACCAATTGATTTTAGCATTGGCTGATACTGTGTCTAATACCGATACCAACTATTCAAAGCAGCCCTTCATACATAATACAGCCATGCCAACAAGATCTCCATGTTAGGATTTGGGATGCATGCTCAACAACCATTTGCGCATTTTCATCTATTATACTCACAGATGTAGCATATATAATCAACGTGATGGAAAATCTAGAAGGTGTGCTATTATGTTGTTATTAGGTGCCCAACAAGAGTATGCTTGGGCTGGTTTGGGACACACCTCATCACCTCTGAAGGCCGAACTGCATGATATATCAACCTGCAAGGGTCAAACTCTAATTGCCTGAGATTAGCTTGAGGTAGGTTATTTGGTACAAAGCCAATCCTTTGAGAACTGGCCACGGATTCAATTTCCGATGTTATTCAATATTTTCAATTCATTAGATAGGCTATGTAAGTAGGGATGTAGTTAAACCAGTTAAAAATTTGGCTAAACTAATAGCAGCAGCAGTGCATGAAAAGCCCTATTTCAGTGGATATTGGTTGGAACTTTGAATGTAGATAGTTTTTAATGTAAAAATCTTTTCCATTTAAAAAAGAAAAAGAAAAACTAATTCAAACAAACACCAAGGAATCATCTTTTCGCATTCTACCAACCTGCTACTGTACAACCTGCTTTGCAGCTTGAATGCCTTTTTTTGTTCATTTGTTATGTTTCTTCCTCCCTTGGTGCCAAAGCCAGAGGTAGTATCGTAAATTTTGACGCAACAGTCAGTTTGTCTAAGCTTTCATCTGTGGTGAAAGATCATGATCTTTTGTGATTGGTCTCATCCTTTCTTGAGTTGCCCATTATCGATAATATAGGGATGGTGGTAATGGACGCGAGAGTAGCCAGACCGTCCACAAAGCAAAGGTGCCCGCCACAACATTCTAATGGCAGTATGTCTGCATGGAGAAATCACTGTGGGCACATTCCTGCATGTTTGCGTTCACTGGTATTCCCTTTATCAATTCAACAACAAAAACATAAAAGGGGTATTCCCTTGATCAACAATATCTATTATCAGCAATGCTTTTTAGGAGCCTTGTCCCAACTCTTACAGAAAATGGATATGAAAACCAAATAGAGAGAGTATAGTCACCTCCATATAAGACCAGAACGGTTGAAGCCTCCTCCTGCACAAATATTAATACATGCAAAGAAAAAGCAGATAACCACATTCTGAATGTTACCAACAAAAACCTAAAAACTTACCCAGCTGCATCAACTCCCCCCCCAACCAAAAAAAAAAAAAAAAAAAAAAAAGCAAGCATTGATCAGACATCCTAGGCCAAACAAAGTGTCATCGCAAAACTTACGACAAGAATGACCACCATCTCCTGCTCCTATTCCCCCTCTGGTCATGCATAGGGGTCCTACCAACATGTTGCTGACCCTGCTCAGGGAAGGCACAGCGTCCTCCTGGTCCTCCTCTCTCTACAAGAGGATTCCGGAACCACAAAACAAGAACGATACCAACAAGGCTGACAATTGGAGCCGCAGCAAAGAAAAACCACCCTCCTCTTCTGTTCTCTCTCCCAGGGGTATCAGTAGCACATTCTACACTGACCAATTCTCCCCTCTCTGTTCTTCCATGACTAACATCACTTAGTTCATCTGTCTCGGAATCACTGGAGATATCAGAGGAACTTTCGTTGCCTTGGTCCTGTGGCTGGATCTCATGAATTCCTACTCTACTACCGGTGTTGTGCTTCCCATCCTCATAATCCTTGTCATCAGTTGGAAGCTCATAACGACAAACAGGGCATGAGTTTCTAGCACTCAACCATGGCAAGATACAGGAAGGATGGTACAGGTGCATGCAAGGAAGCTGGTTAGCTTCAGTACCAATGGGCATGGAATCCTTGCACACTGCACAGACCAAACTTTCATGCTTCTCAAGTTCCTCACTTATGACCACGAGAGGTAGATGTTCCACAAAGGATGCAGATGCTGGAGGTGCCCCTCGTCTGTAGCTGTCAGTCTCTGCAAGTTGCTCAAGAAGTTCTTCAAAGCCTCTTGTATCAAGATAGTCACCAGGGTTCCCTCTGTAGGGTTGTACATCTGATTCCTCCAAGTTTGCAAAGATGTCGGGGAAGTAGGTATGTCTATGTTCACGGATTCTCCAACGAATCATGCTCCCATTTTCAGGCGAATGAATACCTCTCAGCCAGTTTATGGGGCCATTATTTTCACTGGGACTCCTGATGAAAGCATCCTGGATCCAACCTTCTGCTTCGGTAGTCTCAACAGTGCTTCCCTCAGCATCAGCTTCTTCCCATTCACCATCTTCTTCGTCATCTAAATTCCATTGATTTAGTCCAGCATGCATTGGGTCTATATCAGTATCACCATCGATATCACTTCCATCATCTGGTTGGATGAACATCTCTCTATCCAGGAAACCATGACCATCCACAGAAGCATCAGACTCCCCACCATAAGCACTGAAAGAAATTGCATCACTCTCAGAATGAAAAGCACCATACCCAGTAAAGCTTACATTGGATTCACTCTCCCCAAAAACAGAATCCAAGTTATCAAAAATTTCACTTTCATTGTCAGACAGCACTCTCCTCCATCTCCTAGACCCACTTGGAGTAGTTCGTGAGCTTGTACGCTGCACCACCCTTGTTGCAAAATCACCATCAGTCGGTTGAAATTCATGCTCTGAGGAAGAAATGGGGACAGAGTACTGATTTTGCCGGACCAGATTAATCAGATGGGAGAATTGTTGTGAGAACAGATCTTCAATTGACTCAGAACTCCTGCTGTCCCTGACTCTTCCTCCATCTGACCTATAATGAGAGTCTTGTATATTTGTCTCTATATCTTCAAGAAACATACGCTTACAGTTCCCGCACAAGCTAATAGTTTCAAAGCCCTCATTAATTTCATTATCTGGAGAAAAGTCTCTCCTGCATACAGCACAATGTCCCTCCAGATGGTCAAAGTGGTGAACTACATTGTTCATAGGGGCAAGCTCTGTCAACACCGACTCTTGGAAAATACCATGCGATTCTGCATCCATATGAAACTGGATAGAAGGGAAGAATTGAATAGGTAGCATAAGGATTTTGACAGAGCAAAAGTAGAAATTGGGGGGAGAGGGGGGGGGGAGAGAGAGAGGGAGAGAAAGTAAGACAAAAACATGAAAACTTACTTGAGATCAATATGACTCGAACTGAATATGAACTGGTTAATCAAATAGCATCTGGCAGAGATTTGCACACAAAACCCAGATTATCACGATGATACAATCAATTAGAACTGCTGTATTTAGCTGGTAGGTCAGCCATACAAGATGGACATTTTGTCAGCTGATTAATTTGAACTTGAGAAGATACCTTTAAACCTGCAAGTTCACTTGGAAAATAATAGATTCGATCAGTAAGATCATAAGAATGAAATATAGGACACTGCTAATCCATAAGAGACATTAACAAGGCACTGTTTCAAACCATACCCTGTGCAACAGTTATAACATAACTTTAAGGTGAATACAATCACAGCCCCGAGTAAAACTCAGGAGCTGACATGGTGCACAAGGTGCTGATTAGTCAGTGATCAGTAGTGTGATCCACTCTGAAACATCAAAAGGTCATCATGCACAACTCATTCACTCCCTCTTTAGTAGGATGGCATAATTCACCCCGTGCCTGAGGATATGATCCCTCTTTTGTTCCCATTACAACACCTCATGGCACACCATATCAGCTGGGCATGCCTTGACCTCAAGTGCTTAACCCCCCTCCTCCCAACCCCCCCCCCCTCTCCCCCCCAAAAAAATAAATAAATAAAACAACATAATCTTTACATCCAAATACACAGAAGCATTTCCTATTTGTTCTCAGCAACACAAGAAAATTGAAGAACTGCACACATACTGGCTTCCATATATAATATAAGAAGACATAGATAATACTAATAATGTCTCAGATCCTACCATACATGGTAGAGGGGAACGAAAAAAAGAGAGGCAAAAAACTACAGTTAGGCAATCAACCTTTGGTTGTTTTAGTTTAATCACATGCTTTTCCTGATGGAAATGATAGAATAAGCATCAACATGCACCTAAAATATGGTCGCATTAGCAAAAGCAAAAGAACCATTCAGAATGTTTTAAAAGATCAAAGTGGTAGTGACAAACATCGTCATGTGTGTTTGGAACAAGAATCATTTAGTCTAAAGACAGTGTCATCAAATAATACATCTCTGGTAACAAACAAAAGGATCTTATCTTGATTCTGTTTTAACTTTTTCCATAATTTTTATTTATAAAATTTAAATATGATACTGGAAAATGATAAGTATAGTTATGTGAGAATATATAAAGACATATTTATGTTACCCAGCACTATGTTACCCCCCCCCCAAAAAAAAAAAAAAAAAAAAAAGGAAGAATATGGTTTTCTTCCCAAACATTATGTTCCTGTAATCATATTTATATAACATCAAGAAAGAGTAAAAAAAATTTTAAATAGAAATATATTTGTTAGGAAATATGATGACATTTATTAAATGATTAAAAGATATTCATATTTAAAAAGAAAACACTACCAAAACATATAGCAGTTCATGTGTCAAACACCAAAGGAATATAAAAATAAAAAAGAAAATGCTACCAAAACATATAAAGTAAGATGTGCATATTTCAAATAAATGGTTGGTTGGCAGATTTAACATTTAGTCGAAACATATAGTTATATTTATGCCGGCTGAAATAATGATATTTTCATATGTTCTAAGTAACAAGTGGGCCAATATATGTCCAAATTTCTATAGAAATATAGATTTCATGTCTATTGCTAAGAAAATGAAATATGCTGACATATTTTGGTTGAAACATGTCAACATTTGGTACCGTAGGAGGGTAGGTTAACCCCTTCAATAAAATGCCTAGGAAGTTAGAAGCAAGGCATGTCACATCAAACAAGGTATTAAGGCTCCAGTGAGGACCTGACCATATAACAGCTCTGCATTTAAGATCTGTTCTTTCTCCCAAGGGTGCCTAGTGCTCAAGGCACAAAGCTTAACACCAACTAATTCAAATCCTAAAGATGACATTTCTGGATGACCTTCCAACATCCCCCTATCGAAATTCTGTTGAAAAACCAAGTACAAGTACTTGTATAGAAGGATTTCCCATAGCACAGCAGTTCTTCCATAGACCTAGTTGCCCGCTGCTATTGGCATAATTAAACTGACATCAAAGCTAAAAGGATCTTTAATTAGGTAAAGCTACCTATCTTGATGTAATGTTACTAAGAGATATTATTAAGGCAGTGGTTACTCGGATCCATAGTGCAGCTGTTCTTCCATAAGCCTAGTTTCCTGCTGCCATTGGCATAATTAAGCTGACATCAAAGCTAAAAGGATCTTTAATTAGGTAAAGCTACCTATCTTAGCGCAATGTTACAAAGAGATATTATTAAGGCAATGGTCACTGGGACATTCTCACCTAGTCTAAAGCAGGAGCCAGCCGGCACTCAAGTAAGAGACACCTGGAGCTTTTCCAAAAGTTAACATTTGGTTACGAGTCAAATTAACTGTCTGGTTGATAAGTGTAAAGTACATCTCTCTTGTGGGGCAGAACATGACTGTAAAGTACAACCCTCTTCTGGGACAGACTAAAAAATATGCCAGATTCTACCTTATGAGGTCATTTTAGCATAAATAACACTTTATTGCCTTTGTAATAAATTACTTGCCAATTTGTTATTTTCTTGATTATCAAAAAAAAATATTGTTATGCAAATAGTTGGTTTCACTTTAAAACCCACATCTCATACCAGCCAGCCACATGCATCCCTCTTGTGGGGCAGAACATGACTGTAAATATCCCTCTTCCAGGACAGACGAAAAAAATATGCCAGATTCTACCTCCTGATGTCATTTTAGCATAAATAACACTTTATTGCCTTGGTAATAAATTACTTGCCAATTTATTATTTTCTTCATTATAAAAAAAAATAGTTAAGCAAATAATTGGTTTCACTTTAAAATTCACATCTCATACCAGCCAGCCACATACAGAAGTGAGAGGAATCATTCCCACCCCAGCTACATGTTAGGTTTCCTCCTAGTATTCAACTCTTTTAAGAAACATCAACTTGGGAGCTTAGCTCTTTAGATGTATGATCTCTCCCAGGACAATCCCATATTCCTAAATTTAGTTCTTCTTTGAACCTAAAACTTCTTTCACTCTACACTCCGGTAGCACTTTGAACTTCATTAATATTCAGTTATGTTTCCATAGTTGTTAGAGAGTGCGAAGTAAAACAGGGACTGGGTCCATACAGGATTTGGGTTTTGTCAATTGTCAACTAGTCCCACATCAGAATCTTTCATCAACAGCAACTTAATAGTTCATAGGCTTCTGATTCCAAAATCCTCATTGATTGATGCCTTCACAAATCTAGAAAACAATGTTGCAAACATCCAGAATAGATGGTATACTTCCAAGGGTTCTCCTTTGTAAATCAAACCATCTGAATTTTAGTTAAAGAAGTAAGGCCAACAAACTCTTTGTATAAAAACCACTCTAAATTTCCTAGTCAGATTACCATCAAGAAGAAATTTGACAGTCCTTGAGAGTTTTCTCATACCCATTTAACCATTCCATGGTAAGAGACAGCCATCCAGGTATGTCAGGCATGGACTGCAATAGCACAAGCAGGACGGAAGGAGAAAAGCAGGCATAGTTGAGGAGGCATGAAATAAATCGGTGTGTCAATCAATTGGAGAAGGAATGACATTTACAATGAGATCAAGACATGCCCAAGTGGGCTGATGTTGGGACCACCCAGAGGATGCTTCCTCATGGGTTTCTTGCAGTGTAATTGCATAACTATGGTGTTTGGCCCTATCATCCCTTCAATTTATAAATAGCTCTCAGAGTTGAGACTCCTATGGTACCTAAATTTTGCATACAATATTTAGTGACTTCCAACACCTCAAGAATGGAAGACCAATAGAATAAAATTTGCAGAGCCTACTTTAGGATATTCAATTATTCATCATGCAACCCCCACACATCTTTTATTTTCTTGAATTAAAGAAAATCAAACCGGTAACCATTCCTTTCTGAAATAGAAAACAGTATGTACTCAACCCTAATCTTCAAACTTCTAAGACCCTGAGTAAAAAGTCCGCCCAAAGATCCACCAAAATGCCATAATCAACCAGATCGTATAGAAAGCTATAAGCTACGGTCATTAACTTTTAGAACAAACTTTTACCCCTAGTTTTCTGCCAACTATCTGCGTGGAACCTTTATTTCAACCCGAAACAAAATTCCACGCCAATAAGTCCAAAACTTTCAGTTACTTCTTCTTTAAAGATCCATTAAACTAAATCTTGAATTACGGACAGACATGTTTCTATATTGCACATTCTGCTCTCCAAACACCATTCTAAGTATCCAAACATTAATTTTTCCCACAACCATCGACAACTCTTATTCCCCCTAATTAACGAACACTGCAAATACCTTCATTATCGGTGATATATGAAGTTTATCCCTCTTGCTGTCTAGTATCATATTAAGCAAATCATGTTTGGAATCATCAAAAAAGAAGTAAAGCAGCGCAAACAATGCAAAATAAAAGTGGAAACAAAAGAATCGATCTTATATTATATCAAGACAATTTTCATGAAAGAAACGTTCCAACAGTTTGAAATACTACCAGAAAAAACAAAGGGAACGCCCTTCTGTCCTTCAACTTGTTAAACTTTCAGTCAGTACAACCTCCATCCAGATAAGCCTGAATTGCAGCTTCTGATTTCCAGATGTGTCTTCACAAATTCAGTATAAAGAAAACCGCAAGGGAGAGAGTTTGGATCGAAGAAACCCTGACGCAAACAAAAGTTTCGAACTTTGAAAAGGAGAAATCGAAACTAGAAAGAACTCAGAATTTCCTAAAATAGAGTTTTGAGACGCTGGAATTGACGAACGAAGGGTCTGAAATATGCAATCATAAAAAGTCAAAAAAAAAAAAAAAAAAAAAAGAAGAAAAAAGAGAGAGAGAGAAGTTACAGGGAAAGGTCCAGGAAATGATGACGAAAGAGTTTGAAATTGAAATAAAAATGAAAATTAAAGGCTCAAATTGCCCAGAAAGACGGAAAAATTGTGAGGGATTAGGGAAGAGAAATACTCAAATGATTCAAGATTCCAACGTGTGGAATAACCAAATAAGGAGATTTCATCAACTATTCAGCATTTCTCAGTTTCTCTCTCCCTCTCTGTCTCGAGTCTCGATCGATCGATCGACTTTTTCACTTTTTCAAAGCCCATTATTCGGATTCTTATAAGTCTGATGCGCTTTCTCTTCGACAGTTAGGTGAATCTGTGCGGACATAGGGCCTGCGCATCCAAGCATTTGCGCTTGCGCCCGGGGAAGTTAACTCCACTCGCGTGTCTCTAGGGTATGTGGTAAGTATTCTTATAATGCATTCTGAGAATGGGGAATGCATTCCTAACATAAAGATGGAAATGAGCTTTTATTGCAAGATGAACAAAAGAATGGATTCCAAGATATAGGTAGGGATGTAAATAGATCAAATTCGAATCAGATCCACCACTGCCCGAATTCAAATATGTTTACCAATTATGCTATTTGAATCCGATTTGAAATCTGATAGATTTATAAAAATCAAATTCGAATCCGGAAAATGGAATTAGAATACAAATTGCAAGGAAAAAGAGAGAAAACCCTAGTTTAAAAGAAATGTATCCTCTACCCTAAGAAAATAAGAGACGAAACCCTTAATGGCTATATAAACATTAAGGTTATATGCATCTTAATACTCTAAAACCTAAGGTTATATACGTCTTGACACTAGCTAAACAGAACGGATATAATCTTGTCGGTTTGATTGATATCTGAATTCGTATTTGAATCCTACCCATGCTAATCTAAATCCGATTGTTCGAATTTGGTTTCCCCTAAGAGAATTGGAATCCGAATCGAATCTGGATTTTCAGCTATCCACATCGATAGATATAGGTCACGTTCTCTTAATGTATTTCACAATTCAAGAAAGAAAATGCATGCCAAAGATGATTTTTGTAATATCAAAATGTGTTTTTAACCCCTACAATGCATTCCAACAATGCATATACCAAACGTATCCTTAGTCTCATGATTCTCTTTTTCCCATTCTCTAGAATTCATTCACAAATCTTCAAGAACCCTTAAAATCATTAGATACTTAATTATTTATTATTATTTAGATATATATAGATTTTAAATCAGATAGATTATGTTCTGGTTAATCCGAATACTCCTAGCAAATCTTCAAGAGTCTTCAAGATCATTAGCTACCTAATTATTTATTATTAGTTTGATATTTATAGGAATTATGTTCTGAATTATCCAAATACTCCTATCAAATCTTTAAGAATCCTCAACATCATTAGTTACTTAATTATTTATTATTAATTTGATATTTATAGGATTCAGATAGATTATGTTCTGGATTATCCGAAATACTCTTAAAAAGGGATACGAACATCCTAAACAGAAATAGATGCAAATCAAACTAGGATTTTCCATTATCGGTTTACATCCATAACAATAGAGTATTTTTTTTTTAGGGGGCACGATTATGGGCATATTCCCTCATGGCCTCATGGGTCATGTGTATTTGTCCAATGCATGATTTTAATCCTCGACCTCCTAGGAACGACAATGTTCACAGCCTGTCATAATCTCCACTGTTGTATGAGGTGGACCATTTCACACTTAAATTATTTGTGGGAGGGGAAAACTAAATTTCTTTTAACCCAGTCGCCTTAAGCTTAGGGGTGTCAACGGGCCAGTCGAAGCCATATTGGTGTCATGCTTTATCGGGTCTGGTCGAAACATATCCATTAAGAGGCACATGCTGGGTGGGTTGCATTGTGCACATTAACTAACAGGCTAATCTGATTTCGGATTGTTATCAGATTTAGTTTATCGAGTTTGTATCGGGTTGGTTTGAGCCGTTTCGGGTTGAAAACCCAGATAGGGAACCCATTAAGCTCATCTAGAAGGCTAAAGTAGTGAAGCTAAGATTTAATATTCTATTTAAATCGATATAATTCAGGTTCATTGAGCCAATTTTTCAGGCCAGTTTTGAGTTAACCAATTTTAGTAGTAAATGCCATGCCTCAGCCCGAAACATATCCGATAACTGTTTTGTCTGAATTAATTTCAGATTAATTTAGACCAATCCGGTCTGAACTATCGATTGGAACCCAAAATTGACACCCCTACCTAAGCTTATCTATATTTATTCAACTTTTTTTTAGGAGACAGTTTCCATGTGCTATTGCTTTGATTCATTCATTTTATAGGGGTTGTTTTTGGTTCTCAATGGGATGTATGTTAGTGATTTGATGGCTCCATCATACTACAGAGAACTTTACCTCTTTCTTTATAGCCTTTCTTCTCTGATATCTCTAATAAAGCAAACTTTATCGTCTCATTCTCCACCAATTTTTTCAAAATACCCAGATTATCCTTTAATAACGCATGACTTCCTATATACCTACAATCATCTGGTAGGACATGAATCAATAACATTAAATAAATGTTTACAATGATGCTATGAGATTCAAATACTCTCCTCCCAGTGATTGGGGAGGAGGAGACCGACACCTGGGATTTAAATGAATCCAAACCCTCCATTCGAGTTGACAGAGACCATCTGAGTCAACATTCCCTGTCGGTTTAGTTTGTCGATTAGTTGTTGCCTTGGATAGAAGATTTGGATTCATCTGAACCCCACGTATCGATCATCCAACTGAAATATCCCCCCTCCTCCCGAATCATTGAGAGGAGAGGATGGGAATCCGATGCTATGTGCCAGTTTTTTTTTTTTAATGTCAACATATGTATTTAGCACTATCATAGTGTTTTTTTTTTTTTTTTTTTTTTTTTGATGAGAAAAGGACCCCACCTGATACAAGCTGTTTCCAACTCCTCATATGATTAATATTCTCTTTCCTCTCTGATCTTATGATCCCCCATTATGATACCAAATTTTGCATACCAATTGATGTGCATAGAAGATTCCAATAAATGAAAATGATGGTTTCTAAAAATTCCTTGTAATGTTTACAACAAAGATTCCTAATCTGCGGCTTGCATTCCGTAATACCTCTATTGTTAAGAAAACATGTCGGTGACAAAAGGTAAATTTGGAAGCCATTTCAATTCTTTCATGTCGGTGACAAGAGGTAAATTTGGAAGCCATTTCAATTCTTTCATGTGGATAATATTTTTTATCATTCTTATTAATAATAGTTATTTTGGACAGCTGGCAAATAACCAGAGGAGAGAGAGGAGCCCATAATTCTTTTGAAAAAAGATTTTTTAAGTTGTCCATCGGGTGCCAAAGTATCCCATCTCGTCCCGTAAACAACTTACACGACTAGGCGGCAGAAGAAGATCCAAGTCCAATTCTTTTACCCTATTAGATTGTTTGCAAAAATATGAAATGAATAAAAATTGCAAAAAAACAAATCTAAATAAAAAAGGAAAATGGTTATTGTATGCTATTTTTTTTTAATACAAATATTTATACAAAATAAAAGCCTTGTCTTTAACATTTTCATAGATGTTAATATGAGGACCATGAATCTGACATAGTACAACATTAATAAGATAGATTCACAATTGCAAAAAACATCTACATCATTTCACCAAATAGAATACTAATAAATAAATACAAATTTATACAAAAGAAACCTTGTAATCTATGAAACATATAAAAAATAATCATTTAAGTAAAGGTTTACGGGTGAGAAGGATAATCCATTTGCAAGTGACAGGGATAATCTCACAAAAGTGTTGGATAACGGTTCCTTCTATAGATTTATCTCCTTGAATCACTACATATATTTATCTCCTTAAATCACTCCACATATATATATTGTTGCATACCAATTCAAAAACTTACCAAAGAAAAAAGAAAAAATTACTCAGACACCTCCTTGACAATTGGTTTATTACATAGAATTACCCTCTCTTAACAAAAGTTATACGGACTACCCATGAAACAATGTTTTATAATAGTATAGTCTACACTGGACGTTAAAAATTGATGGGAGAAATTCTGAAATTTTTTTAAGACAATACGAACGAGGCCTTGTTCCAAAGATAGGCGATGATATATTTATGTAATTTTATATTGAGTAAGGGTAGTAATGTCTGGAAAAAAAATTCATCAGTTTTTAACGCCCGATGTGGATTATACTGTTATAAAACATTGTTTTAGGAGTAATCCGTGTAATTTTTGTCAAGAGAAGGTAGTTCTGTATAGTAAACCAATTAAACCAATTGTCAAAGGGAGTGTTTGAATAATTTTCCCCAAAAAAATAAATATTTCAATTCAAAACCACTACACAAAACATGGAAAGAATTTCTCTAAATTCTTACGATGAAAAAGGCATTTTGTTTTTCTTTTTCATTTTTATTTTTATTTTTACTTTTTAAATGTTTAATACGTTAAATCTGTCTTATTATGTTTGAAGTTTCAATAAAAAAAAAATAGAATAAATTTCAGCTACCCCCCATAATAGTTTCAAAACATTACCTACCACCCACACTTTTCAAAAAACATCAACTACTACCCAAACATTTACCACCGTTAATCAAATAGGTCCATTCTGTTTAACCATTCCCGTTAGTTGCTGATGTCATCAAAAAAGAATTTTAATTGGACTATAATACCCTAACAGATAAATTGAAAGACTTTTTTACCCTCAATCAGTTAACTGACCCTCTTAGCAAAATAAAAAAAAGAAAAAAAAAAGAAAAAAAGAAAAGAAAAAAAGAAAAGAAAATGAAAACTGACCCTAAACCCCTAAATGGTAAGCCCGACTTCAACGGAAGAAAGCAGGAAAAACTTTCTTCGACAGTCTTCGCCGACGACGACGCAGTGGTCTTCTTCCCCATCACCCACGATGACGACGCAGTGGTCCTCTCTCTTATCCTCTATTAAACAAGTAAGTTATTATGTTTTAGTTTATTGGCAAATCTGTTTTCAATTCCAACCACGCTTCATCGAAATTGTCATAGATCTGTTTTTTGGTTTTGCTTCTTCAACCTACTTGCTCTCGGATTTGGGATTTTACTAAATGATTGTTGTTGTAACAAGGTTAATGATTACTGATGGAGTTTACTTTGTCTCGAATTTGCAGATTTAGATCTGATTTCAGCGATCTTATGTGCTGTTTAAATTTAGTATTGGTCTGTTTTCCATATTCTAAACCTGGTTTTCCTATTTTATTTTGTTGCTGCCAATCTGAACTAAATTCTCTACCTTTGTATCAGAGACGAAAAACTTCCTTCTGTTAAATCAAAATCGAGACAATTTTTCGAGCAAAATCTTTTCTTTTTTTTCCCCTCTTGTTTCAAGGTTGTTGCTGTTCTTGAATCTTCTGGAAAACGATCTGCTATGTAAGGAGATGTGGAAATCAGATCTGGTTCTCTTCATCCTTTTCATCCTCCTCAATGGTCAGCCGTTCACAACCATGACGATGATAATCGAAACGACTAAAAGGAATTCAGATCTGGATTCTTGATCCATCGATCTGGGCTGCGGGATTCTTTGAAGTCCCCAAGTTCTTTGAGTTGCTGGTTCTTGGATTTTTTAAGTCCTGAATTTCTTTGCGCAAATCATTTATATCGTCCTCCAATTCTTCTCAAATTGATCTCTTGATCTTTCGGTATGGGAGAACAACGAAGGAAAAGAAAGAGGGGAGAATGACGAGGGAGGGAGAGAGGAAAAGAAAGAGAGGGGATTAAGGGGATAACTTAACTTACCTATTAACCGGTGGCCGGAGAAGATTCAGCAGCTATTGCAACAGAATTGCACTTCAGCTATGGCAATTGTAGGTTTCTCTTCGAAAAGGAGAACAGGAGTAGTTCTTAGTAGAGGAGGAGAATCCAACCCTAAGAGGATTGGGCTGTTTATAAAACCGAAATGACCAAAGTTATTTTAGTAATTTTGTTAGTGTTTAAAAAATTTCAATTAAAAACATAAAGGCTAAAATGGTCTAACACTCATTTCCGTCACCTCAGTCGGTTACTTGAGTGTAATTGATGTTTTTTGAAAAATATGGGTGGTAAATGATGTTTCGAAACTATTATAGAGGGTAGCAAAAATTTATTCAAAAAAATATATATGAATTCTCCCGAATTTTATGCAATAGTTCATAAAAAAATTTGTTTTATTCCACCAGTACTACAGTTAGCATATCATTCACGTATAATATGCAAACTTCCAAACTATAGGCCACAGTGTTAGTGTAACCATAATTGCTAGCTCTAATTTTTTCCAAGTAAAAACCTCTACTGTTGGTTCAAAACTTTTTTTTCTGCATATTTTTATCCAAGGGAAAAATAACTCAGAGCTACTAAGTATTATAAAGGGTATCAATTTGATACCGAAACTTACCGTTTATACCGATACCAATACCGTTTTCTAACTAGTACAATAATGGTTCTAAGTTTTGGTACAATTTTCTATTTGGTACTGTAATGGCTCATACCAATATACCGACAATACCGATTGATTAGATACCGATTTGTATATTGTTTATATACTGAATTGTATTCTGATTTGTTTACCATGTAGACAGCGTAACACTCACTCCACATTGCAGTAAAACCGTATTTAGTACAAATTAAAACCATATTTCGTACTAAATAAAAAACCAAAGCTGTACTAGATAAAAACCACATTTCGTACGGTATAAAAATCATATACCATACCGGCTAAAAACCATAGTCATCCATCCAACATTCACAGATGCAAGAGAATAAAAATCAACTCTTCCATGGTCTAAACATCAAACAGTCGCACTGTGTTGGGTCTCACTTTTAACGAACGAACTTGTATTACCTATTTTTGCGATATTCAAATACCAGCCAGGCATAATTGATCAATCAATTTCACAAAGGCTTGTCCCCATTTCAGGATTTTGAGTGGTTGCCATGTCCAAGACACCCTGTCCATTTCTACACCAGACACTATTGTCAATATCCACACATGATAGATCTAACCCTGATGCTTTATCTTTGACCATAGCCAGCAAAAAGCCAAGGATAAGCAGAATGCAGAGTCATACAAAGAAGAGTCACTGAAAGGCCTACAGTACTCTGCCTCTATGCTGGATCCTCCACTAGCTGAAAAACAAAGCAAGAGATGAGCTCTGTGACATTAAAAAGGAACCAACAAGAGGCTGAACAACAATCATGCAATCCAAATCAACGACATGAGACAGTGTGACATTTTATTGATCATTAGACATGTGGACATGTGGACAATAATGATCAACATCAATACCCAGCACACTAACAATAATGTTGTCCCATTACTTTCAAGAACCTGATCAAAGGGGTACGTAGGCATAATTTATTCTTGACTAGTTAGACATTGTTCAATAGGTTGTATTGAACTCAGAAGATTAAAAAGAAGCACTGGATAAGTTTTGATATGGTATTATATAGAGATGATAAATGGGTTCCTTTGACAATCATACTTTGAGGTTTGTGTTCAGGTTACAAATGAGAAAACTGAAAACAAAAACAATCCATTTAGAAACCCAAGCATCTATAAAGATCATGATTAAATTTTACAAAAATTTTGTAGAAACTGATTATATTTATCAGACATATACATTCCTTGAATCCTCAGGGCACTATGAATTATCACAACTTAAAAAGCTGGGAGGTAATTTTCAGCAGCAAAATACAAATTTGTTTCTCAAAACCTGTGAAGAAGGAACATTGTAAAGTCCCACGTATCCTGGAGCCTTACCCTACTGACAACCTGACTAAGTTTGACTCAAGCAACCAAAATGACCATAGGAACAGGGAACAAAATAAATTAATCACTTTCACTTCGTCTAAATCTAACCCAAAGCAGGCCAACTTGAAAATTTACCAGGTCTGACTAAGGAAAATTTCAAAATCCATACACATTGAAAATATCTATGAAGGAAAAAATGGTTTCACTGCTAGTGTTACAACAAGAAAAACATCAGGCCCTCAACCCAGTACAAGAATTACAGATATAAATCAAAACTTACGTAACTACAGAAATTTACCACCAGTTTTTTTTTTTTTTTTCAACCATACTTGTCAAAACTCAAGGCAACAAGGCAACAAGGCGACAAGGCGATCCAAGGCGTTCAGGGCCATCCTAGGTGCCACCTAGGCGACCAAGGCATTTTCAATGTATTTTTTTAAAAAGAATATTAATGCTATATTAATGTTTATATATATGCAATATTCTTCATAAATAATCAACATTTAAGACATAACTTAATAAAAATGAGAAAACCAACAAATAATGAATAAAGTATAGGACATAAAGACACATATTTATAAAAAACAAAAAAACGCAAACAAATAAACTAAGAAGCTAGAAGTTAGAACATCATAGCATATAAGTAAGAAGCAAGACTGCAAAGAGGAAGACTATAATGTTACTTACCTCTATGATGCCAAAATAAGTGCTTGTGCCTCTATTCCTCTAAAAGTAATAAATCATGCATTAAAAATATATGCAGCAAGAAAGAAATTCTCATATATGATATATCTAAAATTATCCTAGGCAATGCAATAAGAAATAATAACTCAATAAAAATCCACATCCAAATTCAAAAAAATTAAATCAAGCATCAAAATCATCAAGTAAACTATGGTCCATTGCTTGTTCTTGCTGCTCCCCTCCACTATGATCCTTAGGCCTCTGTCCAACTCCAAAGTCATCCTCAACATCTTCTTCTTCTACAATATCTTCATGATCTGACTCATCTTCAACTGAACTCCTCCTCCTCACACGGCATGTAGTGGATATTGCTTCTAGAAGCTTGGGCTCTTGTTACTCTATTGCATCCCTCAATAGATGCTGATACCCTCATTACTCTATCTACATCAGCCCATGTGAGATCATCATGGACTATCTCCTCCTCTTCTTGGCCAATCATCCACTCAGAACTCTAGTTTAACTCATCTAGGAGCAAGGGATCATAATTTCTGTTTTGTTTATGTCTTTCATTAAATCTTTCTTGAAAACGTCTATTGTATTGGATGTAGACAAGATCATTTAGACGTTGATATTCAAGCCTGTTCCTCTTCTTGGTGTGTATCTGAATTTATAAACAATATAGATTATGTTATTCTTCTCTAAAAGACTAAAACTAGTACATAACAAAGAAATATAATATTTACAATATAAATTTGTACTTAGTACTTACAAACTCAAATGTACTCCAGTTGCGCTCGCAACCAAAAGAAGAGCAACAAAAGCCTAAAATGCGGGATGCAATCTTCTAAAGTTCAGGGGTGTTGCATCCATGACTACACCACCATTTGATTATAAAGTACAATAAATTATAAAGCTAAAACTTAAACAATAAACATTGAACTGAACTTTTTAAATTAAAATAATACTTACGAGGACTAAGGATAGCTCGGTGTCCAATTGCCATTATACTTCCAAATATGCCTTGGACAAGTGTATAAGAAGTTCCCTGATAAATAATCTTGTCTTGCAAATTTGTATCAGACACCATTCTTGCAACTACCTCATTGAATGCAAGCTGGAATTTCCCTAAGATTTTTCCTTTCTTGGTCTCATCATCAATATACTTAAAGAATTTTCCAGGATAAGAAATAATGCAGCAAGATACGATGGCCGCCCCATCTGACACTCCCAACGCTTATTAATGATGCTGATCACTTTTTTCCAAATTCTTCCTTGACCACCAAAATGTTGTATTCATTTTTTTGCCTCTTCTATTGCCAAGTATATTTCATGCATAGCAAGCTTATCACCCCCATCCACAATCCTCAATACAGCAACAATGGGCTTGGATGCTTTCAAGCAATCTTGCCCATGATTCCAAAACTGAACAGAAAGCAGTGTATCAGCTACTTGTTTTCCTGCCTCTATCTTTACCAAATTACTTTTTGTTCAATCATCAGAAACAAATTATTGCTTCAAAGCATCTTTGTGTTTCAACAAACTCTGAAGTGTTAGAAATGTTGTTGCAAACCTGGTTACTCCAGCTCTAACAAGATCTTGACTACCAATTTTAACCCTCATAGCATCAAGAAGGTGAGTATGTCTATAAATAAAAGTAGTGACTCTTCTACCTTTGGCTATTAAACTCTTAAATTCGTTCATATTCCCCACCTCCTCCAACATAAGGTCAAGACAGTGAGTTGCACAAGGTCTCTAATACAATCTAGCCCTCTTCTGCATGAGTAGTGCACCAGCTGCTTTATAATTTCCTGCGTTTTCTGTAATCACTTGGACGACATTTGTTTCTCCAATCTCTTCAATTTTATCATCTAGCAATTTAAACATGCTTGCATCCTGAATATATTGAGATGCATCAACAGATCCAAGAAAAAATATCCCTTCTAAACAGTTAACAAGGAAATTAATCAGACGTCTTCCTCTTTTATCTGTTCATCCATCAGACATCAGGGTATAATCATACTGTTTCCAATACACTTCATACTGCTTTCTCATTTCTGCAATTTTCTCTTTTTCAAACTTCAACAAAGTCACTCTTACCTCATGATAGGTTGGGGGCTTATATCCTGACTCAGCTTGTGCAATGGATTCAACCATTATCTCAAAGCTCTTGCACTTAACAACATTAAAAGGAATCTCATGCTCATACATCCAAGCAGCAATGTGACCATCACTTTCACCTTCTGCTCAGGTGATAGAAACCGACTATGCAATGTTGTTTGCATAGGTTCTTTCATTTTTCAATACCTCTCATTAACAACTTCTTCAAGAGTTTCCCTTACATGAACATCCATTGGACCTCTTACTTGTTGGAAGAAAACTTGCTTTCTTTTAAAAATTATTCCAAAGCTTGGAGTTGGGAGTCTTAGGACAGTTCTGGATTCTTGAGATGGGGGGAAGAGGGTTGCAAAAGATTGAAGCAATAATTGACAGATGGTTTTGGTGATGCAGCCAAGTGTAGCAAGGTAACTATTGAGATTTCAAGAGAGATGCATCAAAACATTGTAAAGAATTAGAAAAGGAAGATAAATGATTTAGATGATCTTATTTAGAATGACGATTTGGATATTCCTATTGAGGAAACAGAAGGGCATTTGCAGCCCCCCCCCCCCCCTCTATCCATATCTCAAGAATCCAGAATTATCCCAAGACTCCCAACTCCAAGCTTTGGAACAGTTTCTAAAAAAAAGCAAGTTTTCTTCTAACAAGTAAGAGGTCCCATAGATGATCATGTGAGGAAAACTCCTGAAGAAGTTGTTAATAAGAGGAAACGAAAAATGAAGGAGCCTATGCAAACTACATTGCACAGTCAGTTTCTATCACCTAAGCAGAAGAAGAAAACTAATGGTCACATTGCTACTTGGATGTATGAGTGTGGGATTCCTTTTAATGTTGTTAAATGCAAGAGCTTTGAGATAATGGTTGAATCTATTGCACAGGCTGGGTCAGGATACAAGCCCCCAACCTATCATGAGGTGAGAATGACTTTGTTGAAGTCTGAAAAAGAGAAAATTGCAGAAATGAGAAAGCAATATGAAGTGTATTGGAAAACAGTATAATTGCACCCCGATGTTTGATGGATGGACAAATAAAAGAGGAAGACATCTGATTAATTTCCTTGTTAATTGTCCAGAGGGGACATTTTTTTCTTGGATTTGTTGATGCATCTCAACAGATCCAGGATGCAAAAATGTTGTTTAAATTGCTAGACGATAAAATTGAAGAGATTGGAGAAGCAAATGTCGTCCAAGTGATTACAAACAAAGCAACAAATTATAAAGCAACTGATACACTACTCAAGCAAAGATGGCTAGATTGTATTAGGGACCTTGTGGAACTCACTGTCTTGACCTTATGTTGGAGGAGGTGGGGAATATAAATGAATTTAAGAGTTCAATAGCCAAAGGTTGAAGAGTCACAACCTTTATCTATAGATATACCTGCCTTCTTGATGCTATGGGGACTAAAACTGGTGGTCAAGATCTTGTTAAAGCTAGAGTAACCAAGTTTGGAACAGCATTTCTGACACTTCAGAGTTTGTTGAAACACAAAAATGCTTTGAAGCAATTATTTGTTTCTAATGATTGGACAAAAAGTAATTTGGCAAAGACAGAGGCAGGAAAACAAGTAGTTGATACATTGCTTTTTGTCCAGTTTTGAAATCGTCTGTAAGATTGCTTGAAAAGATCCAAGCCCATTGTTGTTGTATGGAGGATTGTGGATGGGATTGAGAAGCCTGCTATGCATGAAATATACTTGGCAATTGAAAGAGGCAAAAAAAAGAGTACAACAACATTTGGTGGTCAAGGAAGATTGTGGAAAAAATAGATCAGTATCATTAATAAGCGTTGGGAGTGTCAGATGGGGTGACCATTGTATCTTGCTGCATTATTTCTTAATCCTAAAAATTTCTTTAAGTATATTAATGATGAGACCAGGAAAGGGGAAATCCTAGGGAAATTCCAACTTGCATTCAATGGAGTAATAGCAAGAATGGTGTTTGATACAAATTTGTAAGACAAGATTATTTATCAGGGAACTTCTTATACATTTTTCCAAGGCAGATTTGGAAGTGCAATGGCAATTAGACACCGAGATATCCTTAGTCCTCGTAAGTATTATTTTAATTTAAAAAGTTCAGTTCAGTTCAGTACTTATTGTTTAAGTTTTAGCTTTATAATTTATTATATTTTATACTTTATAATCAAATGGTGGTATAGTCAAAGATGCAACACCCCTGAACTTCAAAAGATTACATCCTACATTCTAGGCTTGTGTTGCTCTTCTTCTGGTTGCGAGTGCAATTAGAGTACATTTTGAATTTGTAAGTACTAAGTACAATTTTTATTTTTTAAATATTATATTTCTTTGTTATGTACTAGTTTTAGTCTTTTAGAGAAGAATGACTTGGTCTATATTTTTTATAAAATTCAAATACACACCAAGAAGAGGACCAGGCTTGAACATCAATGTCTAAATGATCTTGTCTACATCCAATACAATAGACGTCTTCAAAAAAGATTTAATGAAAGACGTGAACAAAACAGAAATTATGATCCCCTACTCCTAGATGAGTTAGACTAGAGTTGTGAGTGGATGATTGGCCAAGAAGAGGAGGAGATTGTCCATGATGATCTCACATGGGCTGATGTAGATAGAGCAATAGGGGCATCGGCATCTATTGAGGGACGCAATAAAGTAACAAGAGCCCAAGCTTCTATAAGCAATATCCACTACACATGACGTGTGAAGAGGAGGGGTTCAATTGAAGATGAATTAGATCATGAAGATATTGAAGAAGAAGAAGAAGATGTTAATGATGATGAGGATGTTGAGGATGACTTGGAGTTGGACAGAGGCCTGAGGATCATAGTAGAGCGGAGCAGCAAGAACAAGCAATGGAACATAGTTTACTTGATGATTTTGATGCTTGATTTAACTTATAGAATTTTTTGAATTTGGATGTGAATTTTAATTGAATTATTATTTCTTATTGCATTGCTAGGATAATTTAGATATATCATATATGAGAATTTCTTTCTTGCAATCTTGTTGCATATATTTTTTAATGCAGGATTTATTACTTTTAGAGGAATAGAGGCACAAGCTCTTATTTTGACGTCATAGAGGTAAGTAACATTATAGTCTTCCTCTTTGTAGTCTTGCTTCTTACTTATATGCTATGATGTTCTAACTTCTTAGTTTATTGATTTGTGCTTTTTTGTTTTTTTTATAAATATGTTTCTTTATGTCCTATATGTTATTCATTATTTGTTGGTTTTTTTTATTTTAATTAAGTTATGTCTTACATGTTGATTATTTGTGAAGAATATATATATATATATATATATATATATATATATATATATATATATATATATATATATATATATATATATATATATATATATATATATATTAGAAATAAATAAATTACATTGGGAACGCCTTGGTCGCTTAGGCGCCTTGGATCGCCTTGACAAATATGCTCATGGTGCCGCATGGGCCTCCTCTATTGCTGCAACAAGCTGCCCTTCAAGAAACTATCTTAATTGACATAGAGTAATCCCCAAGCAATTCCATTAGCAAATCATATCAAGAATTTCTATTTTAGATTATTTACTAAGTCTTCTTTTTTTGCCTTTTTCCTATTCCAATGTAGTATTAAGTGTCTTCATTTTCAATGTCCTATTTGTATTTCCCCATGTCTTGGGGATAATTTTCTATGTCTGGGAATTGTTTTCTCTATCTTATTTTTTATTCCTAGATTTGGGGTTTGTTATCAATTATGGGTCTAGATGTTGGGAATTACATTTAGTCTTCGAATTCCAATAGTCCATTTAATTCAAGTTGACGTAACCAAAGGCTATTAAGCCTACTTTTTCCCTATATAATGGAATTGTGGATTGCTGTTACAGCATCTAAAACTTTGTGAAAATCATCTCGTTGAGAACTTAGTTGTGAGAATCAAGTGTGCCTAGGTGGGACTTTTATGGCTAAGCAACTAGAGGGACTCTAAGCTACTACCTATCTATCTTCATATTCAACTATCATCATCACCCTCATTCATCTTCATCTTCATCGCAGGTATTTTATTTTAGGCCCGAATAATATTCTCTACCAGCTCATTGATCTTGGCTTGTCAGCTTTAACGTCAGCACCAAACTGGTATCAGAGCCATGGCTAGAAACAAAAATAGTTTTGTACCACAAGTAAATTTGTTACTTTACAACATATTGCGGATTCATTAAAGCCCTTAACTGATCAAGTGACGGCAATACAGCAACGGCACAAAAAGAACAAATGAATCATATACATGAATTGATGAACCAGCTACATACTCAGTTAACTCGAATTGAACAGAGATGGGACATACCGAACACTATACCTTCATCTTCCAAAGAGCAAACAGCTGAAACGAACTTGAAGCAACCATCTATAATGTTCAATTTGTAAGTGGGAACGTGATGGAAGCTTAATGCCAATAATGTTAAGGCGAAGGTTAAACCAAAAGTTGCACCACCAAAGGAGGATCCAATGCCTCCACCCATTGTGGAAGAGTCAGTGAATGAAGTAAAGGACCAGCTCCGTTGCAACGTAGAAGACTTCACTTCCTTGGTTCTTACCATTGAAGACCATGTTGAAGATTTTACTAAGGACGAGATTTGAAATCGTGGTACAAGGATGAGGTTGTAAAGGTTGAGAAGATGATTGGCGACGACAAAAGGGACAGCTATGGTGAATTCCGTGGAAACACCCCTTCTCAACGACTCGTTTAGTGAAGTTCAGCAAATTGCCTTCGTGATTCCTCCACGATTTGCCCAAGGTAGGGGCTTATCTGGGTAACATAGGTAATTGCTGATTGACCAAAAACAACCTCCATTCTCTTAGTAGTGAACTTCATTTGCTCTTGGTTCTCATATATCTTGCTTTTGGAAAATTGAAGGCTTTCTATATGCTTCTAACCGCATAGCGAGGGTGGCTAAGAGACAAAATTAGGGCGATAACCTCTTTCAAAGACAAGGATTAGAATGGCCAACAGAACTAAGTAGGGATTAACTAACAGCTTTTGGCATTTGAAAGCATATGCATGATAAATATAGAACCCAATGGTATCAAGATTGCCACAAGAGAAAGGCCCCAGGTCCTGATGGATTCAGTATGGGGATTTTTTATAGCAGCTTGGGATATTATCAAGGCAGACCTCCTTGTGGCTGCCAGTAGTTTCTTCTCCAACCCTGATCAAATGTAGGAATTGAATCAAACATTTATGTCTCATCCCTAGGAAGGGTGCTTGCTCCATTGTTGATTTTAGATTCATTGCCCTATGTAATATCATTTACAAGATCATTGCCAAACTCCTTACTCACAGATTGAAAGAAATCGTTACTGGTCTTGTTAGTCCTAATCAATCTGCCTTTATTCAAGGGCGTGACATTGTGGACAATATCATGATTTGTACTGATCTTGTTCGGGGTTTTGACAGAAGAAATCACCCCCCAGCTATTATGCTAAAGATTGACCTCCATAAGGCTTATGACAATGTCAAATGGGAATATCGGATGGAAATCATTGCTAGATGAACTTTCTTAATTGCTTTTCCTAGTGTATCTTTTCTCTTGTTTTCTCTGCTCGATTTTCAGTTCTAGTTAATCGTTAATGGCAAGTCTGATTGGTTTTTTCAATGCAAGGAGGGGTATTAGGTAGGGGTTCCTTATGTCCCCTGTCCTATACACACGTGTCCTGGAAGGTTTCTCCATGTCCCTCCAGATTAGTGCTCCGCAGAATCATATTGATTTATTTCCCCACTGCAAGGATATCAACCTGACTCACCTGGCTTTTGCAGATGATATATTATGATTTAATCGAAAGGTAATGCCAAGTCTATCTCATCCATATCAAATGTGCTCCTATCCTAGCTCTATGTCAGGCATGTCGATTAATAAGCAAAAATTTCTCATCTATCTAGTGGGGATCAATGAATCGCTTCGTGAGAATCTAAGGAGTATTATGGATTTTCCCTTGGGCACTCTGCCAATTACTTATCTCGGTCTCCCCTTGATCTCCTCCAAATTGTCATCTTATCATTGCTCCCCAATTCTCGATAGGCTAAAGAAAAGGTTTCAGTTATGGAAAGCAAGGTTTCTATCCTATGTAAGGAGTCTGAAGCTCATTAGAGAGGTCATGCAGAGCTCATATTTGTATTGGACCAGGATTCTTGGTCTTCCCAACTCGATTATCCAGAAAATTAAATCCCTTAAGAGTGCATTTTTGTGGAAAGGGTTAATAACAACAGATTCTTTCAGTATATTGGATGGCCTAAGGTGTCTTTGCCAAAGGAGGGCGGTTTATGCCTTCGAAGAGTCAAGGGGGTTAACAAGATTCGTATTCTCAAATTAATATGACGTGTGGTTGAGAAGAGTGCATATGGGTGGACTGGATTTATAGGAGATATTTGAGAAAAGATTCTTCGGATAGTTTGTGCTGGCCATGATTCTTCTTGGGCTTTGAGAACCATCCTTCACCATAGGCAGTTGGCCCTCCTTTCCATCAAAACTCTCATTGGCAATGGATCCTCGACACTTCTTTGATTGGACAATTGGTATCCTCATGGTATTACGGTGATGGCCTATGGAGTAAGGATTCGGCTTCATTCAAAGCTAGAGAAACTTGCTACAGTTTCTTCCATTATTTCAAATGTGGTCTGGTGCACCAGCCGGGCTTCTTCTCAGCTCGTGCAGGCTTGGGAAGCTCTTGATTCCATCACCCGCAGACCTATTGGAGTGGTGATCTCACTTGCTGGAGCTCCTCCACTTCTAGGATGTTCTTGTCCTCCTCCACTACTAGGATGTTCCCGTTCTCTTCTGCATGGGAGCTTGTTAGATCTCAAACCTCCAAGGTTGATTGGTACGATGTGGGGTGGTTTCAAGGCCACTCTCCTCATCATAGTTTTATTTTATGGAGAGCATTAACTCAGTCTCTTCCCACGGGTTCTGTTCTCCGTGATCGTGGCATTATCTCTAGTTCTCATTGTGAGCTATGCTAGGCCTCAGAGGAAGATGTTCAACATCTTTTCTTCGCTTGTCCTTTCTCTAATAGAATTTGGGAAAATATTAGGAAAGTGTTGGCCTATTCAAAAGGGTATTCGGCCTTTTGATCAAGAGTGGCAATGGATAACCAAGAAGTTCAAAGAGAAGTCTCTATGTGACTCTATCGCCAAGCTTGCCTTTTCTGTGACAATGTACCATATCTAGTTCGAGAGGAATCTAAGAATGTGGGCAGCCAAATGTTAATCCTTCGCTCAGATTTGGGAAGCCATTATCTTCAATGTGCGTGGAACTATGTTGCCATTATATAGGTCCCCCCCCCCCTCTTCCCCCGGATACAGATAGGAATAGATTCACTTTGTCCTCTTGTGATCTAGCTACCAATTGAAGTACTTGTTTTTGCTTTTCCTTTCTCTTTTGAGTTCCATGCCAAATTTTGTAAGGAGCCTGGCTCTATCCTTTTGGATACCTAGGGTTTTTTTTTTTCTCCTTTTTTTGGGGTATTGTTAATTCATTTATCCACCAAAAAAAAAAAATATGAAGAAGATTGCCAAGAATGCAAATTACATCAATATCCTCTAGGTTTATGCTCCTAAATAGGATTCTTGCATAGTATAAATGACAAGTGCAATGTAACTAGTATATATGATTTTTTTTTTAGTGTTAAAAATAATCAAGAATAAAATATAGTTTACATAAAAATACATTTATAAGATATTTGTAACATGTAAGATGTTACATCACAACAACTTCAAGCTGGCCTGGAACTCCAAATCATACTGAAGGACCATGATACAAAAGTTGCATTTAGAACATTCAGTTTATCACAGTTTAGAACTTTCAGACCATATACCTCTACACAGATTGCTAACCATGAATCAATTTAAAGGATGCAGGATCACGCTGCCAGTTAATATCAGGAAGAGTAGACGGAAAACACATTTGATTCTAAAGTGTCAGTGGCAGCTATCATGCGGCATTATTACATTAAGCTCTTTGGGAGATTGTCGGTACAGCCACTGGAGTCAGAAATCATATTTAAAGTGCCCTTGAATTCAGCTGAGTCCAATAGTGAAGGTCCTTTCGAATTAGGTTCCTTCCGCACTCACTTCGGCTTATCAAAGAACGGAACAGAAGACTAACCAAGTCAAGTGGAATCGAATTACGGTAGTCAGGATGAGCCAACTTGGGTGTTCTAGAATATACAGAAATGTGTATAACATTTAAATCATAGAGAATGACAGATACTTTTTAACACAAGACCTCCTTAAGGCTACTACAAACTAGCCCAGTTTTTTTTTTTTTTTTTTTTTTCAATGTTTTTTACTCCATCATAGATTCAAATACATGTAGAACTTAAACCGTATAAATGTAATTGAGTTTAGATATAAATGGGTTGTGCAAGGCCTTTAATTGACCCAACCTGATTTAAAGCCAGGTTGGCTATTCTGAGTCGAACCAAGAACTATGTAAGGAAAGTCAGCTTGGATTAAGTCCAACAGATATTGTAACCTAACCAGGACAATCAAGGTAAAGTATCCTCTGTTGGGAAAACCAAAAATGGATTCTCAATTATGTCTCTCTCATGCTTGACATATTGTTGTATGATGCAGCAAACTAAATTGTCTTTGAGAATGTTTATATCTCCCTCCAAGCTATGTGCCTATGAGTGGACTGATGGAAATCACCAAGCGTCAAGTTTTATGGCTGTCAACTCAAGCAAAAGTGGAAACATCATGCAACAGACATAATGGATTAAGCATCTACAACCAAATAAGTGAAGATTCGTTTTAAAAGTTTGGTTTACCTAGAAATGCGTTCTATTTAGGTTGTAACTGATCCCAAATGCTCAAGAACTCATCAACTATTAAAGGGTTAAAACTAAAGATCATTAAGTGACCAATGGTGAAATCATTATGAGACCTTGACTTTTTTGGTAAGATAGGATGAACCTTGTATGAATATCTAGTGTGGCATAATAATTAACTCAAAGAGTTGAACAAAATGCATAAGGCCAATAAGCCTAAGGTCAATAACCATAGAATAGCCTTACAAAAGCCATCTGGACCGAGTGCCTACATGACAGCTTCTAGCTAAGTGGATGACCCCCAAGGTCGACCGGCATAGGTATTTTAGCTTACTTTGTGGTTTAACTTACTATGATGTATGATGGGTGGACTAGACCCACTAGACGGTCCCTAATCAACTTCATAGTATCATGTGATGGGAACACAATCTTTTTAAAGTCTGCGGATACATCCAAGCATAAGAAGGATGCATCCTATATATCAAGCTGTTGACAAAAGTTGTAGATGAAGTGGGTGCACAACGTGGTCCAAGTCGCTACTGATAATAGCAGTAACTTCAAAAAGGCTAGGAGAAAGATTGATGAATAATCCCAGATACCATCTATTTTGGACTCCACGTGCAGCGCACTGTATACAAGGTTCAAGGTGCCGATTCCGAGGCCGGTTTTGACCAACCTCGAAACTGAGTTGTCTTGGGTTTCGACCAGATTTCGGTCAAAACCTGGGATTTTTCCCAGGACATCTCAAAGCTTGGTTTCGAGACCCAAAAGTGTTTCTCGTGATCTATGTTTTTTCCTGTAGCCTATTTTAACCATTTTACATATATTCTCACATTAGTTTAAATAAAAACATCTAAAATTATAATATGTGGTGTGGACCCAAGTTTGCTAGTGTACGTTGAGACTTAGGGTTGTGTTTAGAGTTATGTATGCTACACATATTTATGACTAACATTCGCGTACTTCTAACAAGATTTGACCGGAGCATAACTCCTTTAATATAGCTCGGATTCAAACAATCTCGAATTTGTAGCAAAGCTAACATAATCAGCTTTCTAACAAATTCGAGATTGCTTGAATCCGAGTTATAATGAAGGAGTTACACTCCGGTCAAACTTTGTTTGGAGTACGCGAATGCTGTTCAAATTGTCTAAATGTAAATAATTTTTTGGTCATCAAAGCAAGAGATTATTTTGGCACACTCTTGGTTTTTAATGATGCTTTACTATAATAAGATTTATAGAATTTTTATATTTGGAAAAACGCCTAACATTTGGAAGTTAAAAATCGCCCCGGCACCCAAAAATACAGTTTTGTTCTTGAACTGGAGGGTTGACTTTTTTTCCTTTTGGCTTTTGGAATTTAGAATTTGAATTTTAGACTATTTTTATTGGATTCAAATGAGGGTGTTTGCTTATTTATGAATAATATCTTAAATAAATGAAATCATTTACTTAAATGATATTAGTCAAAAAGAAGTACTGCCTAGTAAATGTTGTTCCTGTGTAGCCTAATAAGTGTTGCTTCTGTGTCATGTTCCTGGTTTTGGAGTTGAAACCTGTTTATTTCAATAGGTTTCAATCAAAACCCAGCATTTTATAGACCAAAACCATGTCAAAACTAGGTTTCGGTCCAAACCTGGTACTTTTTAGGTTGGACCTAAGGTTTCGTCTCGGCCTTGGTTGAAACTGAGTTGTGACAGACGAAACTAGTGGTTTCGAGCGGCACCTGGAACCATGACTATATAGACTTGATGTTGAAGGATACGGGGTATATTAAGCTTGTGGAGACGTTGTAGAAAAGACAAGACAAGTAAGAACATTTGCTTACAACCATGGAGATGCCCTGTAATTATTGCGGACCAAATTGGAGGGGGGGTTTTGGTGAGGCCATGTTTGACATGCTCTGCCACAAGCTATATTGCTCTGAAGAGCTTTGAGACAAAAAAAGATTGGGCCTAGGTCCATGATTGCTTCAGAGGAATGGTTTGAGTGGCCTCAAGCTTCTTCTCCTTGTGGTCGGTTAGCTCCATGGAATAAAATCTCGGCGAGATCTCACCATTCTCGCCTACCTCGACAAAGGCCGAGACGAAAACAAGGTCGATAACCCTTTTCGTCTCGGTCTTACATGTTATCGCCAAGATCTCGGTATATCTCGCATTATCTCTGAATATCTCGCAATTTCTAGCGATATCTCGCCAAGAAATTGCATTTTGGTTTTTTTTTTTTTTCCACTTTATAAAAGTGAAAGAGCACTGTTCTCGGTTGAGTTCGCCGAGAACAGGTCTTTCCTCTGTTTTGTTAGTTCTTTGAAAACTTCTTCATTTCTTCCTCATTTTTTCATTCTTTGGACTTTCAACTTGCTGCCGGTGATGCTTCGGACTGCGGGGATTGCTGTGGGAGCTTCGTATCAACTATTGAAGGTAAGTTTCTTGCCTAAAAATGAGATTTTTACATGAGACTATGAGAGAGAAAAAAAAATTGTAGAATGTGATGAAATTTTTATATGTTAGATACGTGAGCCCGATCTACAAGTTCATGGTTTCAGATTTCGATTTTGGATGTTGTAGGTTTTTTTTTTTATTTGCATTTAAAAATTAATTTCCAGCATTTAAAAATTAAAATTATTATTATTTATAATTATTTGATGATGATGACCTATTTATATGTTAATCACTATTGGCCGATCTACTGTCCTATGGTTTCAGATTTCGATTTCGGTTGTTGTTGGTATTTTTTAAATTATTTGCATTTAAAAATGAATTTTCAGCAATTAAAAATTAAAATAATTATTATTATTACTCATTTGATGATGATGACCTATTTATATGTTAATCACCGTTGGTCGATCTATTGTCCTACGGTTTCAGATTTCGATTTCGGTTGTTGTATTTTTTTTTAAAATTATTTATATTAAAAAAATAATTTTCAGCAATTAAAAATTAATTTAAAAATGGAAAAAAATGCTATAAAATAGGGAAAAATAAGGAAAAATATTCTGATCGCATTTAAAATATGAAAAAATTTTGAAATGTAATTTCTACTGTGTTCAAATTTGTAAGGTTATTGAAGTTTGTATTTTCTATGAAACAGTGCTTGGAAATTATGTTTAGACCAAGTTCTGGGGCAAGTGATGGAGGCAACTGGGTCAGTTCCCATACTGACCCTCCATGGCAGTATGGGACTGCCCTTCAGGGTGATAGGAAGAAGACAAAGTGTAATTTTTGTGGGAAGAAGCTTCAATCTGGTAGTATCACAAGACTAAAACAACACTTGAATGGATTGGGCAAAGATGTTTCCAAATGACCGTAGTGTCCTGTGAAGATATCCAGGGCTATAGGTGAACAGTTGAGGAGAGGGAGGCAGAGGAGGGCAGCAATGGAAAGAGAAAAACAGCAGTTTGAGGAGGCAGTTCGAGGCACCATATCAGAATCCAGTGAGGAACATGAAGCCGAGGGATGGGATGTAGATGATATGACAGAGGTAGAGGCAAGACAGATGCGCCATGCGGTAATGGCAAGTAAAGAAATTTTTAGATCAGATGTGAAAAGGGGACGGATAAGAGCATGTACATCTGGAGCAGGTGGCAGTGGTAGTGAATTTGCTCAACCTGAGCCATAAAGACGGAGCAAAGGGATTGGTTCTTGGTTTTCTAGATCACGAAGTAGAAGGGAAGAACTTGTGCCTCAGCCACGGGGACGGGATGATTATGTTCAAGTTCTAGAGCAAGATCCTGGAGTCTTTACGAAACAAGGTAGCAAGCAAAAAAAAATAAAAATAAAGGCAATGTTTGGAGGAAAGAATGGGGAGTCAGTAGGGTATTCTTACTCAAGTGATCGTTTTATCATGACATCCCAACAAACGCCACCACAGGCCCTTTCTTTCAGAGCATGCTAAATGTAGTTGTTGAGGCAGGTATAGGAATTAGAGGGTCAAATCAATGTGAGCTAATGACTCATTATTTGTCTCAACATAAGAAGGAATTACAAAATTGGATTCTAGGCCAGAAGAAGAATTGGGAAGATTTACGAGTAACCAAGGATTAAAGTATCGTGTATCGATAGCATATCGGTCGGACGATTTTAAGAAACGTATCGTATCATATCGTGGATACGGTGGATACACTAAGATACGCTAGGATACGAGGCAAGATCATAGTTGTCAAGGCGACAAGGCGATCCAAGGCGTTTGGGGCCATCCTGGGCGCCTAGGCGCCCGCCTAGGCGTTGCTTAGGCGACCAAAGGCGTTCCCTATTTATGACTAACATTTGCGATTTGACGGAGCGTAACTCCTTTTTAGTTCGGACCAAAGGCGTTGCAAAGCTAGCATAATCAGCTTTCCGACTTGTATCCAGTTATAATGAGGAGTTACACTCGGAATTTGAATTTTAGACTAAATTTTTATTGGGCATATCAAAAAATTTTGGGATGGTTTTTATGTTGATTTATTATAATAAGATTTATAGAATTTTTATATTTGGAAAAACCCCAGCTTTAAAAGTCGCACCAAAAAATGAATTTTTTTTTGGGCTGGGGGGGGTTTTTTTTTTCCCCCCGGAACTTAAATTTGATATTAGTCATCAAATAGGGGGTATTTGCTTATTTATGAATAATATCTTAAGTAATTATTTAAATGATATTGTCATAAATAGTGTCCTGATAAATGTTGTTCCTGTCTAGCCTAATAAATCTCCTAAATAAAATTCAAAGATCAAGGAAAAATATGAGAAAAAGACGGCCGCCCAGGCATTCTGGGCGTGCATTCTGGGCGTCCAAGGCGACCTAGGCGTCGACGCCCAGGCACCCTAGGCGATCGCCTTTCTCATGTACACAAGGCGCCTTGGCGCCCAGGCCTGTATAAACCGCCCGGACGCCTAAGCAACGCTGAATCTTTTTATCGAAGGATCAGAAAAAAATCGGCCCGGATCTCCTGCGGGAATGATTTGGAAGGTCCAAAACCAAAAAGAGTGGTATTTGCCTTTTAGTGTGTTGATTGAACATGGTAGAACGTTCATATTGCCCTCTAACAGAAATAAAACTAAAAAAAATTATTTTGATTCAACTATCTCTTTCTCGACTCCTTTGCTTGAATCGTCTATTTCGGATACCAAGTAATCACCATACAAGTATTCTGTCGGATTTGATAGTTTCCACGAAGTTCGTTCATTCCCCGTATGAAAGTGGTTAAGGTTTTCCTGCACTGTACAGAGGGCTGAGATCAAGAAGGCCCGAGCCGGCTAGCTCCCCTTGCTTGATGCCCCAGCGTTCCTCTCGGTATTCAAGGGCATATAGACTTTTGGACCGGTGGGAGGTGGTATCGTATTATCTTATAATAAGAGCACGCCTGCTTTTAGCTTGTAGTTTCACTCTTGCTTTTGCCTTACTCGTTTAAAGGCGTGTTCTCATCTTTTGAAAGAAAGCGGCGCCCCCTTGCGTGTAAGTCGGAAAGGATCTCCCTTAACGCTTCTGGGGAAGGTTCGCCCCTATGAATTTGAGTCGTCGGTCTATAAGCCGATCTACGCCAAGGTTTCGGGCGGAAAGGAAATAGAATTTTTATCTGAATACCTTCTATTAACCAGTTTTTTGGAAATTCTCTTTCTGATAATTGCACACCGTTATAAGTGCATTTAACATGAACTTCTCTATTCCACGCCCTATAAGAGTCAATATGCGAATGCGGTGACGCGACTTGTGTAGCGAGGGGCTTTCCGCAGTGGAACCTGTCAAGTTCAGTCTATGAATCCCCCTACTACCTAAAAGGGGGACGTCTTTTCTGGTTCACCCCAACATTACCCACCTGTCCGAATGTTGCTGAGCAGTTTTTGGATATCAAACGGACCTCCCCAGAAGGTAATTTTAATGTGGCCAATTTACCCTCTTTTGCAATCAGTTTCGCTACAGCACCCGCTGCTCTAGCTAATTGTCCACCCACCGGTGGTGTTGAAGCATCCCTCCCATCCCAATGCCTGGGGCAACCCAACCCGGAGAAAGAAAGCAAATAGATATCTGTCTGAGCTCAGAACACTAGCGAGCCAAGAATAGGAGTTTGTTTTGGCCGACGAAAGGTAGCTTGCTGCCAAACCTCTTTCAATAGATTCATTTCTGCAGTCAAGTGATTTGACCGATTGATTCGAAATCGGTTCCACTTCATTCAAATTCGTAGGATGCTGGCCAAGCTTCGAAGGACAGAAGGAGACTTGCTTCCGACCGAAATGACAGTCACAAACTTCGCAGGAGAAGTTACAAAGGCAAGAGGCATACTCCCGATCGAACTCGCTTCTGATCTCGATAAAGCTACTCAGAATCAATTGGCAAGAGGTCAACGATTGCGTGAATTGCTCAAACAATCCCAATCTTCCCCTCTCACGGTGGAAGAACAGATAGTTACTGTTTATACCGGAACGAATGGGTATCTTGATTCGTGAGTTGTCGTATGCGGGCACTACTGGGCCCACGGCTTCTCGATGCCAATCTCGCACTTGACGCGCAATACGCACTGTTAGTACCATCGATCGACGAAGAGTTGAACTCCCATAGCTAGTTGCTCGCGCCAGGGGCTATACGGACTCGAACCGTAGACCTTCTCGGTAAAACAGATCAAACTGATTATTATCGAAATGATTCGAACTGTTTCAAAGACCCAACATGCATTTTTTTAACAACTATGGACAAGATACACACGGGAATGATTAAGGAACAAGCAAAACACAATTTTTAAACATAAAAAAACTATAATAAGCAATCTTGAAGTATTTCCAAGGATTAAAGACAGAGTTGATGACATTCAATGAGCTACAACCTTCGGCTCCCATGAACTGTAGGTTTTCAGCAAGGAAAAAGACCAGAAAAGTGGAAAAAAAATCAATTGTATCAAGCTGTATAAGTGCGAATAGACCGTATCGAGGTGTATCGAGCCGTATCGGTAAGTGAATCTTATTTTTTGTGAGAATGGAAACATAAGTGTATCAACACGTATCGAGTGTATTGACCGTATCGAAATGTATCGATTCGATAGTAGATACATGTGGATACACTTTTTGTTTTAAAAAAAGAGATACATATCGAAGAACATCGTATCGACCACTGTCGATACGGATACACATTGGTGGATATGGGTCATATCGTATCGATACTTAAAACCATGAGAGTAACCATTATGTGTGATGGTTGGACTGGTCTTACCAGAAAGTCCATCATCAACTTTATGATTTATTGTGATGGGAGGACGGTATTCCTTAGGTCTGTTGAGGCATCAGCTGAAGTAAAAGATGCAAACTATATTTATGGGCTGTTGCAACAGGTGGTGGCTGAGGTGGGAGCTCAGAATGTTGTCCAGATTATGAAATGTTGTCCAGATTATGACGGACAATGACAACAATTTTAAAAAGGCAAGGGAGATGTTAATGAACAATGCCAACTACAATTTCTTCTGGACTTCATGTGCTGCCCATTGTATTAATTTGATGTTGAAGGACATGGGAAAGATAAGTAAAGTGAAGAGAGTGGTTGAGCAAGCAAGACAAGTAACCACTTTCATCTACAACCATGGTTATTCCTTGAACATGCTCAAAGAGAGATGTGGAGGGGACTTGGTCAGACCAGGCGTCACCAGATTCGCTACGAACTTCATAACATTGAAGAGCTTTAAGGCGAAGATGGCCGGACTCAGATCGATGTTTGCATCTGAGGATTGGTTTTCGTGGAGACAATCAGCTACCCCCCAAGAAGTGGAAGCATAGAGTACCATCACTTCAAACGAATTTTGGCAAAATGTGAAGGTGGTAGTCAGGGTGTTGCATCCTGTAGTGCAGGTGTTGAGATTGGTAGATACTGAGCGAAAACCTACCATGCCACTCCTTTATGCTGCTGTGGACGTATTGAAAGTACATGTTAAAGCTTTAATACCACGTGGCTACAAGAATTACATAAAGATCATCAATGGCCAATGAGAGAGCCAACTCATGCATCCATTGCATAAGGATAGTAAATAAATTTGATGATATATTTACTTTAGTGTTACATATGTACCAATATAATTTTTATTTGTTTTAACCATGTGTCCACTGTCAAATATTTCAGCATACTATTTGAACCCCAAGTACCAGTATACGCATGTACTTGGGACGAACGCAGAACTCATTCAGGCAGTGAAGCTAGTGGTTGCAAAGTTGGAGCCAAATCCCCAAGCACAGGCATTGGCAAACCTAGAGGTAAGTGGTATGCTTCAATTATTGGAAATATGACAAAACTATATATCGTAATTGCAAATATTTATAAGTTTTCAATTGTGTGTAGATTAAAACCTTCAGGAAAGCCCGTGGGAGTTTTGGTTTCCTCGCTGCAATGGCTGGCCGTGACAAAAGTGATCCTTGTATGTATTACGTTTAAATAACATACGAAATTAAATTATCTTATGTTTTATGTATTACGTTTAAATGACATACGAAATTAAAATATGTTATTGTTCTTATGCAGCTGAATGGTGGGTGTTGGATGGTAAAGATGCACCTGCTCTGAAGAAGATAGCAAGTAGAGTATTAGCTCAGACATGCTTTGCATCTGGCTGTGAGCAAAACTAGAGTACTTTCAACCTGATTCATTTAAAGAAGTGGAAGCGACTTGGCTCCTAAAGGCTAAATGACTTGGTCTTTGTGCATTACAATATAAGGCTAAGGGTGCAAAACATGTTTCATGATAAGGAGGATGATACCCCGCTCGAGCTCGCCAACATCTTTCAACTTGACTCTGAAGAGGAAGATCCATTAGTGGAGTGGGTGCGGAGCAGAGTAGTACCAGTGATGGATGAGCCTGGGAGGATGCCTGACCCCTATTTGGCCAGCCATTTAAATACTGATGTCAACGAGTTTCTAGCCTCGAAAGAGGGTCACGTCCATACACGGTCACCCATGCCGTTTGACCCTCTTGTTGGCACTGATACAGATGATCCTAAGTGGAGTTGGAGTGGTAGTGGAGCTATTGGTAGTGATCATGGGGGTGGGCGTAGAGACCCAAGTGGAGGTCGAGCCACTATTGTCAATATTGGGGCTGATCCAGAGCCACAAGGATCACCTGTTAGATACACTGGGGAGAGCCAGTATATTCATACAACACAGAATGATGACCATGGTGCACGTACGCCAACCTCATCACATAGACCAAGTTCGTATTCGCGTAGGCCTCGGCATCATTCCCAATTTCAACATGATGAAGATGCTGATTGCAGTAGCATGATGGACATCGACATTAATAGCCTCTCTAGTGGCTTATGAAGATTGAATGTGGAGGAGAATAGCAGTTACTACAATGGATAGAAGCAGTGGAATGTTCCTGGATATAGCACTGGTTTAGCATACACCCCAAATGATTATGTTGATACCAACTTCATCCCTTATCCCACTACGACTACATATGGTTCTTCCTTCAACAATCGTTCAGATGCAGGAGCACAGACACAGAGTCAGAGTGGATCAACCAACTTCTATTACGTTCCATCAGTACCTTCGCAAGAGTCTTAGCACCAGAGTACTACTTCAGAAGTTTTTCCATTCTTCCCTAATATAGGTATCCTTCAGACAGCTACTGATGTTACATTTATGAATCATGTGCAAGATTACCAGAACTACTTTGCCTCAAGAATGTCGTGGGAAGATTATGTTGCTCAGTTAGAAGACAATTTGCGTCGACAACTTTCCCAGATGTATATGATAATAGGATGGATCATCCACGACACTCTACGCATTACTAGACATTGTATCCATATGAGGATTGTGGAATTGTGGACTATGGACACATGGGGACTATGGGATCGATTTATAATGAAGTGTTATTTTGTTTCTCCTTCCCCTAATGCATTATGTTATTGTCTCATTTGCCATATTTGATTTAATAAAATAGCCAATATTAACCTAAGTTTACAACAGACTTCAGCGTTGACTGCCAAAACATAGGTGTAAACCCAAACAACCACAAAGAATCATTATTTTTACAATTTTAGGCTCTAAATGTATTCATGTATGTAAAAATGAGGTTCCCCTGAAGTTGAAGACCTAAAAAATGTATTTTGGCCACCGAGGCAAGACAACCTTTTTTAGGTTATCTTGGACTAAATGCAGTGTCTCGGCGAGATCTCGCTGAAATCTCGGTTTCAGAGGAGGCCAAGACTCCGGCCTCCTCCAAAACATGAGATTTTAAACCTTGGTTAGCTCAATCCATTAATTATAGTAACTTATTCTGAGATGACCTGAAGAAGGTTATACTGATAATAGAACCAGTAGTGAAAGTCCTTGGAATGGTCGACTCTCAGAAAAAGCCGACCTTACCACATTCACGGGCAGTGATAGAATTGATGAAGACACAAGTCATAGAATTGTACAGAAGGGGTCCCTCAAATTTCATTAAAATCATTAAAGATCGTTGGGAGAGGCAGCTCATGCGTCCACTACATAAGGTTAGTAAGTATTTATTTATTTGACATAAATTCAATTCAATTATGATTTAGATTTAGTTTTAGTTTCTAAAAATGATATTTTCCTTGTCTTTAACGTATTATTTTAATCTCAAGTACCAATACAAGAATAATCTTGGTATGAGACAAGATTTAATGGAAGCAGTACAAGATGTAGTGGCAAAGCTTGAGCCTGATCCACTAGCCTAGTCTATTGCAAATCAAAAGGTGAGTGTTTACTTTACTTTATGGTCATATGCAATTGTACTAACAACATAACACTAACACCTAACATTGCAATGGATTTAGATCAAATCTTACAGAGATGCAACTAAGAGATTTGGCCAGGCTACGGCACTTAATGCATGGTCCAACACCGCCCCTGGTGAGTCCAATCACCTAAATTTTTGTCAATTATATTTTAATAATTTAAAATGTATCATAACGTAATAATATTCTGATGTAACTAAATGGTAGGTCTTATATGGAAGAGACTCTCCAAACCTGAGTAAGATAGCAGTTAAAGTGCTATCACAGATATTCACCCAAAAAAAGTGCTTTCAAAGATGTATTCCGTCTACAAGCGCAATTGGAATACATTCTCCCTCATACACACAAAGAGGTGGAACCAATTGGGTGCTAACCGGCTACAGAGCCTTGTATATGTCCATATAACATGAGATTGAAGGAGGAACACATTCGTCTGGGCATGGAGAATGATACAACCCCAATCGAGTTAAGTGAGATATTCAAGATGGACGAAGAGGAGGAGAATCCCCTTTATGAGTGGGTAAAGGATCGAGGTGAACCCCTTTTAGATGAGCCTGGAGGTTGGCCAAACAATCAGATTGAAGATTATATGGCATCGGAGAGTAAAGTTCACTCAGAGATACGGCATCCATTTGAAGATGATGACCAATCAATTTCCTCGGGAGGCACTCGCACACCTTCCACCACACAGACACAGGGCCATAAAGATGATGACGATTGATAATGATGGGGGTGATGATGATGGAAGCTTACAAGATGAAGAAGATGAGATGGAGCAGCAGCCACAACCAGACCCCGTCAAATTCACAGGGGAGACTCAGTATCTCAGTACCCACAGGTTGAGGACCATGATGCACATATTGATAGAGGGTACACTCGATGTCTACACAAGCACTTCAGACCCGATGAGGCAACTAGGATGGAGCCGATAGATATATCAAGCTTGTCTGGCACAATGGGCAACTTGAGAATTGGGGGGGTGGGGGGTGGGGGGGGGGGGGAATACTAATGGCTATGAGAGTATTGGCTCGACAACTTATCCTGCATATGGTGGCTATGACTCATATGGGAGTGGCTATGGTAGTGACTCTAGTGGATCTTCTACTTCATTCCCTACCATTGCCAAAGTTATCTTTTGTGGATTCCATCTTCACATATCCTCTTTACGCTCCACCTCTACCTCCACAATCATTACCTAGGTTGGCCTAGAGTACCTCACTTTTGCTGATGATTATATATATATATATATATATATATATATATTATATATATATATATATATATATATATATATATATATATTGCGAGCCTTGGTGTGGTAAGGTTGTCATATTGCAACCTACTGATCACGGGTTCAAAACAAAGAAACAGCCTCTCGATGTTATGGGGGTAAGGCTGCATACATTCTGCCCCGGCCTAGACCCTGCAGTAGCAGGAGCCTCGTGCACTAGGATGCATGCACTACAAAACTCCTCACAGAATTGAGTGGAGTTCCATATCTTATGTATTTAATATTTAAAGAATGTTATGGAATGTTGTAATAACAATATAACATAATTTCATTTTACCATTTGTACTCATTGTTTACATTAGCATACTATGATGCATAGAAAACCTATTTAAGATGTTTTTTAGTGAAAATAATTCAATGGATATATGAAGTAGATTAAAAATGCATCACAAAAAAATAAAAATGAAAAAGGGGCTTAAAAATAACTTTTTGGCCACCAAAACCTAAGTTTCGAAAATTTCCAGGAAAAATCCCAAATTTTGGCCTGATTTCAGCCGAAATTGGTTTTGTTTCGGTTTTGGGGCTGCTAGTACTGAAATTTAGACTCTTGCTTAAAAGGAACAAGTGACCTAGGCATTTGGTATCCAAAAGATATGTCTTTTAGCCTAGTTGGATACTCTAATACTGACTTGTAGGTTGTTTAAAAAAAAAAAAAAAAAAAAACTGAATGAAAAAGTACAAGTGGAACACGTCATCTTTTAGGAAAACGTCTAGTATCGTGGAGCAAGGAAGAAGATCTTGGTTTCAAAACCTGCTTCGGTGAGGCCCGATACCAAGGCGAAACCTTGAACAACCGAAACCAGGTCAAAACCTGGTATTTTTCTAGGTGAAACTCGAAACCAAGGTTTCAAGGCCCAGAAAAAATATGATCGAAACCTAGGATTTTAAGGCCATGGTTCAACCATGTTAGGTCGAAACCTGCCGAAACCTGGTACTTTTCTGTTTCGACCAAGAATTGGAACTATGTTGTGGAGCAACAAAAAACAGAACTCAATTGTTTTGTCAGCAGCTGAAGCTGAATATATTCCAGCTGGAAGTTGTTGTGATCAGATTCTTTGGATTAGGCAAACATTAGAAGATTATGGCCTTAAGTTTAACAATGTGCCTATATTCTGCAATAATACTAGTGCAATCAATATTACCAAGAATCTAGTCATGCACTCCCGAACTAAACACATGGAGATAAGGCATCATTTTATTAGAGATCATATTCAGAAAAGTGATGTACGCATTGAATTTATTAGACCCAAGGATCAAATTGCTGACATATTTACTAAACCTCTTAAGGAGGATGCTTTATGTTCCTTTTAGAAAAGAACTAGGTCTTGCACAATGTCCTAAATCCAAATTAGGTTCCTGAGTTGCCCTAAGGCATTAAATGCACTATGCTTATTTTACAATCTCTTTGTGTTTATGTAAGACCATTCAGGCTAAGGCATTAAACACACATTGCTTATCTTGCTATCTATTTCTGTTTATATAAGCCCATCATTGTTACGACTCTAGACACTATATCTTGCTATTCTTTTGTGTCTAGGTAAGAACATCTTCGAACTGGCTTTAGCCATCCTATTTAAATTTGGCATATATAACTTTTTTGATGCCTATGTAAGCCCATTTAGGTTTCAACATTAGCCACATTGTGTTTGACATGATATCATTCTGTGTCTATGTCAGATCATCCGTTTTGACATTGGATATCATGTAATTACTTTTGTTATCTTATTAGATATCTGTGTGAGTCCATTATTTTGGCTTGGGACATAATACTTCATCTTATTTGTCCTTGTACGTCCATTTCTAAGTCTTTATGTACCTATTTGTCTTTTCATTTTTCTTTTGGGGGGGTTTGGTTGGTTGTGAGGACAGGGACAGCAGACACCAATACCAAAAAGGTAATCCAACCCATGGCATCGCAAAATGTCATATATCCAAAAAAACGCACACACAAACACACCCGATGTGAGACTAAACCAACAGACGGCACTTTTTTTTTTTTTGGGGGGTAAGGATAGGGACAACACACGTCAGCACCAAAAAGATCAATGAACCCATGGTGTTGCAAAATGTCATATATACAAAGAAAAACACTATATATATATATATATATATATATATATATATATATATATATAGAGAGAGAGAGAGAGAGAGAGAGAGAGAGAGAGAGAGAGGATCACATCTTTAACTTGGTCAATTCTTGTGAGTGATTCTTATGTGGATATAGTCACCCTTAAACACCTTTTTCTTGATAACAAAAGGGGGAGATAAATAGTATAATTGAACTGAAAAGTTGCTTTTTATATAGGAATGATATTTATATTGAAGCATCATTATATGATTGATGAAGAGTATACTTCATTATCTAGCATGCTTGGATAATTTATTAGCTTGAAGCATTCAACTTATAGCGAAGGTGATGCAGATCAGGGTTTACGCCAGGAGGAAGAGCTGCAAATAATCAAGGGGCCTGGGTAATTGGGCCAAGCTAATGTGGACTAAGTAGCTAGCGTAAATAGAATCCTAGCCGAGATCTCTATCTAGAGATCTCTTCTACCGCCAGCTAGTAGCACTATTAGGACTCTTAGTTTCCTAATTTTTAGTTCAATTATTTCCATTGTTTTCTTTCCTAAAATATAAGCTAGTTAGTTAGAAGTCTCAATTACTTGGAGACTAAGAATTTATTTTCCTATTTTCCAGTTTGGGAAACTTTTTTATTTCTTTGTTTTAGAAACTTCCTACGTTATAAAAGAAATTTAGCTTTCCTAAGTTTAGTTTTCTTTCCTATTTTATTTGTAACTTTCAAGGCTATAAATAATAGAGAAGGGGCTGGCGGCAAATCAGATTTAGACCAGAAAAAAGAGTAGCGAATTTTTTGGTTAAGTCTCTTAGTTGTGAGACTCAACCGACTGCTTTAATCTCTTTATTTTTTTTATATTATTAATCACTCTCTCTCTCCTCCTCGTTGTTGGCAACATCCTACCTGCATGTTAATAATCAGTTTTGTTGTTGAAGAAGGGAATACCATCATCACAACTAGAGATGCTCCTAGATCTGGCGGTAATCTATAAAGCAGTACTGCAGATCCTAAAAATCCTCTCCACTCTTCTTTAATCGATCTGAAACTTCTATTAGTGTTCACAACCGAGGTTAAGAAGATCTCCTATCAAATTCAAGCTTGTTCAACGGCTGGATTTTCAGATAAGTGGATTTTCCTATTGTTTGCTAAATCTGTTTTTTATGATTGGACTGTGTAAGATCCTGTAACAAAGAGGGATTGTCAATTTGAGTTGTCTGAAACCCTCTTTGCCATCAATTGGTTTCAGAGCATGGCTGAGGAGAGTGAACTCTCTTATCAGTCCAATAATCCCAAAGACCCTATTAATTTGGTTCTCCAACAATTGGCCAAAATGGATGCAAAGTTAGATAATGTTGAAGGAAGAATGAATAATTTGGAGAAAATGTTGACTTAGTTATTTATTTATTTTGGAAATTTTCCTAAAACTTAGTTGTTTAGTTATTTTTGGAAACTTTCCTATTTGTTTTCTTAGAAACTTCCTACTCTATAAAGGAAGTTTAATTTCCTATTTTTCAGTTTTGAAACTTTACTATTTTATTTGTAAACCTTTAAAGTTATAAATAAAGAGAAGAGGGCTGGCGGCAAGCTCAGATTTAGATTAGAAAAAAAAATAGAATTAAACTCCTATTTTTCTGGTTGGGTCTCCCATGGTTGTGAGACTCAACCACAAATCATTCTTCTTTTGCTTCTTATCCTCCCCTATTATATTGCTTTACAACTTATTACACTACTGATTCAATTAAACCCAACTTGGAGAAGTGAATATAACTAGTCCCGTTTTCAGATGATCGTGGTTTTTCAAAAATTCATAACTTCTTCATCCATGGTTAGATCACCCTCAAATTTGAGTATGTTATCAAACACATCCTAGAGTACTTCCCCTCCAAGTTTGAAGACATTCCAACAGCCAGATTTCAAGATAAGTGAGTTTTTTTGTTACTTTCTAATTCTTATTTTTGCTAAAATACATGTTCGAGAGCTACGAGCAAGATTGGTTTCGATCTCACCCGTTGGATCAAGCTCATCTTCTGGGATATTGTTCCTCATATCCTAAGGATCAAGGATCCCAATTTTTGAAGCATTCTTACAGACAGATTTGAAGTTGTGGAATTATTGGTTCAATTTCAATTACTCTTGTTTGTTAAATTTGGGTTTGGACTGAATAGAGATCTTGTAGCAAAGAGGGATCTATGAATTGGATGTGTTGAAACCCTCTTTGCCATCATAGTTAGTACTCATGGGGACTATCTTATTCAGCTTCTCGTCTTCCGCATTTGTCTCCATAACACAGTGGTCTTCGTCAGAACTATGGTCACCATTGCTAATCCATGGGGTTTCAGAACATGTATCAAAATTAACCATATCCACTTTCGAGGCAACCAAAACTATACTACTGATCACATGGATTCCATATGAATCCTCACCATCATCTGTGACATCCGTGTCGGTAACAGAAGTGTCATCCCTTTGAGGCTCACATACCTGTGTATCTAGGTTAGCCTCGATTGTTGTAACTAAAGAGTTTATCTTTAATTTTTGTGGACAATCTCTGGCAAAGTGACCATATGCATTGCAGTGATAGAATTGCACGTCTGTAGCTGTTGCCATGGGAGTCTTACCTTTATCGGTCACTGGGGTAACACGAGATGTAGACCCTATGGCCTCGCTGTTCGGTATGGGGTGCTTCTTTTCATAAGAACTTGAAGTGGGTTTCTGTGTTGACTTCAAAAGGTCTTTGACTTGAAAAGCCTTATCCACACAATCGATGATACTGACAATATCAACCACACCCAATTTGTCTCTAATTTCAGGTCATAACCCCAAACGGAACCGAGATATCATCTGGTCATCTCGTGATCCAATCCGTGCACATAATTAGTCAAACTCATATACATAATCTACTACACTCATGGTTCATTGCCGAAAATTATTCAACTGATCATGTAGCCTCCTTTGGAATGACCTTGACAAATATTTTTCTTTTAATTCTTCTTTCATCTCCTCCCAAGTGGTAGGTTCCAACCCCTTCCTCATTAGGCTGTATTCATAATGTCGCCACCAATGACGGGCATCTCCCATCAGTTTGGAGAGAGCCAATTTCAGCTTTCATGGCTAGGAAAGATCAAACCAATCGAAATAGTCATCTAGGGCATTTAGCCAGTCATAAAACGCTTAGGCGTCTTGTCTCCCATGAAACTCCTTAAGGTCCATCCGCACCTTATGAGTTTGGTAACGGTAGGGATGATGGTCTCCATAATCTTCATAGGGAGGGTCTTGATATTCTTCTCTAGAAACTCTTTAGGGAGCCCTAGCAATACGTTTTGACACTAGGTTGGCCATAGGAGCTTCTCTTCTAGGGATTCTATTCTAGCCAGCCTAGGGTTAATTCTCCCCTCCAAATTATTCATTCTTCCTTCAACATTATCCAACTTTGCATCCATTTTGGCCAATTGTTGGAGAACCAAATTAATAGGGTCATTGGGATTATTGGACTAATTAGGAGAATTACTAATTAGGAGAGTTAGAACTCTCCTCAACCATGCTCTGATACCAATTGATGGCAAAGAGGGTTTCAAACAACTCAAATTGACAATCCCTCTTTGCTACAAGATCTTACACAGTCCAATCATAAAAAACAGATTTAGCAAACGATAGGAAAATCCACTTATCTGAAAATCCAGCTGTTGAACAAGCTTGAATTTGATAGGAGATCTTCTTAACCTCGGTTGTAAACACTAATAGAAGTTTCAGATCAATTAAAGAAGAGTGGGAGGCTTTTTAGGATCTGCAGTACTGCTTTACAGATTACCACCAGATCTGGGAGCATCTCTAGTTGTGATGATGGTATTCTCTTCTTCAACAACAAAATTGATTATTAACATGCAGGTAGGATGTTGCCAGCAACAAGGAGGAGAGAGAGAGAGTGACTAACAATAAAAAAAATAAAGAGATTAAAACAATCGGTTGAGTCTCACAACCAAGAGACTCAACCAGAAAACTCGATACTCTTCTTTCTAGTCTAAATCTGATCTACCGCCAACCCCTTCTCTATTATTTATAGCCTTGAAAGTTACAAATAAAATAGGAAAGAAAACTAAACTTATGAAAGCTAAACCTCCTTTATAACGTAGGAAGTTTCTAAAACAAAGAAATAGGAAAGTTTCCAAAACTTGAAAATAGGAAAGTAAATTCTTAGTCTCCAAGCAATTGAGACTTCTAACTAAGTAGCCTATATTTTAGAAAAGAAAACAATGGAAATAATTGAACTAAAAATTAGGAAACTAAGAGTCCTAATAGTGTTGCTTGCTGGCGGTAGAAGAGATCTAAAGATCTCGGATCTAGAGATCTAGGCTCTAGAAATCTCGGCTAGCATTCTATTTAGGCTGGCTGCTTAGTCAGCATTAGCTTGGCCCAATAACCCAGGCCCCTTGATTATTTGCAGCTCTTCCTCTCGGCGTAACCCCTGATCTGCATTAGAAGGTTGAGGGGGAGTTTATTGAAAGCTTTACATCTGCATTTTAATTCACTTATAGTTTATCATCACCAAAAAGAGGAAGAATGTTAGGAAATGGATTCTCGATTATGTGTCTCTCTCGTGCTTGACATATTGTGTTTTGATGCTAACAAACAAATTTGTCCTTCAGAATGTTTATATCTTCCTCCAAGCTATGTGCCCATGAGTGGGCTGATGGAAATCATCAAGCATCAAGTTTTATGGCTGTCAACTCAAGAAAAAGTGAAAACATCTTGCAAGGCATCTACAAGCAAAAAAGTTAAAACTCATTTTAGATGTTTGGTTTACCAAGGAATACGTTTTATTTGCCACTAATAATGTGACTCTAGGTTGTAACTGATCCGAAACGCTCAAGCACTCATCAAATGTCAAAAGGTTAAAACTGAGATTGGTGAAATCATTACAAGACTTTTGACTTAGTTTTCGGAAAGCTAGGATGAACCTTATATGAATATCTGGTGTTGCATAATAATTGACTCAAAGAGTTGATCAAAATGCCCAAGGCCAAACTATAGAATAGCCTTAAAAAGCCATCCGAACTGAGTTCCCGGATAACCGGCTTCTGAGTAGGTGGATGACCAGCTTCTGAGTAAGAGGACGACCCCCAAGGTTGACCTGCATAGGTGGTTTAGCTTACTTTGTAGTTTGATCCAGGACGGACGGTTGGGCGGTCCACCCTATGAACGTACGGCAACCTCCCGAGAGCATCAATTGTTCAAACGGAAGATGAGAGGTCAACCCTAATATCATCCGAGAACTTCCCAAGAGCATCAGTTATTTTAAGTGGATGATTGGCAGGCCAACTTCCCAAGACTGAAGTTCCTAAGCCCTGTGTGAGGTGGTCAACTGGATATATGGATAGTGGCCAACTGGCCTAAGCTGTCAACAGTTGTCTAACTCAACGGCTAGTTCATAACAACAACATTAAGTGGTCTGATGATGACCCGAACGGAAGACGGTCGATTGGCGTGCCTCTACCTTTGCGATATTTGTCTCAAACGACTTAATTGATTGGAGACTTTTGGCTATAAATAGAGGTCGTTCGGAGAGAAAAAAAACAACACTTTAATACCAAAAAGTGGGTAAAAGCTTGAATATCATTGTATCGAATATTTGAGCATTTGGAGATCAATTGAGCATATATTTGTATATCAACCTACATAGAGGGTTGAGTATCTAAACTCTTATTTGTATATCTTTAGATACTATGTGGTTTGCTTATTGTAAGCATAGATTGGGATAGAGGTATCCTGGTGTTTGATCACGTGGGTAATCAAGTGGTGTAATCACGAGGGTGATTACTTGTGAGGATTGAGTGTGATTGAAGCACTCCGGTTCACAGTGATCCAAGGAATAACACTATTTTGGGTGTTTACCTTACTGTGTAAAGGGATATTGGTAAGTGGACTCCAAGCAAAGGGTTTGATGCAGCCCAAGTCTACTCCAGAAAGGGTTCCAAAATTGGGCCAGGCCCAATTGGCTGACCAACCCACACTGTTCACGTGAACAGTGTTCACGGTACTGTTCACGTGAACAGTACCAACAGCAGAAATTTTCCTTCTTTTGTTATTTCTTTCCTAAATTATTCTTAGATTTTGTTTCCTAAAATTAAGTTATGGATATATATTTTGTAAGTTGTTTTTTTGGAAACTTTCCTAAATCTATAAAGGCAAGTTTCCCTTTTAATTTATCTTAGGATATTTTTTAGATTGGAAACTTTCCTAAATCTATAAAGGCAAGTTTCCCTTTTAATTTATCTTAGGATATTTTTTTTAAGAGGACTAAATCCTTCCTTATTTTGTAATCTTTCTTAAGTCTATAAATAAGATAAAGAAGAAGAGAGCCAACAGATTTAGACCAGAAAAAAGAAGAGAGTTTAGCTCCTGATTTTCTGGTCGAGTCTCATAGGTTGTGAGACTCAACCGAAATATTCTGTTTTATGGTTTTCTTGTCCTTCTGTTAATTCCTTCAAGTTCTTATTATTGCATACTGAATTGCGATACCATTAAGTGCTGATTTGATCAACGAAAGCTCGTGGGATTAAAGATTAAAATCATATCGATCAGCTCTAACTAAACCAGTCCCGTTTTCAGATGATAGGTAGTTTTCAAAAAATCACATCTCTCTCATCTGTGATCGGATCATCTCCAACTTTGGATATGTCTTCATAATCATTCCAAAGAGTATTTCCCATCAAGTTTCAAGTGATTTCAAGAGTTAGATTTCAAGATAAGTGGTTTTCTTCATTACTTTTCTCTGCAGATTTTGTATTGGACTGAATTAAGATCCTGTAGCAAAGAGGGCTTGTTAATTTGACTTGCTTTGAACCCTCTTTGCCACCAACTGGTATCAGAGCCAGGTTATCAGTAACATTTTCAACGTTGCTGATTTGACTCTCTACACGGGTCATCATTCTGACGAAGGAGATATGGAACATTTTTTACGTCTTCCATAGTTTGTTGTTCCTTCCGCTGACCAAATTGAAGATGTTCTTGATTCCAAGTATACTATGACTCGCAATGGTGGAGGTTACCAGTCATTCTTAATCAAGTGGAAAGGGCACCCACGTAGTGACAGCACGTGGATACATGAAGATGACTTCAAGCGCATCGACCCTGATTTTTATGATCGCTACATGTCTTTCCTCCATTCGTCGGAGACGAATGTTTCTAAGCCGGGGGGAGCTGATGCAGCCTAAGTCTACTCCAGAAAGGGCCGAAAGAAGAACCTTCCAAAATTGGGCCAGGCCCAATTGGCTGACCAACCCACACTGTTCACGTGAACAGTGTTCACGGTACTGTTCACGTGAACAGTGTTCACGGTACTGTTCACGTGAACAGTACCAACAGCAGAAATTTTCCTTCTTCTGTTATTTCTTTCTTAAATTATTCTTAGATTTTGTTTCCTAAAGTTAAGTTATGGATTGATATTTTGTAAGTTTTTTTTTTGGAAACTTTCCTAAATCCATAAAGGCAAGTTTCCCTTTTAATTTATCTTAGGATATTTTTTAGATTGGAAACTTTCCTAAATCTATAAAGGCAAGTTTCCCTTTTAATGTATCTTAGGATATTTTTTTTTAGAGGACTAAATCCTTCCTTATTTTGTAATCTTTCTTAAGTCTATAAATAAGATAAAGAAGAAGAGAGCCAGCAAATTTAGACCAGAAAAAAGAAGAGAGTTTAGCTCCTGATTTATGAGACTCAACCGAAATATTCTGTTTTATGGTTTTCTTGTCCTTCTGTTAATTCCTTCAAGTTCTTATTATTGCATACTGAATTGCAATACCATTAAGTGCTGATTTGATCAACGAAAGCTCGTGGGATTAAAGATTAAAATCATATCGATCAGCTCTAACTAAACCAGTCCCGTTTTCAGATGATAGGTAGTTTTCAAAAAATCACATCTCTCTCATCTGTGATCGGATCATCTCCAACTTTGGATATGTCTTCATAATCATTCCAAAGAGTATTTCCCATCAAGTTTCAAGTGATTTCAAGGGTTAGATTTCAAGATAAGTGGTTTTCTTCATTACTTTTCTCTGCAGATTTTGTATTGGACTAAATTAAGATCCTGTAGCAAAGAGGGCTTGTTAATTGACTTGCTTTGAACCCTCTTTGCCACCAGGGTTGAAGAGTGGATGTAGGTCAGGAGGGTCCAACTCGAACCACTACGATAATTGTGTGTGCATTGTCTCCTTATTTCTGTTTACATTTTCAGCACACTTGGGTTTGAATTGGCTATATAATTTTTATTTGTTAATTTCCGCTGAATTTCCAATTCACACCCTCTTGTGGGGTACCATAGCGATCCCACATCTCCACAGTCCACAACATGAAACCAGATTATACAATCCCTACAAAGAAAATTATGCTAGCCTTTTGTTCTAATTTTTTCCAGGATAAACCTTAAAGGCTTGAATGTTGGATTCAGCCAGTTACATTTTAACACAAACAAATCATGCAATCTTTTTTCTCCAATCACAAGATTGGGGATTGGTAAAAGTGAGATGACAATCATAAGCATGCAAATGACTAATTTAGTAAAATGGCAGGATGGAAATATTACCTGACACAACAAAAAAGGTCATCTAAGCATCCAAAGATTATTCCAAGTTTGCGACTTTCAACCGTAACTTTACATTTCGATTTTCCTGTCAAAAATTGGAAGGGGAGTTGTTATTAAACCATTTAATCTTTCTTTTTTTCAGCATAAGACGAAAGCTCCAATTAAATATTTAGGGGATCTTGCATAAAAAATATTTTTTTACCTATGATCCAAATAACATGGAGGAAGGAGCACCACAAAGAGAGAAAAGAAAAGTAAACAACGTAAAGATAAAGTAGCAAAGCCACATTATTGGTAAGGCAACGTAGTATATAAAGAAATAGCAGTTGATATTTATTTTTTTGAGTAAGTAGATAATTTATTGAACCTAAAAAAGAGAACACAAACAAACTAGACCATCCAAAGATGGGAACAACAAACAGAAACAAACAAAACAAGGGCAGAAAGCCCAAAATTTCTGCCCAAAACACAACTAGGCCACCAAAGGCAGAGCCCAGATTACAACACCAAATAAAAAGAGCTAAGCCCAGGAACCAAAAGACTGCTTGAGGGACCCGAGTGACAGTATTTGGTGTCACCTAAACAAGAGCTTCACCTCAGGGCAAAAGGTTCACCTGACATGCCATTGGGATGGCAGCTCTTCTCTTCTTTGTCATTCGCAGACTCTGACCCTATAGATATCAGCTCCGCACATAGTTGTCAAGGAGTCGCCTAGGCAACAAGGTGAGAATCTGAGGGCTAGGAGGTTGGCGTCTTATTACATACCAAAAAGGTGGGTGCCTTGGCTGTCTAGGCATTGCCTATGGCTCCTGGTCGCTTTTATATCAATTTTTTTAATCTTTTATTATAGTATATTTATTCGATATATTTATTCGACTGTGTATACAAGTCATGATACATGTGAGATACATACAATCAGTGGGCAATATAAGCTGAAAGATATGAAAAAATCAATCTTGAAGACTTCAAAAAAGCTAACTCAAGTCTGAACTCTCAACTAGAGAAACCCTACACTTTTATGAATTTTTCAGACTTTCAACCTTTTGCCTTGCTACTTTGCATATAATATATAATGTCAATGGTGATAGTCATGCTGATATCTTATTGCATTGCCTAGGTTGATTTTAGGTGTATGATATAAACATACAAGTAGTAATAAGTAGAATAAGGGGATATAAGAAGGGGTGGGCCTTGGGCACCTTGGACGCTTTATTGACGCCTAGGCACCTAGACAACCCTCCAACACCTTGACAAATATGGCTCCGCAAGAACCTCGAAACCAATGGACACACTCAAATGCACTTGATCACTCAAATCTGTGCTCAAGGAAGAAACCTAGACCACATCAAGCATACAATCTTTGATAACCAGGTCAGCTAAATGAGAAGATCGTGCCACTCAATGGACCAATCTTTTTCCCACTCGAGGACAAAGAAAACTATGAGGGACCATCGGACACACGGAAAGCACGACGAAGACAAGGTGATTTTTAATGCTGGTAGCTGATGTGGCATAAGGAGACTCTAGAAAGGCATCTCCATGAACAACAACATCCTCCACACTCACCTCTTGATCTTCCAAACCAATTTCTGCAGCTGATAGAGCTGTCAAAGATGATGCATCACCAATCCACAAGCATCAGGATGATCTTGGGATACCACGGCTCTATATTCCAATCCCCAATGATCCCTCCCAGTAGACACCTGCAAACTTCTGATTCTAGAGGCAGCTGTAGTGTCAGACTGGTTCTGATCCTCTACAGCACCAAGAGCCACTTGAACAGACTCATCAACACAAATAGCATATCCATCCAAAGCAGCAAAAGGATTTAGATGACTTACCTGATTAGAAAGAATTAAATCAACAGAATCCTGAAGCTTCTACCTCCCTGAACTCCTCTGCTTTTCCCAGGAATCCTCCCTCTCCAAAATTGTGAAAGCTTGGTCAACTTCCAACGCCAGAGTAGGAACAGAGGACCGACTGACCGAGTCAACATCTGAGGTTTGAACAGAAAACTCATTCCCAGGTCCTGCTTGTTCTGCCACTCCAAGCTCCAACTCAGACAGCTGCCTGAGATCTCCAAGGACCGCCACAAGCAACATAGTAGTACCATCTTCCTCCCCAGCCTCTGCCTCTATCACCTTTCCAGATGCGACACCTTATGTAGACTACCATTCTCAGCCTGTCGGTTTAGAGGCTCCTTCCCACTAGACTGTTGAATTGTACTATTTAATCTCCATTGCATGGTATTTGAGCTACCAGCACTTCCATGATAAGAAACCGTGCAATTCACAGTCTTGTGACCAAACACTTTGCACGAGATACAGTGGTCCTCATTCCAGTTAAAATGGACAGGTTGATGAAACTTATTCCCATGATCATCTTCAATAAGAATCTCCTCTTTCAGCCCACTCTCCCCATTAAATTCAGTACATACTCTAGCAAAAGCCAGACAATCCTTCATCATAGTAGTCCTATCTGTATACAATGGCTGTCCAAGAATTGAACAGACTATACTAAGCACTCTTTGACTCCAAAGGGGAAGGGGGCAAGGTTCGAGGTTCTGTTTTTGAGGCTGGTTTCAAGTTTTTCCACCCTCAAAACTGAATTGTCTCGAGGTCAAAACCTGGGATTTCCCTGGGACATCTCGAAATCTTGGTTAGGTTTCAAGGTCCAGAAGTGTTTTTTTTTTATTGGATTTTATTTGTGTAGTCTATTTTAACCATTTTATACTTATTTCCCACATTAGTTAAAAAAAAATTTAAAATTATTGTGGACTCAAGTTTGCTAATGTACGCTGAGACCTGGGATTGTGTCCAGAGTTAAGTAAGTAGCTAATAAGCAAACAATTTTGAATCCAATAAAAATAATATAAAATTCAAATTCCAAAAGGATAAAAAATCAACCCTCCAGTTTAAGAACAAAAACCAAATTTTTTTGGGTGCGAGGTGGATTTTCAACTTTCTAAATGCTAGGCATTTCCCAAATCTGAAAATTCCATAAATCTTATCATAATCAAATACAACTAAAAACCAAAAGTGTGGCAAAATAATCTCTTACTTGGACGCCCAAAAAATTATTCACTTTTCGCCCAAGACGACTTTAAACAGCATTCGCGTATTCCAAACAACGTTTGGCTGGAGTGTAACTCGTTCAATATAACTCGAATTTAAACAATCTCGGATTTGTAGCAAAGCTAGCATAATCAATTTTCCAACAAATCTGAAATTGCTTGAATCCGAATTATAATTAAAGAGTTACATTCCAGTCAAACCTTATTCGGAATACACGAATGCAGTTTAAGGTCGTCTGAATTGAAATAATTTTGGGAATCAAAGTAAGATATTATTTTGGCTCACTCTTGGTTTTTAGTGATGCTTTACTATACTAAGATTTATGAAACTTTTAGAATTGGAAAAAAAAACCTAACATTTGGATGTTGAAAATTACCACCACACCCAAAAATCAGGTTTTTGTTCTTGAACTGGAGGGTTGACTTTTTATCCTTTTGGAATTTGAATTCTTTACTATTTTTATTGGATTGAAATGGAGGGTAAACCTAATAAGTGTGGTTCTTGTGTACTATTCCTGGCTTTGGAGTCCAAACCTGGTCAAAACCTATTGAAAATTGATAAGTTTCGATTGAAACTTTGCAATTTACATAAGGGGGTGGAGGACCAAAACCAAGTCAAAACTAGGTTTTAGTTGAAACCTAGTATGTAGTCAAGTTGGACCAAGTTTCGATCAGCACCTCAAACCATGGAAAGGGACACCCCAGCAATGAAATCCACATGAAGAGAGCCTTAATCCCATTGCTAATGGGTGCCATCTTCCTCTCCAACTTCTTGACAAAGATAGGTTTCCCAGCATGAAGAAACACTCCTTTCTCATGAACCCTTGCAAGGTCAGCTTCATCGGTGAATTTGAAGATAAAGCTACCATCCCCCAGCAAGAACGAAGACATAGACCCACATAATCGCCATCTTTTACAAGAGAGGGGCTCACACAAAAGGATAAAGGTTTTTTTTCCTAAAAAGAATCCCGCTAGAGCCAAATTAAGGCAATTAATTTCATCTTCCACAGCTTCTGCATCACACCTACGAAACTCGAAATCTCTTTCATGCGTATGTGGAAAATAATCCAGTGTCAAAGATTCTGTCGGCTTACCAGTTGCCGGCCCAAAGAACCTAGGTTTGGAGGCAATCTTAGCAGCAAAAACAGATGGGGACAACTGAAGAGCATACACTTCCCTCATCAACACATAAGGCTCCCGAGTTTCACAGTCCAGCAGCTCAACCAAGGAGTCCCGTGATTTAGACCCTGCACCACAACTTCGAATCTGATCACTCCCACCATCTACAGACCCCAGTCCCCGAGTAGCCCCTCAACCCCATAACACCCCCCACCAGCTTATTGGAGGTGAACAGTCTCCCTAGTCCCTACCCTTCCCACCAGCACTATTCCCTCAAGTCTGCAATCTGCTTCTACTCTCAACTTCGGCCAGCAAACCTCCACAAGGAACCAGAGGAGGGAAGTCATTCCTATTCAGAGGACGAAGCTCCACAGACCCTCAGTCTTGTCCCCCATGTTAAAAACCACAGATCATTCTTCCACAATAAGATCCAGTTTCCTTGCCTTGGGAGGATGAGAGAATTCTAAGTTTATTTACTCTGCAGTTGATGATTAATTCTTCAATACATTCATTTAAACAACCTACACATAAATAAATTGTCCATGAATGACACAAACTAGACTACGAAGATTTAGGAAGACGACAACAACAATAACAATAATAATGGCTCAGTTAAGACCAAACTTAACTTCCCAAAGATATAAATAGAACAGAAATAAAGCCCAAGATGTCAATGTAATCGTTAAATGGTTCAAAGTCCAAGAACCAACAATGGGGCAAAACAATCAGCAACAGCAATCAAATTCAAGGTTTATCCGTATTAGGTGCCAACCATAGAGTAACTTGGGCATCCAGAAAATATCTCAAGGAGTAAAATGATCCTTCCATCCCACCCCCCCAAACCCCGTTTCCTTTTTAAAGGCGAACGCATGTAGATAGATATGAATATATGATAATGTCTTAAGAAATGAATAATGTCTTGAGAAATGAATGGTCGTGTAGTAAGCAGGCTTAATCACAATTGGCTCACATAAAGAATCAAAGAGCAAGATCAAGCCAATTCAAGAGCGCTTGCTCCACTTTAATAATTTATATACATATAAAAATAAAAAATAAAAATAAAAAAACCTCCAGATTATTCAGCCAACACACCTGTTCAAAGACCCTTGCCGAACTCTGCTCGACGAGGTGTGCCAACCCGTCAAGCTTCGCAAGCATTTTCGTATACAAACCCTCCAACTCAGATGTATAGTTGGCCGCCTCCGAACCCATCAAACTACTCAACCTCCCAATCTCGAACCCCTCAGCACATAAATCCAAACCCTGCTGCTCCTTCGCTATCCGTTTCACCTGATTTAAGCTGTCACTTCTCTTGTCCTCTGAATGGCTCGACCCACAAGACAACCATGGGAAAGGCGAGCTAGGTGAAAACGCACTGTAATGTCCCCGAAATGCCGGTCCAATGTTGATGACATCCACCGATTTGGGCTCAAAGACACCAGCCGATCGACGAAATTGGAAGGCTCGGTGCTCGTGTGTGTGAATTAATCGATCTGAGAAGGGCGTCGAGAAGACAATGAAGACACAAGGAGGGAAATTGAGACTAGAAGAGAGTGGATCGTCGGGGGGAACCAGGTTTAGGGCTTTGTTGGAGAGAGAGGCCGTCACCAAGGATTCTCTCATGGAGGGCCGTAGAGGGGTTCTGCGCCTCCCTACAAACCAGCCGATGAAGGACCGGCCAGGACCTCGGTCGCCGAGAAATCGACGGAGAGCGTTGAGGTCTAGTCGACCCACTGAATCGTAGAAACTATTAATGGTGCCGGAGCAGAAGAAGCTTGTGATGGTAGCAACAAGAATGGGGGAGTCGGAGCGAGAAGAGGACGCGTCTGGTCCGTCGTCGTCCTGCAGATCGGAGGCGGTGATGTCAGTGACATGGCCAAAGAGGACGCCATCAACGTCTCCATTTGAGGAGTGGAAACGTTGGATTATGGAGGCGAGGGTAGGGCCTGATATGGCAATCTTCTGCAACTTAGGGTCGTCCATGGCCGTCTCCCCACAGAGAGGGAGAGAGCAGAGTGCTTTGGTGGGGAAAGAGAAAGTGAGAGAAGAATCATAAGTTCAGTTCATAACTCATAAGCCCGTCTGGGACTCGGGATCCAATTCAGGAAGCCCTGCTGATGCTGTACCCCCCCTCCTGAAAGGTCTCTCATCGTCTCACAGCAGAGTCAATCCATTTAGGCCTTATTGGGCCTAAATTGGCTCAGTTCTATGCTTCTATCCAGGGGCGTCGAAATTGGGTTCAAACCGAAAATCGAAATCAGAACAGCCTAATTTTGGTCTGGGTTAAATCCAAACCGAATCTTATTAGACAGCAGTTGAATTGTATTTTTAGCGATGATGAAAAACTAAAATTGGACCTGATCAATTGATTAGCCTGAATCAATATGATTGAAATCTAATAAACCCGATAATAGACCTATAAGAGTTCATTAAACCAACATTTTATTAAATATACATATGAAAATCAACACCGAAACCAAACCAGCCTGATAGAAACCATTAAGTGAACTTGTTACTACATATACATAGAGTAAATTGAATTTGAACCGATAGTAGACTGCTAAGAGCCCATTAAGCAAGCCTGATAAAAGCTTAAAACTGGACTGGCCCGAAATCGACTTTCATTGGATAGTGATTGGGCTTAATGTGTAAGACCGAAACCAAATAAGCCCAAAACAAAACCAGACCAAACCGGTCAGTTGTCACCCCTACTGTCCCATACGTTAATATGTATCAACCCAATTTAAGAATCCACGTTGTAAAAGCTCACCCAATCACCAGTTAAGTTGGGTTTGAGGTGGGATGTCAATAGATTGAATACGGTAGGGATGTGACTCTACGGACCACATGTTTAGGTGGGTGCTTATCACACATGTGCAAATCAAACCAAACGGTGTCATGCCGTGGATAAGAGATATAGACACATAAACTGATTATTGTGTCATCATTACTTTTGTCTCATGCTATTTTTTTTTTTTTTTTCATTTCTTTTTTCATTTCTTTTTTTCTTGATATCCAAACATAACCATAGAAATGTTTTTTTTTGTTTTGTTTTTTTTTTTTATATTTTGAATATGAATAGATACAGATTTTTGCAATTGTGTAATTTTGTTTAAAAGAGACTTGTCCACAAGTGTTGATTTAGAATCTTAATAGAAGATTAAATCTTGTCACTTGTTAATATGGTCACGCCTCTATGTAGAGGCACTTTCAAGAGGTTCTTCTTCTCTTATAGGCAGAGAGAGTTGAGTGTTGTACTTATTTTTTTTAATTTTTTGGATAGGTAGGTTCTAAACAGAGTTGAATTAATGACCTCTTTGAAGTATTTGTTTTTTCCAACTGAGCTACAACCTTGGGGTTAGAGTATTGTACTTATTTCTCTCTTACTTTCGAATCATTGAGTAGAACAATATGAATCTGGGAATAAACCCATGAGTGAGTGATGCGTGTCGAGCGCTCAAATTAAATTACCTTACTTTGAAACGTAGATAGTAGCAAGTAAGAGTCGAACCCACAAGGATTGTATGATCAAGATTAAAATGTTTAATTAACCTAAAGAGAAAAAAAACAAATGAAAATAAAATAAGACTCAGAAAGTAACCAATTATTGTACTAAAACAGATTCTGATTAATCTTATTAGTACAACTTCATTGGCTATTCTATGTATGGAGGGGGTATGTTTGCGTAGAGAAAAGAACAGTAATTAATTATCTAAAATGCAAGAATAAAGAACAAGGTAATACAAATATCAAAGATTAAACCAATAAGAGAAAACTTCGGTCAAAATGATACTTACACCATCTTCATAAACTTGTTCATCGACATAAAGGATAATCAATTCCAATTGAATAATCAATCAAGAAAATTAGGACTAGGCCTAAAATCCTTAGTCTTTCCTTAAGATTGGTCTATTAAAAGATAGCTTATTAATAGCACCCTTACTCTTAAATCAATCTCAAGACTAGGCTCTCGATTTGATTCAGGAATAACAATAACAATTGGAAAGACGATTGAAATTAAACGTTAAGCACACACCATCGTGGTTTAATTATTTTAATCTGATTTCTCCTAAAAATATAACATTAACTTGTCCATTAACATCAATCCCCATTGCCACTGACATATAATCAATTGATAGCAATTCAATTCTAATATAACAATTGATTAAATAAATAAATCAATTAGTAGTACTCCTAATCAACTCATTCATCAATCATTATACACATAAATTGGAAGAAAAATAAATATTCAATTAAAAATCAATAAATAAAAACAAGTCGCACAAGTTTACAATGATGGCTTCAGCTCCGTCTAACCAAAGATAGAAAGTTAGCCACACATGACTTCTTCAAGAACACAAAAGAAAGAGAGTTATTCTTCAGCCATTGTCTTATTTCTCAATCACTCTTGAATGCTCTTTACATAGGCTTTACATTGTTTAAATAGCCATAATACAAGACTAAAATTGGTATGCCTAGATTTGACAACCTTATTACATGGAAATAAAAATTAAACAAAATCTTCATTCCTAGATTAGATGAAAATCATTCCATTATTAAACAATTATCACCCCCAAATATACCAAATTTTGTAAGATTCCATAGTTGTGTATATTCTCCTCAAGATTTTCAATAATCAATCAAGGCCTTCCAATAGTGAACCTTCCGTGTGTAGCAACCTTCCTTCTCTGGTTTAGATTTGGATCAATTTTCCAGATTAGATTTTAAAACCACATTTGGAAGCCCAAACGAATTCTTTCCATGTCAGAATCCTACATGAAATTCAAAATGTTATTATTAAGAGTGCTAGAATTTTCATCTTTTATTAATTAATTAACAAGATTTCTAAAATATACCAAACTCATAAAATAAATTCTATTAAGTTCAATAAGATATAAAACACCCTAAAAATCATAATGCAAAATGAATAAAAAAATATAAAATTATACACTTATCAGTGAGTGCAATACTTCTTTGGTTGTCTTTTGAGGCTTGTTTTATCTTAGAGGTAAAAACTTGAAGTACTTGGAACACACCAAGAGGGGGTGTTTACTACATTAAGAAGAGTGCTATCTGTGGCATAACTCAATCATACTCTGCAATAGTATAATGTTGGAAAATTGGTTCCCTCTTGAGACTTTCGCATCGTTATTTTACAGAAAATAGTCTCAAGAATCAAGAGTTTCGAGAGTCCTCTGATTTTGCTTCATCCACAAATGATGCTAGAGAAGCATAGAAAAACAGAAGTATGCATTTCGCTAGGCAATCAACTCTCATTAAAAATACGGTATTTGCTATGGATTAGAACAATTCTCCTGGACTTAATGGATTTCCCGATAAATTCTTCTGTCATTGCTGGGATATTATGGAAAGGGAGGTATGTGCAGCTATTAAATCATTCTTTACTCATGGTATGATGAAAGTTATTAATTGTAATTATATTTCTCTTATTCCTAAGAAGGAGGGGGTTGTTCATCTGTCTGACTTTAGGCTAATTTGTACGGGTAATTTTCTCTATAAAATTGTTGCAAAGATTTTGGCAACTCATTTGGGGAAGTGGATTGGAAAACTTGTGTCAGTGGAGCAGGGGGCCTTTATAAAGGGTAGGATCATTCAAGATAATATTGTTTTGGCATTTAAACTGGTGACTATCATGCATAGACGAACACAAAAAGGGAATGTGGCTTTAAAAATTGACATTCACAAAGCATATGACACAATTTAATGGGATTTTTTTTTTGTAGAAAGTGTTATTGAAATTTGGTTTTACCAATGTCTTTGTTGGTAGAGTGAGATCACTTCTACAATCAGCAAGGCTATCAATTATGGTTAATGGTGGGCCTGTGGGCTTCTTTGGTGGGAAAAGAGGCCTCCGTCAAGGAAATCCTCTGTCTCCTTTACTTTTTGTATTAGCTAAAGAAGTCTAGTATAGGGAATTGCAAAAATTCGTTCAATGTGGAGATATAGTCCTATATTTAAGGAAAGGAGTGTAGGAGCTCCTACTCACCTTCTCTTTGCTAATGATATCTTTATTTTTATGAAGGCTGGTTTTCGATCTTGTAGGAATTAAGGGATCTTCTTACTTCTTATGATGCAGTTGGAGGTCAAAAAGTTAGTACCGCTAAGAATAAGATGTTCTTTTCTCATGATGTTTGTAAAGGGAGACACCAGAAAATGTTAGATTGCTTGCAGTTTATTGATGGGAGTTTTCCCACCACGTATCTGGGTGTAACCCTTTTTCATGGGAGAACTCGCAGGGAGTACTTTTACCCTGTGGTAGATCGTTTTCGGAAGAAATTCTCAGCATAGAAAGGTCGATTGCTATCTTATGCAGGTAGAGTTGAGCTGGTCCAATCTGTTCTATGTAGTTCTTTGATTAAAACTGTTGATGGATGCGAAACTTCATTTGGACTGGGGACCCATCAAAAAAGGCAAGTGTAGTGGTAAAATGGGAATCCATTTGTGCTCCAAAGAAGCAAGGTGGATTGGGAATTAGAAGACTTAGGGTGTTGAATGATGCCCTGCTGTGTAAAATGGTTTGGAAGATCAAATCTGAAGATTCTCCCTATGCTATTTTTGCTAAAGGGCACTATTTTTCTAAATCAAGGATTATGAGAACCCCATAGTGTATTTCCCCTGTTTGGCTTAGTCTCAAAATGGTTTGGGAATGGATGTCAAAACACACTAGATGGATTGTCGGTGATGGTACATGTATTAACATGTGGACCGATATTTAGATGGGGGATTTGTCCTGGAAAGACATTCTTGGGTTTGATGTTAAAATGATAAAGGGGCTGGATTACTCTCTTGGATGATTCATTGATAATGGAGTCTGGAAATGGCCTGCTGCAACTTCCTCTGTGATTAGAGGAATGTTTATGGCAGCAAGCGAAATCCCTATAGTTGCTGGTCGGAAGGATCGTATTGTTTGGACAGGTGCTCATACAAGTCAGATTTCAATTAAGTCGGCGTGGCAACTCATGAGAAATCAGAATTCTAATCCACGATGGGCTGCGGTTGTGTGGAGAAAATGCATGTACCCTAGCTTATCTTGGTTTGCGTGGCATTGGTGTTTAAATCATTTGTCGACCGATGAAGCTATTAGAAGGAAGGGTATTATGACTATTTCTAGGTGTTCTCTTTGCAAAGCTCACAATGAATCTAGTGATCATCTCTTCTGTCAATGAGTCATTGCTAGGAAAATATGGGAAAAGGTATCGGTTGATGTGCCTATACCCAATTTTGATTCTTGCACTATGATGCTAGAATGGTGGATCAGAAAAGAAGGTGGAATGGATTTAAAACATATTTGGAGTGGTATTTTATTTGTCATACTGTGGAGGGCATGGAATGACTCCATTCATAGAAGTATCAATGCTTCTATTGAGCGCATGTGGGTGAGAATATCAAAAGGCTGCTTGGATCTATCTTTCCCTTATGTCGTTAGATCTCCCATGGACCTCAGGTTGGCGAGTTTATTTAACTTACATAAGTGGCCTGCGAAAGGAGTAAATATTTTGCAAGTGTTCTGGAATCCTCCACCACTTGGGTGGTGTAAAGTCAATACTGATGGGTGTAGTTTGGGGAATCCTAGTTTGGGTGGTGCAGGTGGGGTTGTGCAATCTCCGAGTGGACAGGTGATATATGCATTTTCAGAAGTCGTCCCAGTTTGCACAAATTATATTGCGGAGATTAAAGCTGTTATCTTAGGGCTCAAAGCGGCTTTTAGGTTGGGATACAACTAGATTTGGGTTAAGGCTGATGCTAAATCCGTAATGGGAGTGCTTCAATCTGATGATGTGCCATGGATGTCGATGCAGGAGTGGATGTTTGTTCAAGCAAATTTGATTTATTGTTCAGTGAGATGTAGTCATTACGTTAGGGAGATTAATTGTGTAGCTGATATTCTAGCAAAAAATGAAGCAAAACATAAAACTCTCAGTCTTGGAATGTTTGTCCACCGATGGTGGCTAGGGAGGTGGTATGGGATGCTTCCCATAGACCACATTTTCTATTTCATTAAGGTTGCCTTTCTTTGGGTCACCCGGGGTGGGCCTTGCTGATGGCATTGCCGAAGGTAGGGGTTTTTCATCTTATTAGGGTGTTTTGTATTCTTTCTTTTCCTTTTAATACAATCTTGGATTTCTAGCAAGAAAAAAAAAAAAAAAAACTCTTATTAAAGATGGGATGAGCCAGCAACAAAACAAACCCTCCTCTATCGATGATTCAATATAAATATAAAAGAAGGAAATGATGTACTTTCGTAGTCTAGGAGGGACAACATTGATATTTGCATAGGAATAGTTTTATCTTAAAAGCCTATTCATCTAAACTAATTGATCATTCACTCTCTTTATAAGTGGATATATTGCAACATTGGAGATACATTATAATCTTATATTATCATTACATAGTTGTTTAGTAAATTGTGATTACATAGTCACTCAACAACTATATATGTAGTAATATACTTAAAGTTTTTCTCCACTGACCCTTTCTTCTACACGCTTCGCACTCACCTGAAATTTTTGTTCTTATCTTTTGTTCCCTTCTCTGCAACTCTTTCGCAAGTTCAGCACCTTCTTATCAAGACCAAGTCTAACCTGCATTTGGTCTATTATGACCTTTTTTTTGTTTGGATTTGATTGTTTATGTTCTCTCTTTATATAAAACTTTGGATAGAGATAGATATCTAAACTTTTTAAGGTTTATTTCAGTTACAGTTTACTATTTGTGAATGTGCTTCTTTTTTTATTCCAAAACTTTTTTTTTAAAAGGATATTCTTATTGACACATCTTAAGGTGTCAAACAATTTGGAACCTTATTTTTTGGTGTTCTTAGTATAATACATTTTCTTTTTAAATGATAATAATTCTTGTCATTTCATATGTTCATTCGAAAAAAGGTGTAACAATGACAACTCTTGCCATGGCAAGTCACTTTTCAAAAAATATAGGAAAAACCCATTTTACCTTTGACTTAAAAAACTTTTGGGAATAAGACGAGAGATAATTTTTACCCAAAAAAAAAAGAAAGACAATGGATAATTAAAAAAAGGTGTCATGTTTTAAAGACACCTCTATAATGGTGTCACACCCCAATTCTGCACTATTCAGAATGGTGTGATGAACCGCTAATAAACCAACGGTTCAACCAGGATCTCAAATAGGCTATCCCCGCGTTATCTAAACTTACACACATCCGTAATCATAATCAGAGTAAATACACAATAGCGGAAGTCTTATAATAAGAAGAACTGAGAATCTATGTGATATTAAAATTTAAATAACAATTTATTCTGTTTCAACTGAGACATAAATATTTAAATACCAAATACATGTCTTAATAAATCCAAATAAAGAAACCTATAAAATATCTAATCAAATATACACGAGTTGCACTCGCAAGAGGAGTCGTGTGTATCCACTTCAGCTCCAGCTTCCATTGTTGCCACGTTCCCGTACGCAGACGCATTCATATAATCTTCAACGGTATAACCTGCATCATCAACTAAAAATATTCGACGTCTAGGGGTGAGCACACATCACGGCTCAGTGAGTAGACAAAACAATGCAACAATACATATGCATGCAATCAATTTATATCTTTGGTCCGGTTTAAAGTTTGCAGTATGCAATAGAAAGGTTTAGGTAGTCAAAGGTCGCGTTTATTGATCCCGCCTCTATACACAAGTGTGTGACGTCACCCGAAGATCACGTTTATCGTCGACTCACATGCACCCAACCATGAACATTATATAACAAAGGTTAACGTTTATTGCTATATATTGCCATACCAACACGTAAGCCCTTGTTGGCGAGGGCTGCAAACTGGGCTCGCAACTAACCAATCCTAATGCCAAAAATGTATCCAAGGCCTCACCCCAGCATCCCTCAGAATGTCCATAGAGATAGAGCTAAGGCCCCCCGGTAGAGTCAGAGACTACAAGGACCGAGACCACCTCCCCTGATACTCTACGATATAATAATTCTGCTAAAGTAATGGCGATACGACGATACCAATGCACAAGACTTGAGTTAGAGATAGAGCTAAAGTGCTGAGACCCACCAAAGGTTAACGTTTATTGACGTTCTCATCACACCTCCCCTGATACTCGCTCGCATCAAGTACATCAACCACACACATACAAGCACATGCCTATTCCTATCATCATCATCATCATCATGTTATAAACAATAAAGTAAATATGCATGAACAAGTAATAGAAATATTGGATGGCATGTTGTATGCACATTACAAACATATTCGCATAGAATCAAGCATGGCATAGGACTCAAGAAAATAGAAAACAATTTTGTTATTAACCAATTAGTTTGGAGTTCTGGTTCCTCACCTTAGCTTGCTAATAGATACTTTTCCAAGCTTTAGAATCACCTTTATATTGTTATTATATTGCTAGAAGACCTAACAAAGTCGATAGAATTTAATTAGAATTAATTCTCAATTTAAAAACCATTCTGTCAACTGAGGGTCGGAGGTAGGGTCGGAGTCCTGATCGACCCTGGGTGCGACCCTCCCTTAACCTCTGAACTTCTCAAACACTGAGGGTCGATAGTTAAGATCACCTAGGTTCGGATGGTCATCGACCCTCGATGCGACCCTCGTGTACTTTGATTAATTTTCCTCTTTTAGTCGATTCTTCGTGCTTGGGATCCTATGGCTTGCTCCTACATTCCATTATACATTTATTCCATGGTCTGAAACCATGAATCATCCACCTAAATTGCTTTCATGCATTCTTCTATGATTTTCCATGAAAACCTAACCATAGATTGATGGTTTGGGTTTCTCCGAGATCATACTCTCACCAATAACTAACCTAAGGTCTGTAGAAACTCATGGAATTAGTATCCATACCTGAGAAGAATAATCCTTCTCTGCAACTCTTCTCCTTTGGCTTAATTCTCTTCCTTGTTTCTCTTCTTCTTCTTTTCCTTCTCTTCTCTTTCTCTCAATTCAATTAGGGTTGTGAAAGGAGTGAAAGTGGCTTAGGGATGTCCTTTAAATAGAGTAGGAACATCCTAAAATAAGTCCCTTTGAGATTAGGAAAGAATCCCAATCGAAAATTAGGAAATTTCCTAATTCTATTTCCTACGGTAACCGAGGGTCGATGGGAGGGTCGATGATCCCGTCGACCCTAGGGTTCTAAGCTGTCCGACCCTCCCTTCAAAACTGAGGGTCTGACTTTCTATTTTGGGAGGTCCGACCCTGCTTAGCTGGGTATGCGACCCTTCCCCTATTTTAAGTGTTTTTGGGTCGATTTGATACTTGGGATCTCGATCTCCTTCACACCCTTGGTCCATTTGACTCGACCATGACGGGTAAACCTGGTTCAAGGTGGTAAGACCGGGTTAGATTGACACGGGTCTTACAACTCCCCCCAACTTATAAAAATTTCGTCCTTGAAATTGTACGTACCTTTTGAATCAAATAAGTGAGGGTATTGTTTTCGCATAACATTCTCTTCTTCCCATGTAATCTCTTCCATGTCTCTACTTTTCCATGTGACCTTAACATAGTAGATATCTCTGTTGTGTAGACGTTGAACCTTTCGACTAGTGATTTCTGTTGGTGTTACTTCAAATGTCAAATCATTAGTCAATTCCAGCAAATCCACTGTCAAAACATGCGTTGGGTCTTTGACATACTTCTTCAATAGGGAAATGTGAAATACGTCATGCACACTTGACATAGATGGTGGTAGTGCTAACTGATAAGCCACTTTTCCACGCTTAGCTAGAATTTCATATGGCCCGACATATCTTGGACTTAGTTTCCCTTTCTGTCCAAACCTCTTCAATCCTCGCATAGGCGATACCTTAAAAAATACTTTATCACCTACGACGAACTCCAGATCTCTTCGTCGAGTGTCTGCATATTGCTTCTGACGGTTCTGAGCTGTTCTTACTCTTTCCTTGATGATGTCCACTCGGCAAGTCTCTTCAACAAATTTCGGTCCAACAATACTACGTTCTCCAACTTCATTCCAAAACAAGGGAGTTTGACACTTCCTGCCATACAGTGCTTCATAAGGTGACATCTGTATAGTAGCCTGATAGCTGTTATTATAAGCAAACTCGATCAGTGGTAATCTTTCATCCCATCATCCCTTGAAGTCAATTACACATGCTCGTAGCATATCTTCTAGAATCTGAATTGTACGCTCCGACTGTCCATCTGTCTGTGGGTGGAATGCAGATCGAACTTCAATGTTGTACCCATAGCCTTTTGCAATCCCTCCCAAAATTTGGAAGTAAATCGTGGATCTCTATCAGACACAATACTTTCTGGTACACCGTGTAACCAAACAATATTATCCACATACAGCTTCGCTAACCTTTCCAGTGTATACTGAGGTCGTATAGGTATGAAGCGAGCTATTTTAGTCAGACGGTCCACAATCACCCAAACTGCGTCAACTACTCGAGGAGTCAATGGTAGCCCTGTGACGAAGTCCATAGTGATGCAGTCCCATTTTCATGCTGGTTCCGGTAATGGTTGCAACAGTCCTGCGGGTCTTTGTCGCTCAACCTTTACCTTCTGACAATTTAGGCATTGGGACACGAACTTAGCTACATCTGCTTTCATTCTCCTCCACCAATATAGTTTCTTTAGGTCATAATACATTTTTGTACTTCCAGGATGTATCGAATAGATGGTGATGTGGGCTTCCTTCATCAGTCGGTGTCTAATGTCTACACTTTCTGTTTCAGGTACACATATTCTTCCTTTGTATTTCAGTACATTCTCGTCATCCAAGGTGAACTCAGGGTTGGTCCTACCTTTCTCAATATCTTCTTGTACTGTTCTCAGATAAGGATCTGCTTTGATAGTTGTCTTCACTTCATCCACTATATCCGGTATAATCTTTAATGCCGCGAACATATTTGAAAATCGATGAATAAACCCTTGGTTGGTTGATCCATCCGTTGTATCTATCACATACTGCTCGTTGCCGTGATTGAATACCCTTCCGGTAATACACATTGCTGCAGTCCTGCTAACTTCTCCTTGCGATTTTATCATTGCCTTTCTGCTTAATGCATCCGCTACTACGTTCGCTTTTCCCGGATGATACTGGATATCACAATCATAGTCTTTCAATAGTTCCAGCCATCTTCTTTGTCTCATATTCAACTCCTTCTGATTAAATAGATAAGTAAGACTTTTATGGTCCGACTTAATCTGGAATTTCTCTCCGTATAAGTAATGTCTCCATATCTTGACAGCATGTACTACTGCCGCTAACTCCAAATCATGAGTGGGGTAATTTTTCTCATGTACCTTCAATTGTCTCAAGGCATACGCAATTACTTGCTCTCCTTGCATAAGCACACATCCTAATCCCAATCCCGATGCATCAGTGTATAAGGTAAACGTCTGTCCTGGAATAGGAATAGTCAAAATCGGGGCAGATATCAATCTGGACTTCAATGTCTGGAAGCTCTTCTCACATTTATCCGTCCACACAAACTTTTCACCTTTCTTAGTCAAACTGGTGAGAGGTACGGCAATCCGAGAATAGTCTTCTACGAATCTCCGATAATAACCAGCTAGACCCCAGAAAACTTCTAATTTCTGAAACGCTCTTTGGAGCTTCCCACTTCACAATAACCTCGATCTTGCTGGGGTCCACTTTGATTCCTTCAGCGGATACTACATGGCCTAGGAAGGCGACTTAACTTAGCCAAAACTCGCACTTTGAAAATTTGGCATATAACTTCTCTTTCCTTAAACGCTGTAGGGCTGCATTTAGGTTCTTGATATGGGTTTCCTTGTCCTTGGAGTATACCAATATATCATCAATAAATACTATAACCGACGTATCCAACATATCATGGAAAACTCGGTTCATAAGTTCCATGAACGTTGCCGGTGCATTAGTTAATCCAAAAGACATAACAAAAAATTCATAATGTCCATATCTGGTCCTGAATGCTGTCTTCGGAATATCACCTTCTTTAATCTTCAGCTGATGATAGCCTGATCGAAGGTCGATCTTCGAAAATACTTTTGCTCCTTGTAACTGATCGAACAAGTCATCGATCCGAGGTAGTGGATATCGATTCTTGATTGTCGACTTATTCAACTCCCGATAGTCGATGCATAATCGAACGCTACCATCCTTCTTCTTTACGAACAACACCGGTGCCCCCATGGAGATATACCGGGTCGAATATAACCCTTGTCCAGCAGTTCTTGTAGTTGCACTTTTAATTCCTTCCGGTTCAGTAGGAGCCATTCTATAAGGTGCTTTTGACACTGGTGCGGCTCCAGGCATAAGGTCTATCACAAACTCTGTGGCTCGGTCGGGTGGTAATCCGGGTAGTTCCTCCAGAAATACATCAGGGTAGTCTCGCACGACGTCAATGTCTTCCATTCGTGGTGCTTCCTTGGTTAGGTCGACCACTGATACTAGATACCCGACTGCCCCCTTCTCAAGGCACTTCTTAGCCTTTAGTGCTGAAAGTATGAGCTTGCGTCTCCGGGGAAGTTTGGTTCCCGAGAAACTGAATTCTACTCCTTCTTTGTCTTTGAACGTTAGCTTCTTTTCGGCGCATAACAGATTTGCAGAATGCCGAGCTAACTAGTCCATTCCCAAGATGACATCAAAGTCTGCCATCTCAAGTTGTATCAAGGTTGCATCTAAGGTCTTCTCTCCAATGAGAACTGGACATGGTCCATAACCTTTCTCTAATTCCACTTCTAACCCCATCGGTGATCGTACAAGTAATTTGTAGTCTAATGTTTTGATGGGTAAGTTTATCTTCTTTCCGAATGACACAGATATAAATGAATGAGTAGCTCCTGAATCAAAGAGTACTCTAGCAGGCATGCCATTTATAGGTACAATACTTGTGATTTATTTTTTCTTAGTCTACATGCTCATACAATATAAATACAACTTAAAAAGTTTCAGTCATACCTGCGACCACATCGGGTGATGCGGCAGCATCCTCGGATGTAACAGCATATACCCGTCCCTGATGTAACTGCTTCTTGGGCTTTGGGCACTCCCTTGCCATATGTCCCGCTTGGTTGCCGTTAAAACACTTCGGGCCTTCAGAATTTGGCTTTGGCTGAGGTTGAGCTGCTGAAGTAGTCTTGGTTGCAGCAATAAAATTCTGAGGACGGAAAGGCTTATATGTCCTGTTATTGCCTCCTTGTAAGAATTTTCGGCTGGCCTTTTGATGCCTTTGTTCTAAGTAAAATAACTCTCCTTCTGGCTCGATTCAATAACTCGAGCAATCTGGACAACTTCATTATAAATTTTCTTTTCTAAGCCCAGAACATGTTCTCTGATGTTTCCTCTCAGTCCCGTGACAAACCTACGGGTTTTGGTGTCTTCTTCTTGCATGCTAATTGGTGCAAAGAAAAACAGCTCTTCGTAGCGCTGTTGATATGCGTCCACATTCATCTGTCCCTGATATAAACTCAGGAACTCTTTTTCCATAGAATCTCTGAAGCTCCGTGGAAAATATTTCTCAAAGAAGGCTTCTTTATATATAGCCCAAGTTAGTAGGGCGTGCTTGGTCAGTAGATATGCCTTCGTGGATTTCCACCAATGATGTGCATCGCCCTTGAGCATGAAGGTGGCACATATTACTTTCTCTTCCTCTGTGATAGTCATCATGAGGAAATTTCTATCCATCTCGTCTATCCAGTGTGCTGGCCACAACGGATCAGACGGTTTGCCATTGAATTCCTTGGGTTTCATCTTCAAGAATCTCTCCACTAGTCGAGAGTGGTCCAACTGATTTTGGGGGTTTGCCCCAAACATATGGGGTGGATACTGGTAATTACCCTGAGCTGCTTTCGGAACCTGCACTAGAATCTGTGCAGCAGGTTGTTGAGGTGTCTGGGTTACCCACCGGTGCCGCACCGGCTTGTCCCTGTGCGCATAGGTGCAGCTTGAGTGGCTTGGAACATAACGCCCATCGCAACTTGCATCCGAGCTCGTGCTTGTTGCATCCGTTGCAGCTGTCGAGCAGATTCATCACCACGGTTGTTAGCTCTGGTGGTGGAGGTGGCAAATTTGTAGGGTTTGCCTGTTCTGGATTACCCAGTGCATAATTATTTTCCTGACTGGTCTCCTCCACGGGTGGTGGTGGTGGAACTGCATTTCAGTTCTGTCGGGTTACCCTACGTCTAGACATAATTCCTTCTGTGATTGGTGGTGCCTGAAATCATCAAATAGGTGAGACAATCATTTATACTTCATGTAGGCATGCTAACCGATATAAAATTTCAATTTCCAGCTCATTTTTAAAGAAAAATACTGTCTTTTCTATGCAGGGTTGATGGTGAGGGTCGATGGTATGTTCGACCCTTGGTATCCGACCCTGGGAATGACCTGCTCTTCTCGAGAGCTGAGGGTCGATGCGAGGGTCGATGGGTATCCGACCCTCAGTTCCGACCCTTAGTTTTCTGTCAGATTCCCAAGAGCCGAGGGTCGATGGGAGGGTCGATTCGAGGGTCAATGGTTCTAGTCGAATTGTCCGACCCTCAGACTAAAAATCAGATTTTTAAGATCCGATTTTTTGAGTCATTTCCTATTATTTCTCCTCCGTTTCGACTCGTCTCAGCTCTCTGAGTTGCTACAGTGCTACTCCACTGTTTTTGATCGGTTTGACTCTGGGTTTCGACGTCCACGTCATCCATACATGTATGTTCTCTCATTTTTACCTGTTTTTAGGTTTTCTTTTCTAGGTTTTTGTCCATTTAACTTGTATTTTTCAAATTAAACTTTTTCCAACCATAAAAATTTGATTTTTATTAGGGCTTTTGTTATTGGCATCTCGAGGAACAGAAGCCCTCAAAAATTTCTGAGTTTCATCGGTTGGTTATCGAGAAACTTGAATTTTTCCCTTTTTGCCCTAATTTGTTGACATTTTTGATTTTTCTTGAATTTCTTCAAATTGGACATCGTCAGTTAAAATTTCCTACTGCATGTGGGTTGTAGGGTATGTTTAAACCTACGTAAGTTCTCATGCCCACTTGTATGGTGAGAAATGGGGCTTTATGGTCAACTTACGTCGTTATTAAATCAAATTTTGGATTTTTATCCTATTAATTCCTTATTTTCCTTCTCTTTCTTATTTTGCAGATACCAATGCTCGTACCTAGGTACCCAGAGTTCGTGATCCGCTTCGCTTCCGCTCCAATGAAGCCAAGGCACAGTATGCCGACTATGCTCGTAAGAAAGTGGAGGGTGGTCGTATGGTGAACTTGGCTGAGCTAGCCTTGTTCAACGTAGAGAGAGCATTTGGTGACATGGGGTGGCTCCTTGTCATTACTTACGACGCGTGCACATGTACGGATTTGGTGCGTCAGTTCTATTGTAATCTCCAGGTGGTGGGGAATTACAATGACGTTGAGAGGGGTCAAGAGTTACGCATCACCAGCTATGTTAAAGGGGTGCACATTTCATTTGACTATCGACAATTGGCCGATCTGCTGGGCATTCCTTAAGATGGCCCCATGGTGTATCGTGCCCCGGAGAGCCCCGGTTTGTTTCCATGGAGATGAGGGCGGAGATCGATAACCAGCTACTACGACCTGATCGCTGGCAGATGAGAGCTTGTTATCTGCGTCCAGCTCCATGGGTCTTCTGTAAGATTATCCAGCATAATCTGATCCCACAGAGTGGGCACTATGAGAGGGTTTCTCAGCTGATCCAATTTTTGATATATAGTATCTGCACCAGACAGCCGGTCTGCCTTCCTTACATCATCATGCGGACCATGATTAGTCTTACATTGTCCGGTCATAGGGGTAATCTACCCTATGGACGCATGATTACAGTTTTACTGACCCGTTTAGGGGTTGACCTGGTAGATGAGAAGATCCAGGAGAAGACCTTCTCGTCGCCTATAGATTGGGAGGCTATCTGCAAGATGGGTATGCGGGATGCCCAAGTCAGTGATGAGGAGAGGAACGCGATGGTGCGCCCTCACACTCGTATCGAGATGGCTGATGCTGAAGCTGTTGTTGCCACTGCTAGAGCTCATGTGGATCCCGTCGACGATGATGACCGTATGTATATGGATGTTGACGCGATACCACCACCTTCACCTACGCATGCGGCTGGTGTTGGTACTTCTTCTACGGCGGATCCTGTACCGGAGACTGGTCCTTCTCATGCGGCTGGTCCTTCACGCCCACCTGTTGATGACGTGCTGAGTATGTTTCATGAGATTAGAGAGGCTCAGCGCGCATCGGATCTGAGGATAGGGGAGCTTCTAGACGCCCAGCACCGGACTGATCAGCGGGTGGCTGATCTCATAGCTAGTCTGCAGGCGACTCAGACTTAGGTGGCATGGTTGACTAGAGTCTATGCTAAGGACTACGACAGAGACCATGAGGCGCCGCCTCCTCCTTCGCCTCCAGCTTCCTGAGTGTACTTTATTTTCCTTGTACTACGGAGTAACTGTCCGGGTTGTGGACTGTACTCTGCTTTAGTTATATATATACATTTTGTTTCGCTCTCATTGTATGTAAACTTGTTTCCCCTTTAATAGATGCATTATTATCTTTTTAAATTTGGTCTCAATCATCACTGGTGCTTATAATGTGTTAATATTACAGTTTTTATTTTTATCCTATCTTAGTTCACAATTGTCTTGAATGTATGTTAGTTCAGCAGGCAAGGCCTGAGATGCTCTGATACCAAGTTGTCACACCCCAATTCTGCACTATTCAGAATGGTGTGATGAACCCCTAATAAACCAACGGTTCAACCAGGATATCAAATAGGCTATCCCCGCGTTATCTAAATTTACATACATCCGTAATCATAATCAGAGTAAATACACAATAGCGAAAGTCTTATAATAAGAAGAACTGATAATCTATGTGATATTAAAATTTAAATAACAATTTATTCTGTTTCAACTGAGACATAAATATTTAAATACCAAATACATGTCTTAATAAATCCAAATAAAGAAACCTATAAAATATCTAATAAAAAACACACGAGTTGCACTAGCAAAAGGAGTCGTGTGTATCCACTTCAGCTCCAGCTTCCATTGTTGCCACGTTCTCGTACACAGACGCATTCATATAATCTTCAACGGTATAATATGCATCATCAATTAAAAATATTCGACGTCGAGGGGTGAGCACACATCACGGCTCAGTGAGTAGACAAAACAATACAACAATACATATGCATGCAATCAATTTATATCTTTGGTCCGGTTTAAAGTTTGCAGTATGCAATAGAAAGGTTTAGGTAGTCAAAGGTCGTGTTTATTGACCCCGCCTCTATACACAAGTGTGTGACGTCACCCGAAGATCACGTTTATCATCGACTCACATGCACCCAACCATGAACATTATATAACAAAGGTTAACGTTTATTGCTATATATTGTCATACCAACACGTAAGCCCCTGTTGGCGAGGGCTGCAAACTGGGCTCGCAACTAACCAATCCTAATGCCAAAAGTGTATCCAAGGCCTCACCCCAACATCCCTCAGAATGTCCATAGAGATAGAGCTAAGGCCCCCCGGTAGAGTCAGAGACTACAAGGACCGAGACCACCTCCCCTGATACTCTACGACATAATAGTTCTGCTAAAGTAATGGTGATACGATGATGCCAATGCACAAGACTTGAGTTAGAGATAGAGCTAAAGTGCTGAGACCCGCCAAAGGTTAACGTTTATTGACGTTCTCATCACACCCCCCTGATACTCGCTCGCATCAAGTACATCAACCACACACATACAAGCACATGCCTATTCCTATCATCATCATCATCATCATGTTATAAACAATAAAGTAAATATGCATGAACAAGTAATAGAAATATTGGATGGCATGCTGTATGCACATTACAAACATATTCGCATAGAATCAAGCATGACATAGGACTCAAGAAAATAGAAAACAATTTTGTTATTAACCAATTAGTTTGGAGTTCTGGTTCCTCACCTTAGCTTGCTAATAGATACTTTTCCAAGCTTTAGAATCACCTTTATATTGTTATTATATTACTAGAAGACCTAACAAAGTCGATAGAATTTAATTAGAATTAATTCTCAATTTAAAAACCATTATGTCAACTGAGGGTCGGAGGTAGGGTCGGAGTCCTGATCGACCCTGGGTGCGACCCTCCCTTAGCTCTGAACTTCCCGAACACTGAGGGTCGATAGTTAGGATCACCTAGGGTCGGATGGTCATCGACCCTCGATGCGACCCTCGTGTACTTTGATCAATTTCCCTCTTTTAGTCGATTCTTCGTGCTTGGGATCCTATGGCTTGCTCCTACATTCCATTCTACATTCATTCCATGGTCTGAAACCATGAATCATCCACCTAAATAGCTTTCATGCATTCTTCTATGGTTTTCCATGAAAACCTAAACATAGATTGATGGTTTGGGTTTCTCCGAGATCATACTCTCACCAATAATTAACCTAAGGTCTGTAGAAACTCATGGAATTAGTATCCATACCTGAGAAGAATAATCCTTCTCTGCAACTCTTCTCCTTTGGCTTAATTATCTTCCTCGTTTCTCTTCTTCTTCTTTTCCTTCTCTTCTTTTTCTCTCAATTCAATTAGGGTTGTGAAAGGAGTGAAAGTGGCTTAGAGACGTCCTTTAAATAGAGTAGGAACATCCTAAAATAAGTCCCTTTGAAATTAGGAAAGAATCCCAATCGAAAATTAGGAAATTTCCTAATTCTATTTTCTACGGTAATCGAGGGTCGATGATCCCGTCGACCCTAGGGTTCTAAGCTGTCCGACCCTCCCTTCAAAACTGAGGGTCTGACTTTCTGTTTTGGGAGGTCCGACCCTACTTAGCTGGGTATGCGACCCTTTCCCTATTTTAAGCGTTTTTGGGTCGATTTGATACCTGGGATCTCGTTCTCCTTCACGCCCTTGGTCCATTTGACTCGACCATGATGGGTAAACCTGGTTCAAGGTGGTAAGACCGGGTTAGATTGACACGGGTCTTACAAGTGGTGTCATTCAGAAAGTCCTACTTGTTAAACCAAATTTCATACATAAATATGAGTGGAACACATGGATAGAGACAAACACTGCTCCTATAATCTATAAGACCTATACCCAAAATCCTTCATTGATTGGAATTTTTCTTGTGCCAAGTCTTCCCACACTGTCAGCTATAGGACCCCGACGCGGATTGGATTAGTGTGCTCAACTCCTAGGTAAGAGTCGTTACCTGGACATGAAGCGAGTTTATAAGACCGTAGGTGGACCCATGGAGTGAACCACTAGGTTGGGTGCTGAGAGTGGCTTCTAGGGATGTCTTTCTACCTCAACCAGCAGATGTGTCCAGAGGCAACATCCACCGGTTATTTGCCTCTGTTGGACCTGCAGGTTGATCTAAGTTAGCCTTTGGGTCTCTCTCTCTCTCTTTCTCTCTCTCTCTCTCCACTATAAATAGATGTTTTTTTTTTCCAATATTAATGGTTGTTGGAAAGGACCTTTGAGCTGAGAGACTTTTGAAAGGAGGAACCTCATCAACACCCCCTCCCCCCCCGTCGACAACCTTGGAGCACCTCCTTTAGGGCAAGTAAGTAGCCTAGCACCCTTCATTAATGGTTATCCCTTGCCCCATTAATTGCTATGTGTTAGCCACCATTAATGAACCAAGGAAAGACCTAGGGTTTGTCCATAGGTGTGCTTAACCTCCACTTTGGAGTTAATTGGGTTCAATGAACCTTAGGATGGTGATCCCTCACCAGTAGTTAGACTTGAGGGGTAATGGGGTCTGACTTCCCTAGCTCAATGAGCTTAGTAAGCTCAGCCAAGCCAGAATCTCGGGCTTGGCCGGTTGATCTGAGCCAGCAGCAGGGGCTAGCCCTTGCTACTGACTCCGATAAGTTATATTGGGGCTTAGTCGAAGGATATAGCCGACGAAACTTTCCACTGGGCTATCCCACACTTATACCTTTTAAATCGTAGGCTAAGCTGAAGGACTTCTGTCGGTGAAACTTTCCCTTAGTACAATTCAGTTGACTTGCCCTTGATTAGTTGGAAGCCATTTGTTTCCAACCAGTAGATTACAGAGCCGACAGAAATTCCAACTGGAATATTTCCACCGGGTGCTTCCAGTAGCCTCATAAGAAAATGAACTCACCCGATGGATATTTCCACTAGGCTCGCTTTCGCTAGTTAGGCTTAGAAGGTCAGTGAACCTGGGTGAACATTCCTTTGGGCTACGTATAACTCACTTGACAAATAGATGCCGGTTGATATTTCCACCAGGCTCTCTTCTGGCGACAAAACTGCAGATAAACCATTTAATTGTGGGATCCCTTGGAGATCTAATCGTAGGGCTCCTGGCTTGCCTTGGGACCACAAAGGACTTATAGGTTAGTTAACCATGGTTAATAAACTACTAATCTAAATCTAAAACTTATGTAA